>NW_024121777.1:639080-726580 GCF_016745375.1 Pimephales promelas | reverse complement strand
CTGAGAAAAGATGGATCTGAGCCAAGGCAGATACTTAACCGAGTAAGATGTTCTTGCATCGACAGATCTTACAGCACAGTTTCTGATGATATTTGCCGAGGGAACGTATGCATGAGGATGCTATTGATGGAGAATGAACCTCCAGAGAGCTCGACTCAGAGAAAGAACAGAAGAAAGATGCTCTCAGACCGTTTCAAGATTTAAAAATCAAAAGAGTAAAGATGTGTCCTGAAGAGATCTGAAACTTTGAGAAACATTCACTGTAAAAATGAATGCATTTTATACTCAAAAAAAAAAAAAAAATTGTGGCAACACTGTAAAAAATATTTTCAAGATTTGTTATCACAACATATTTTCTTTTGTCAAATCAACTTTATAATTTAGTTGAGATAACTTATTATTTTGAGTGTCTGATGGTTAAATTAATCTCCTTCATTGTATTAACTCACTTTGTCCAGTTCAATGATCTTAAAATTTTAAGGCAACCAGGTTACTTAATTTTAAGTTAAACCATCAAAAAAAATGTACCATGTACAAGCAATATTATTAATTAAATTTAAGAAAAGAATTGAGTAATAATTAATCAAATTAATTCTTTAAAAGTTAACCATTTAAAATGAGTAAAACCTACCAAAAAAGTCACCATTATGGTGATCGGTGTTTGTTTTAAAATGACGTTTTTATGCTTTTTAACATCAGATGTCTTCAATGTTGGCAATATAAAATAAAGATAACATAAAATATTTAATCTTTGACGTCTGTCTGTTATTCAGATATTTTTGTTAAATTTTTTGGTGTAAACTTTACTCATTTTGAATGGTTAACTTTTAAGGAATAATTTGATTAATTATTACTCAATTCTTTGTTCAATTTTAATTAATAATATTGCTTGTAATCTGTTGCCACAATTTTATTGATTAGATAAAGCACATTCATTTTTACAGTGTACAGTTTTGGTGTTTGTTGGTCAGTTTTGGTCATTATTCAGCAGCTCGACTCTGACTCTGAGGCTGGGGAATTAGATTAAAGAGAAGTTAAATATAGAAATAAAAATAAAATAAAATAAAAATAAAAAAATATACTGGTATTTTTAGATTTGAAGACCACAACATATTTGTCTGGCCATTTTTATGAACAATATAAGGGGTTGTGACAAAAATATCACTGAGAACAATATTTTCATGGCAGTCTTGTAACTTAGAGATGATTTTTTAAGGATTAGAATACTTTTGCAAAGCTCAATATTTGTGATTTTGCTTTTACCATAACTGAGTTATTCCTCTGTGGCCTTTATCCCTCTTATGCTGTGTGATTTTCAGTGGTCTTTACACTACATGACTGCTGTTGAGGTTGCAGAGTGGCACACATTATGACAATAGTTTTGAATCACAGACAACTATATATATATATGAAGAGTTCAGATGCAAAAGCCTCTAAATGCCATTTGAAATTTTCTTCTTGAATGATCATTTTTATCAAACTTGTATATTTAAGTTCAGTAATTTCACTGAAATAACAATTAATAGGTAATCACCATTGCCATTTAAGTGAAATCACTGAACTTAAATATACAATCTTGATAAAAATGATCATTCTAGAAGAAAATTTCAAATGGCACTTAGAGGCTTTTGCATCTGAACTCTTCATATATATATACACTGATGTTCGGTTAAAAACTGATAGCTATTTTTCAATGGCATTTAATGCATTCAATTACTTTATATAGACAGGTCTGTTTACTAATCTGGAATGAAAGTTTTAAGAGCATCAATGGTTAATATTGATTGAAGAGTCCTAATTGTAATCACGATTTTCCATTGGAGAGATGTGTGATGAAAAGTGTGTGTGTGATGTGAGTGGATTTACAGTGGAGGGCTGGTGTTGTTCGTGTAGTGGGCAGGAAGGATTGAAACACACGTCAGTGGTGTGATTAAACGGTAATGGCACGCTGGAGCATCACTGTGTGCTCTTGCAGGATTTGTACACACACACATTACTTTGAATCACGTTTCTGTTGCCTTAAAAGGCCGTAGTTAGGCAGCTTATTGGGTTTTGGAACAGAGCCACACACACACACACACATGCAACACAAACATGATTCAAACTCAAAGTAGGTAACATTACATGTGTCCTATACAGAATGCATCACAACTAACATTACAATGAGAAAAATGTTGATTATGTGTGCAATCGTAAAATATATTATTGTAATATAATAAAAAATACATTTTTTTCACAATGTTTTTGCTTTTTTCCATGTTCAACTTTCTTTAGTGTGTGATGTTGCGGTTTGAGGATGAAATTTTAAAAAGACATAATATGGCCTCTTTAAAAATTTCAAATGGACTATTTTACCCAATATTTGTGTATGCAGTATAAGCGTAGCTGTCATGATCCTGCCTTAAAAAACAGCTGCCTATGTATGTAGGTGATAGACAGCAAGGCAGTTCACTTGGTTTTGGATCAAAGTCGGTGTGCGTGTGTTTATAATACAATTGAGAGCACCGAAGTATACCTAGAAAACAAAAAAAGCCTCTTACTGACAGACTTTCAGGAGTTATTTCTCATTGCAGTCATGCCTGCAGTAAATACCTCGCTTTACCCACGCTGCTCTTGTCGTGACCTCTGACCTCCATCCACACTGCCGTGTTCCCGGCTCAAGGCCAGCCGGCCGTCAGCGCTGCGGAAAAGTGGGCGGTAATTCACAATCCTCCACATCACCTGCCAGAAGCTATCGATTTTTGTTTCCCCAATCTCCAGAAGAGAAGCTGAGGAAAGATTAAAAACACTGTCAGTTTGGAGTTGAATAAAGATGGTGAGAGAGAGAGAGAGAGAGAGAGAGAATTGCTTTAGACTCTTAAAGAGATAGTTCACACAAAAAATGCATTGATTCATTAATTACTCTGTCTTTTGTATGACTTTCATTCTTTTGTGACATAAAAAATAGAAACTTTGAAGAATGTTCATGCTGCTCTTCTAATGTTTATCAAGCTCTAAAAAGCACATATAAAGAGCCCTTTAAGTAATAGTAGCCTTGTGCACTATATTACAAGTCTGAAGCCATGTGATACCTCTTGAGGAACAGAATGAATTTGAGCCGTTACATAAAACACTGAATGAAAATAATGGTGCACAATATTTTAAATAGACTGAATGGCTTTAAAAGACTTGCTTAGTTTCTACATAGGCATCTGCCTTCCTAATTGCCACTGCTTCACCTGCCTTCATTTTATTCTAAATAGTTTTATTTTACTGTATTTTATTTTTATCATAATTTTTATTTTTCATTATTTCTTGTTTTTTATTTTAAACTGTTTTAATTATTCTGATTTCTTTTGATTATTTTAATTTCTTCTATGTAAAGCACTTTAAATTGCCATTGTGTATGAAATGTGCTATATAAATAAACTTGCCTTGCCTTGCCTAATTGAATAGAGAGACTTGATATGGTGCACACTACATAGGCAGGAAATCTGCATTGGACTTGACTCGCAACATTATTAAAAGCATGTGTAAATCCCCAAATATATTAGATTTAGGTGCATCAGCGTAGTGTGCAGAGCACAATTCTTCTAATCTGCATTATCTGTGCATAGCTTGTGCAAGCACCTTGATTTTACATTAATTTTTTTTTAATTTAATTTAAAGTCCCCTTGTGGTAACAATCAAGCTTTTAATGTTGTTTATATACTGTACAAGATATTGATGGTTTAATTTGATAAATTTAAAAATTTCAATAAATTTGACGGTTGCCTTAAAATTTTCAGTTCATTGAACTGAAAAAAGTGAGTTAATACAATGAAGGAGAACGATTTAATCATCAGAAACTCAAAATTATATGTTATCTGAACTAAATAAATTATTTAAGTTGATTTGACAAAAGAAAAAATGTTGTGATTACTACACTGTAAAAAAATATTGTTGGTTTAACCTAAAAAAGTAAGTAACCTGGGTTGCCTTAAAATGTTAAGTTGATTGAACTGGAAAAAGAGAGTTAATACAATGAAGGAGATTAATTTAATCTTCAGAAACTCAAAATAATAAGTTATCTCAACTAAATAAATTATTATAAAATTGATTTGACAAAAGAAAATATGTTGTGATAACAAATCTTGAAAATATTTTTTTACAGTGTGTTTTAATCTTCTAATCATGTGTAAATTCACAAGTCGACAGTATTGTTGAGTATTTTCTCCTTAAAACTGCAGTGAAACAAAGACTAAAAAACAAAAAAAAATCGCTGATGTTTCTGACGTCACAAACGACCAGTGGATCACTGAGCTGAGTGGAGGCGGGGCTTATTTGCATATTTATAGAACTGTGTATACTAAATGAGGCAAGGGTGTCGAGTTACATTCAAGCAATTTAAAGGCATTATTTTCATGGAAACAACATTTAAATATGTCATTTTGGTGATCAAACATGATTTCTAAGGGATAACATTATTGACAGAGGGCCAATATTTCACATCCGAAAAATAAACGTAAATGAGGGAACAGGAACGTAGCCAGCGCTTGTGTGAGGGGATTGCAGCAATTCATTAAAAATACACTTTTATTGCTTGTAACTTCTGGAGGACCTTGAACGAGGATGACTATCGGACACAATCTTCTTGTTCCAGAAGCGTTTCACTCGGATATAAATCACTTGATTCTGCAACAGATCTCACCTGAAAAGAACGATTTGCGGGTTTTTGAACAACACGAATGTGATGTGAAAATAATGACTGAATATTTGGTTTTAGGTGAACTATACCCCTTAACCCTTTGCATGCTGAATGCTCATAAATCTCTAATCTCTCTCGAGGAGGACACACACACACGCTCACATCTGTTTACAAACGCAGATTGCTGTGACCGTTTATGTGTCAATGGAGACATGAGGGATGTTCATTATTACGAATGGGCTTGATGGAGTTATTGCTTTCCGGACGTGACATTTCCAGAATCCTTAACTAAATTGCACTACATTTGTTATTTCCCTAATGCCCTTCAAACAATGTTTGGGGATTCAGTTCTATGGCTGGAATATTGGATGTGTTATTGGTTAAACTGATGGCTCACTAGATTAGTTCAGTGCTGGTTTAACCCATTTATCAGCGCGGTAATGACCAGCCTCGCTGTTTCACAACACAACTTTCATCATTAATGACAAGCTGGGATTGTTTGTACTGCATCCCTGCCGTCATGTGTTACAGTCACTGTGTGTTTGCATGTGTGTGTGTTCGAGTGTTGCAGTCAGGATTGATTCATCTGTGCGGTGCTGAAATGGCATTTTATTGCAACACATTCTCACCCCAAGGCGTCACCTTTGATAATGCTTCAATATTTGACGTTTTAGGCGCCTTTTAGCGTCACTTACATGACGCGATCCTACGGCGTCATCTAAATGACGCTAAAGGAAAGCGTCAGTTAGAGGACGCGGTTAGGTTTAGGTGTGGGGTGGGGGTAGGGTACACGCGATCCTAGGGCGTCATCTAACTGACGCCAAAGGGCGCCTAAAGCGTCAGATATTGAAGCATGGTCAAATGCTTCCCAAGGCGTCAGTTAGGTGACGCCTTGGGAGTGAGAATGGGCTGTTTATTGGCCATGACCTCTATATGAAATATTGTTATCAGCTGTACATGAGTTGCCATAAGACATTAGAATGGCACAACATTCCTTATGAACATGCAAATCGGCCACACAAAGAGCTCATTAATCAAATGTAGTCCGTTTTTATCCAACATGGTCACTGACACTTCGTAATTCAGAAGTTATGGTTGATTTCCAATATAAAAACAGACTTCTCAGGTGTCCTCAATATAGGGTTTATAAATGATCTTAGGACTTAGGAACTTATGTAATGGATAGTTCACAGCCCAAATTTTAAATAAGAGCAGTGTTTTTACCGTTAAAACCATAAAAAAAACATGAACACATCTGTTTTCAATGTGAATATATTGTGAAAATAAAATGTATTCCTGTTATCAAAGCTGAATTTTCTAAATCATTCATCCAGTTTTCAGTTTCACATGATCATTCAGAAATCATTCTAATCATTAGGGTTATCAAATGATTAATCGCATCCAAAATAAAAGTCTGTGTTTACATAATATATGTGGGTGCACTGTGTATAATTATTTTATATAAAATACGCACACATGCTAGTATATATTTAAGAAATATTTTCGTGTATAGATTTATATATAATTTATATTATATATATAAATATTTTATATATAAATAATATTTTTTTCTTAAATATACATGCATGTGTGTGTATTTATATATATATATATATATATATACAAAATAATTATACACAGTGCACCCACATATATTATGTAAACACAGACTTTTATTTTGGATGCGATTAATCGCGATAATTTGTTTGACAGCGCTAATTATTATCAATGTTGTTGTTGAAACGTGATGCATGTTTTTCAAGACTGAATAGAAATGTCAAAAGAGCAGCATTTATTTGAAATATGACTGTCACTTTTGATCAGATGGATCAATGCGTTATTATAGAATAAAGGTATTTTGGTGAAAAGCTGAACTATTCAACAGAGGTTAATTAGATTCTGGTTAAAACATTTGCTGATATGGTTTGTTCAATCTGAAAGAAGATTTGTCTTCTGAAGCTCTTCTAGGAAAGATGTCACACCTGAAATGATGCTTTCCTTCAACAATAAAAATGCTGGTTAAATCTCCTGCAGTCACCCACGCATCTTCATTACATGCTTGAGATATTATAGAGCAGATATTTATTCATCTCCAATAACTCATGAAGATGTCTTGCGTACTAATGGCGTTCTGTTTTCCTGAGCAACACACCAACCTCTCCCTCAAATAAAAAAAAAAAAAAACAGCTTCTCATGAAAAACGAGCACCTTCCATCGGCGGCTTTTTGTGTTTAAATATATCAAGGAGATCCAAATTAATTCTTCACTGGAGGGTCTTGGATAAATCTGCCATTTACTTGATCACCTTGAAAGTGCAGGGGCAAACGTGAAAATATATGAATGCAATAATGCATCTCGCATTCGTAATGCATTTACATATTAAAATGATCTCCAGCCGCGAGCTGTAATTTCTTGTTGGACGCACACAGACACAGATTATGTGTTGAAAAAGCATATTAGTTTTGCTTTTGGATTTTAATTTATTCTGCCTTCCAGCCTGGTTCAGACTAACCACAACAACCCTTCCCCCAAACACACATCACCACCGCGGCTGCGTCTTCCACAGCTCTCCTGCGGCCGCCAGCGCTGTTCCTCCGTCTTGCTATCCAGTGGGAAATGACGACGAGTCCTTCTGCCATGGATTTGTTTTAGATCATGCTAAAATTTCGATTATTAAAAAAAAAAAAAAAACAGACAGATGTTGATACTTTAATTGTATTGACATATTTAGTTGCAGTCAGCCAGGTAACGCTAAAATAAAAGCCCAGATTCAACACTCCCTCCTTTTAAAGAGTAACTAAACACTAAACCAACTTTTTTATTTAATGATCTGTAAGAATGGATCTTTATTAAAACCAGTCATTGATTCGAGTAACTTTTTTGACATTTGTTTATAAAGTGTTTTATTTCCACAATATATGGTGTAAAAGCATCTTAGTGCTGCCCTCTTCAGGTTGAACGGTGGCTACTGCAGTTGAATTTTCCGCACTTCGTGACGTACGCAGGTTTCAGCTCACCGCACGAGCTACACCCTTGGCGGTATAAAAATCATCTTGTGTCGTCAAAACCACTGTAGGGAGTCAGGAATTGGGATTGTGAATATTGAAAACGATCAGGATAAAGTGTTTTAGCATCTATTTCGTCCCCTCTATCTCCGCTGGGGTCTGCCCACTTTTTCAGCATTTTCAAATATTGCCAGTGGGTGGAGTCAGGCTCTGACTAGGGGTTTAGTTACCCTTCAAAGTCAGCATGAAACAGAAGTGCGCTCGTATTTCCATCTCTATACGCTGATTTCACGCAGCCGCCATTTTTGTTTTAACCCAAATGTTGGGTTAAAAATGTAATTTAAACATTTAACCCCATATTTGAATGGGATGAGAATGCGTTGTGCTGTCATAGCTTTTTGGCTCAATGGGTATCGTAAATGAAATGCGCATTTGAAAAAGCGAGGCGCTGGAGAGCACAATTTGTTTCAATGCAAAATACATTTTCACCACTAGATGGGAGAAATTCCTACACACTGTCCCTTTAAGAGCACGTGTCTCTATGACTAGATCCAAGAAGACGGTATAACACAAGGTTTAATAGATAAATCCAAATAGACAGCCAACATGTGAAACAATACAGGACACAGGAGGAATTAAATACACAGTGATGAATAACTAAAAGATGAACAGCTGTGATGAGTGTTAGTGTCCATGGTGACGGATGAGTGGCGGGAAACTAGAACAAAGGAACACATGTGATGAATGAAAACAAACAGAAGGTCCAAGAAAACTGAAGCACAGTGTTGGAGTGAGTTCATGAATGTGTATCAGTAGCTGTGTGTGTGTGTGTTCGTTTAAAAAATAAAACAATCTTTAATTAAGTTACTCTGAAATGTTTTAGTTCTACTCTCTAACCAGACCCAGACGTTCCTCCTCTGTTATTATTATTTTTACGTTTCATTCATGCCTTTAGGAGATTTTTCTCGTGGCTTTTTTCTCTTTTAAACTATATGTTTGTCATTGTAATGTCTTCGCTTGCATTCAAAGTGAATAAGTAATAGGCTATTTTCTACCCCAGTTTTGAGCCTAGCTGAAAAACGCTGGGTTTTTATGGGCGTCTCGCACTGAAGACTTGGAAGTAAACGCCCACTGCTGTGATTGGATAACAGTTTTGCATATTATAATGAGTTTCAACTCACCTGTCGGTGTACGTGGGGGAAATTGTTTTGAAAACGTCCAGTGTTGTAAAATGGCAACCGGAGTGATTCGCCCACACATGTTCGACCCAGAGTCCGTGTGTTGCACAATTCCTGTCAGATCCAATATAGACGGCACAGCACCATCGCTCTGCAAATCCAGTCTTGTTTACAAAACAATCCTCAGTGAAATGAAGCGAACAGACGGACGATGTTTTACCTCATCAGCTGAACGTCATTAAAAATAAAGTTTATCCATGCAGTCCAGAGGAAGCTTATGCAGCGACTGTCTTCTTCCACAATATTCGGTATCGCTCAGTATCTGGATCCGGTTTGTCATCACGAGGTAGGGATCTATGTTATTTAGCTATGCGCGTAATGGCGAATCGGTGGGCGGGGCTAAACCGGCCGTGTTGAAGTAGGCGTTGATCTTCTTCTGCGGGGGTGGGGTTTTATCCTCTTTGACGTCATCGTTCCCCGAGTCGTTTGCTGAGCCTGGTGTCAATAAAAGCTTTTATTGGACTAACAAGGACGTTTTCAGTTCTGAAACTTACAGGATATTCTTATAATACGATGAC
This sequence comes from Pimephales promelas, assembly GCF_016745375.1. The sequence continues at coordinate 717,153 of NW_024121777.1, read as the reverse complement.
CTCTTAGATGTCAAAAGCTCAAGGACAATTTAATTCCTCAGTTCATCACCCCTTTAAAATATATAATATTCTGTGGGGTCCGATTTATGTTTTCTGGCCTGCAGGACTCAATCACATGATACTAAAAGCCAAAATCCTCCATTTTGATTTCATGAGGCCCCAATATTAAAGGGATACTCCACTTTTTTTTTGGAAATAGACTCATTTTACAAAACCCTCATAGTTAAACGGTTGGGTTTTACCGTTTTCGAATCCATTCAGCCATTTTTTCCTGATATTTAGAAGAATATCAGTAACCAGATAGTTTTGGGTCCCATTGAAATCAATGGGACCAGAAACTCCTGATATTCTTCTAAATATCAAGAAAATCGGCTGAATGGATTCGAAAAAGGTAAAACCCAACCGTTTAACTATGAGGGAGTTGTAAAATGAGTCTATTTCCGAACAAAAGTGGAGTATCACCTTAATAGCCTACTCTACTCTTTTAACTGTCAATTGTCCATTTGAGTCATACTAGAGACTACTAGAGAATACTAGACACAGCAATGATGACAAATGGAGATGTTTGCTTACAGTCTCAAATGTTTCCTCTGAGAAAAAGACCTCAGTAATCTGAAAACATCCCAACAATGTCTCAAACTGTTCTCAGATCTCAATATGAACGTTTCTCATCACATTCTCCCGAAATCAAATGATCCGAGCTGCTCTTGGCATTCATTTTATAGCTCAAACAGCATGACGAACATTGGCTATTTTTATTTCCCCAAAGGAATTTAGAAAGAAAGTAGAAAGCAAATGTGAAACAGCAACTTCAGAGCAAGTCTCTGATTTTTTTATTTTTCATGTTGAAAGCGTCACCGACTCAATTGTTCTAAATGTATTTTCCTACTGTGGTCGTTTAGTCCCCGAATGGACACACAGGTGTGTGAGTCATGCAAATATTACCCGGGCACATGGGACGGGTCTATCGGTGTGTTTATTTAGTTGCTGACTCTAGGAGAGAGAATCTGCAAGCGCTGTTATGTTTAGGAGAAATTATTACAGATGTACACACACACACCAGTCTCGAGCGCATGTTCACATCACAAACGTGAAGCCGAGGCCCAGGTGTATTGGAAGCAAGCTGTTCTCCCAGCCCAAACACACACTCCCAGCATGCCGAGCTGTCAGCCAGGAATCTCTCATAATGAAGGCTAAAATATTTTATTCAGATTTATTAATTTGAAAATGAAGCGTGCCTGTCGGCAGAGGGACAGCTCTTCTCAATCTGTCATCTGTGAGCCGCACGCCGGTGACACCGCCATACATTTGTCTTGTCGCATCTGACAGTCGGATTCTCCCGGGCGCTTCTCCGCCAGGGATCACCCAGGGATTTTTTGAGCGGAATAAAACACATTCCGACAAGGAACAGCCTCTTTATTAATGCAAATTAGGCCTGAAAAAAACGCCGGCACCAGGCACTTGGCTTTAGTGTGTGTGTGTGTGTGTTTTAATAAAAGCAGTGTGTGAGTGACTGTGGGGTTGAGACTCCCACACAGATCTGCCAGTCTCCGCTGTGACAGACCCCAGAGCTACGGGGGGCTTATCTCACCAAAGCCCGTCCAGATACACACCAACACACCGCCCACTGGGACGCGCTCACTCGCTGGAGTGACTGCTGTAAATTGGGTGGCCGGAAACAAACGTTGGCATGAATGTTGCATTCGTTTGTTTAAGGCTTATTTTTCAAGAGGGGTTTTGTGTGTGTGTGTGTGTGTGTGTGTGTGTTTCAAGAACAGCAGCCTTTTAATGAGACTTCTTGTTCATTGTTGTCTCACCCCTTCAACATTTTTGACTTTATAACTTGCATAGTTTTACGCCAAGGTCATGGGTTCGATTCCCATTAAAACGTGTGCCTCGAATGCAATGTAAAGAAAGCATCTGCTAAATGTACACTCTCTGAAAAAAAGGTACAAAAGCTGTCACTGGAGCTGTACCTTGTCAAAAGGTAAACTTTTGTCCATTTTAGGTGCTAATAAGTACATTTTAGGTGTTAATAAGTATATTTAAGTTGGTAATATGTACATTTTAGGTGGTAATATATACATTTTAGGTGCTAATATGTACATTTTGGGAGCTAATATGTCCATTTTAGATCCATTTTAGGTGTTAATATGTACATTTTAGGTGCTAATAAGTACATGTAAGGTGTTAAAATATACATTTTAAGTGTTAATATGTGCATTTCAGGCACATATTTTTTTTAGTAATTAATTTTTTAGTAATTATTTCATTCGTGGTTTTTTTTTATTATAACAATCACAACATTTTTTATTTTGTCAAATCAACTTAAATGATCTATGTGGTTCAGATAACATAATATTTTGAGTTTCTGATGATTAAATCAATCTCCTTCATTGTATTAACTCAATTTTTCCATTTTCAATGAACTTAAAATTTTTCTTCATTACTTCGTTCGTTACTTCATTTTTAAGCTAAAGCAACAATATTTTTTTTACAGTTATCTATTTTTTAATAACATTAATTGATAATATAAACATTAAAATATTAAAAGAATATTTAATTTTGAAGTACTAAATGCATTTTTAATGCAGTTTTTATTTTATTTTGTGACACCTTTTTAAAAAATATACTTTATGCCCCACAAAAATATTTAGGATTCATTTCATTAAATAAATTTTAAAACTAATATGTATTTATTTGATATTAATTAAATTATTTTAATATTAATTGATAACATGCATATTTTAAAATAAATTCATTATTAATTTTTAATCGCAAATTGTATTTTATTTCCATTTTAAATGAATTGCATTTCATAAGCCTATAATATGACTTTTTATTCATTGTGACTGTGCTTCAACATATTTGACTTCATGCCTTACAGAATTAATTAGTGTTACATTTATTTTTTTTTCATATCAATATGTATCAATTTTATATTCATCAATTAATATCAATATAAACATTAAAATAATTTTCAATTTGTACATATTAGGCTATAACTACCATGGGTCAACATTGAACAGTTCATGTATGGCTAGAGCCACAGAAACTAGTTTAGAAATAAAAGGTGAACTTTCCATGCAGAGTGTGTGTGTGTGTGTGTGTGACGTGTGTGTTAACCAAAGGGCAGGCCTCTGTGTGTGGTTGAGTGCAGTCGAGTTGTTGCTTTCTTTTGCTGAGTGTCCTTTGACATTTATCTCTCCTCACCGTCACCTGCTCCGTGATGAAGATTCAGAGTGACGTCTCTCTCTCTCTCTCTCTCTCTCTCTCTCTCTCTCTCTGCTAAATTGTCCCACTTTTCTTCTGCTCTGCCCCTCTTGTAGCCACTCTGCCTCTATTGTGTTTCAACTAATGTTCTTACTGTCTGTATGTTTTTTCATTTTCTTACCTGTCTATCTATTCAATATATTTTTCCTTTTTTATTCCCTCTCTGGAACTTCATTTTGCCTATTTTTATTGTATTTTTTACTTTCATATATCTTGAGTTTTTCACAACAAGTTAAATAAATAAATAAATTAAATTTCTCAAAATGTCAAATGTCAATGTGTTGTCAGTACCAAAGATATGAAGTCTATTTAACTGTGCCAGTTATGATATGTCAATATTTTAAATATTTAAATATTTACCATGGGGTATACATGTATTTATACAACAGTTAGTTGCAGTTTTACGGACACTATAGCCTGTTTTTACAGTGTGGAAAAATCAGTGACTCTTTATGGAAGATACATCAGTACCAAGTTACATTACTGTATTTTTAGACTCTCAGAAAAAAGGTACAAAAGCCGTCACTGGGGCTGTACCTTTTCAAAAGGGAAAACTTTTGTCCATTTTAGGTGCTAATATGTATATTTTAGGTGCTAATATGGACATTAAGGTGTTAATATGGACATTTAGGTGGTAATATGGACATTTAGGTGCTAATATGGACATTTTAGGCGCTAATATGAACATTTAGGTGCTAATATGTACATTTTAGGTGCTAATATGGACATTTTAGGTGTTAATATGTGCTTTTTAGGTGCTAATATGGACATTTTAGGTGCTAATATGAACATTTAGGTGCTAATATGTACATTTTAGGTGCTAATATGGATATTTTAGCTGCTAATATGAACATTTAGGTGCTAATATGTACATTTTAGGGGCTAATATGTACATTTTAGGTTCTATTATGTACATTTTAGGTGCTAATATGGGCATTTAGGTGCTAATATGTACATTTTAGGTGCTATTATGTACATTTAAGGTGCTAATATGTACTTTTGAAAAGGTACAGCCCCAGTGACAGCTTTTGTACCTTTTTTTCTGAGAGTGTAGGTGGAGACAAATGATTGTCTTTATGAGTGAATTATTAAAAAATTCACTGAAAACATTTGTTCAAAACACAGATTAATTCAGAAACAAAATAAGTAATAAGCTGCATCCAAAATTGCATTTACTCTCTTGACTACATATTTTTTTTAAAAATCATCATTAAAAATAAGTAATTTTTTCTACTGTTTAATGAACACTGTGAATGCGTCTCTGTGACACAGCACTGGAGGATTGAGCTTTCAACTTTATTTCCAGTCCCAGAATTGACCTGCTTTAGTTCATTAAACTTTAATTCAAAGAAATGTTCATTTGGTGTGAGAGAAAGATAGAGAGAGTTTCACCTTCCCTTTCTGCCCTCCTTCAACCATCCGGCTCGTCCTCCTGACTCTTTATAAACGGCCTTTGAAAGCCTTTTTTATGTTGTTGTTTTTCCCTCACAGTAAATGGAGCCATAATTTAATCTTTTAATGCATGTTAATGTGTTGTTTAACCTTCTCGGCACAATTAAGTGTCTCTGAAAGGTTATCCTTGAACAGTTCAGAGACGCCGCTTACTGTAATAACGGTCTGAATCATCACAGGTCTAATTGAACAGTGTTTTACTGTACAGGTCTGCCTGGACTGTGTGTTGTTACTCATGATCGTTTTCTGTCACCCTTTATTGAAAACAGTTTAATATTATTCCATAACTGAATTGTAGACACATATAGGCCAGGAGTTGAAGTCCATAGATGGAAACTTAATTTATCTCACTCTGTCCACGAGCTGTGAAAACAATACCTCTCTGAACACACAAGTGCATTGTGCATGTATGGAGCGTCTGATTGAATTTTCTGAAGTACTTACAACTCTCAGAGGACACTTCTCCACTCTACGACTTTTCATTTGTATCCTTGGCAGCTTTGTGTGTGTGTGTGTGTGTGTGTGCGTGCTGCAGTACCTCAACTTCATGAGTTCATTAGATTGTGAGATAGTTACAGGGTCAAAGGTCAAAGGCAGTTCAGGCACGTTTAATGGCACTGTTCGGACAGCAGATCCACCACTGAGTTTAAAGGTGCATTGTGTAATATAGGATCTGTAGACAGAAATGTAATATCATATACATAACTATGTTTTCAGTGGTGTATAAAGACCTTTATGTATTTAGAATGAGCCATTTCTACACTGTAAAAAAATATTGAATGTTTAACATAAAAAAGTAAGTAACCTCGTTGCCTTAAAATTTTAAGTTGATTGAACTGGAAAAGGTGAGTTAATACAATGAAGGAGACTGATTTAATCCTCAGAAACTCAAAATTATATGTTATCTGAACTAAATAAATTATTTAAGTTGATTTGACAAAAGAAAAAAATGTTGTGATTACTACACTGTAAACAAATATTGTTGGTTTAACTTAAAAAAGTAAGTAACCTGGGTTGCCTTCAAATTTTAAGTTGATTGAACTGGAAAAAGTGAGTTAATACAATGAAGGAGATTAATTTAACCATCAGAAACTCCAAATAATAAGTTATCTCAACTAAATAAATTATTATAAAGTTGATTTGACAAAAGAAAATATGTTGTGATAACAAATCTCGAAAATATTTTTTATAGTGTATCTACTCACACCACAGGCCCCCTTACATTGAAACGTGCCGCGCCGACACGGTGGCTGCAAACGGACAAACGCGTTTCATCACTATGTTGTAAAGAAGCAAGCTAAAGTAAGCAAATAAACCACTGAGACAATGATGAACAAGTAACGATAATATTCACAGCAACATATAATTGGCTACTCTCTGCTGTCTCAGACGACGACATCATTTCCTGTCGGCAACCCGTAACTTTTGTTGGTTATTCGTAACCTCCCCACTAGATGTCGCTAGAAATCACACACTGCACCTTTAAAAGACGTGGCATGTTTTTAAAGTGGTTGTTTCATTGAAGACGTTTTTTTGTGTGTGTTTAATACATATGTGTTTTTTTGTGTGTATAGATAGATAGATAGATAGATAGATAGATAGATAGATAGATAGATAGATAGATAGATAGATAGATAGATAGATAGATATAGATAGATAGATAGTTAGTAAGGTTTTGGAATCTATTTGAAATTTAGAGGGTCATGTGGAAAAGATCTAATTTTAAAATCGACATGATACAGAAGTTTCGCTTGTCTTTTCTTCCCTATTATGCCGTATATCCGAGTGAATCATTCTGGAACAAGAACAAATGAAGAGCGCCCACATCATCAGATAAGAGAAGAGATGCTGCAATAGGGGCTCTGATAAATCATTAAAATAAATATTGCAATATTCCATAAAAAGAGGAAATCTCAATTTTGAACGCACTTTATGACTGTCGTTCTGATTTATCTGGAAATCAGCGTATCCTTCTGTTGAATTCTTGGTTTTGTCTGGTCAAAAAATTAACATGAATTTAGCTGAATTAAGTTTTCTACTTTTAGTCTTCAAAATAGTTTTACCGTTTTTTAATTATCTTAGGAAAATCAAATATCAATAATAATAATAAGGGCATTCAAGCGATTAATCGTGATTAATCGCATTCAAAATAAAAGTTTGTGTTTACATAATATGTGTGGGTGCACTGTGTATAATTATTTTGTATATATAAATATACACACATGCATGCATGTTTAAGAAAAAAATATGATTTATATATAAAATATTTATATTTATATATATAAATCTATAAAAATATTTCTTAACTATATACAAGCATGTGTGTATTTATATATACAAAATAATTAGTGCACCCACACATATTATGTAAACACAAACTTTTATTTTAATCATTTGACAGCCCTAATAATAATGATACAGTTTTGTACATAAAATACAAATTAACACAAAATATTCAGACAAACACCACTATTATACCACTAAGTGTACTTTCTGCATTTTTACATGTTTGAAAAAAACCTTTAATTAAGCTACTTTATTTTTTTATGGCATATTTAAAAATGAGGACATCCCTAAAATAAGGTTTTGGAGATTTTGTCAGGTTTTGGTCACTTTTCCCCCAAAATATTGTTAAGTAGATACACACAAGCGTCGGGGTAGGTGTGTGTTTGTGTGAACAGCACAGATAGTGTGATTGCGGTGTGTGTAGAGTGAGGTTTTAAGTGATTACTACGGTAAAGCTCTTTCATTGATGAGAAATGTGATATATGATTTGGCATTAATTCATGTCTGTATTGATATGCAGCTGAAAATCCTCCACGCTGTCTTAAAGTCGTATGTCAATAGCCGTTCCTGGTTGTTCTTTTTACGGTATTAAGACTAGGATCTTTTATTTATGACATTCTATACGTGCCCACAGAATTGAGAGATTTACAGATAGCGTTCACACATTTCCACACACACCTTCCACATTGTGTGTGTTTGTTTTCATATATTAACATTTGACAATACTTTCAGCTCATTGGAACATGTTTCATCCAGAATTAGAGCAGAAAAATGTTGGGAGCTCTACTATAGACTAATGATCCAGTGGTTTTCCATATGGAAGCAGGACGAGGGAAGCGTCTCCCCCACTGTGGTGTTGTATTTGACATCGTGATCTGAAATGGACTCTGTTGCTTTTAATAGCTGTGAATGTATGACAGAATCACATTAGGGTGGCAATATTGTGCCTCATCATACATAAACACTGAGAGGACATATGGCCGCCACAATCTTTTATATATGGGGATTTTACAAAAATTAGAAGTTCAGTGGTTTCAAACTGGTTTGGTTTGCACCAAGCTATTTTTCTTACTTAAATTTTTACAATATTACTTTTTTCCTCTGGAACGCCTCGGTGCCATATTAAGGGGCAATGCCAATTTGTTTTATAATGTTTGGCAACCTTTTCTTAACCACCTTCCCAGTGATCTTGCTAGTTTGCTGCAGGACGGGAGACCACATTTTGTCTTCACCAATAAGTTATAAATTCTTTTGAATTTAATTTTTTTTATATATATATATATATATTTTTGTTATGTATGTGTTTTGTTGTAAACAATAATGTACATTATGTGATGGAACGTGATGTGCAATTTTTGTGTGTGAATAATTTTACCCCTGTTTCTGGGCTTGTTTGTTTATTGTTTGTATAAAATCAATTAAAAAAAAATAAAAATAAAAAATTCACAATATTACTGTTTGTACTGCATATCCATAGATATTAAAGGTTCTTCGTGGAACAAGAACCATTCTTTTGTGTATCTTTACAATTATATCTATAATTTGGAGTCGTGACCAATTTTACATGATTCCATTTGCTAAAATGTATTGAAAACATGCATGAATTTGTGATGATTCTGAACATTAAAAGTTTTCCAAAGTCAAAAAACAAGGCCCGATATTGCAACCACCAGTTTAAAGTCAGTATGAAACACAAGTTGCATTAGTCTTCCCTGTTGTGACGAACATCCCTGTGAAACGCTTCTGGAACAAGAACAATTGTGGGCGGGGCTTGTGTCCATGAGGACGTGATTGGACGGTTGTGGTTTGCTATTGGTGCTCAGCATGCTCAGTTTGGAACAGGGAAACTGTCCTGAAGTGTCTTATTTATATCTGCTCTGAGATTACTGATGTTCCCAAATCCCAGGCCTGGATCCAGTGTGTGTGTGTGTGTGTGTGTGTGTGTGTGTGTGTGTGTGTTTGTGTAACCTCCCCCTCTTTCCCTGTGGCAGGAGCAGTAGAGTGGATGCTTCAGACCTGGAAGGCTCTTTTCAGCCTGGTCACACACACACACACACACACTGAGGTCCTGCTGCTTGGCTGCGCACCATGGGTCACCGGCTTACATTCGAAAAACTCAACTGAACACAGTCAAGCGTGCTGCTGGAACATACCTGACAAAACACAGCGTTAAAACAAGTCCATATACACTATATGCTCAAACAAGACGTTTAAATAAAATGGATTTCTCAAACACCTCGCTACTGTTTAATTAAAAGAGGAGATCAGTTTGAAAAATGTAAGGATCCAACATTATTCACTGGGATTTCCTCGACTGAAGTGTAGGATAGAATCATCCGATCGTTAATCCTGAATTAAGCACATTAACCGGGCAATAACTGAAATGAATGAAGGACAAGGTCGATTGTTTTGATTGGGAGTGAAATATATCTGTTCCTTGGCAGCGGGCTGGAAAATGAGACGAGTCTCCGAGAAAATGGAGGTCTATCACTGGTCAAAGGGGAAAGTGAGACAGACCTGAATGTCAGACTCGGTGATTTAGCTCATGTTCAACACATCAGTGTATTCCACATCCTCAATGTCCATCACTTATACATGTCTGATGTGTTCCTAACACAGATGACTGAATGAATTAATAAATGAATGAGTGAATAAATGAATGAATAAATGAATGAATAAATTAATACGTGAATGAGTGGATAAATTAATGAATTAGTGAATCAATTAATAAATGAATGAATTTATTTATAAAATGAACACATGAATAAGTGAATAAATGAATGAATAAATGAATGAATAAATTAATAAATTAATGAGTGAATAAATGAATACATGAATGAGTGTAATTCATAAATGAATGAATGAATAAATTAATGAATTAATAAATTAACACATGAATGATTGAATAAATGAATGAGTGAGTGAATAAATGAATTAATAACTTAATTAATTAATTAATAAATGAACACATGAATGAGTGAATAAATGAATTAATAAGTGAATGAGTGAATAAATGAATTAATAAATGAATAAATGAATATGTGAATGAATGAATAAATGAATTAATAACTGAATTAATTAATTAATAAGTGAACACATGAATGAGTGAATAAATGAATTAATAAATTAATAAGTGAATGAGTGAAAAAATGAATGAATGAATTAATAAATGAATGGATGACAAATAAAAATACATGACATTTAGATTCTATAAATATAAATATTAATTTAGTTTGAATTATAATCATATTTTACATAAAATAATATATTGTTATAAATAATGCATATAGTAATATAATATCATATTTGATTATAAATATAATAATAATATAATGTAATTTGATTTAGTAATCAAAATATAAAAATATTCTATTAACATATTCATTTATATTACAATATTTTGTCACAATTAATATGATATGCTTTGTGTAATAAGCATAAACCAAGCAAAAAAAATAAATAATTATTTTAAATTTTTTTATTTATTTGTTTGTTTGTTATAATACTATATAATGAAATTACTATTTTATATAATTATATATGTATATATACTCAAAATTATTACAATTAATAATTATAATATATTATAATATAGCTTAATTAATATGTTATGTTTGAATAATTAAAATATATTTACTAAAGATTAATTTAATTATTTTAATAGCAAGCATTATTTATATCTGCATACTGGTCACACCCCCAAACATTTGTTATCACAGAAAAGGCCAGACACGTGTGCTATCAGAGATATTAAAACAAAAAAACACATGTGCAGCGGATAAACATGAATATCTGCCTCTCAGGAGGGCACGAAGCGCGTTCCCGCGTCTCATCTCCTCTGCCCAATGATTGACGTGCACTGAAAGACATACGGGGGCGGGGCTACATGGTCCCTGCGTCCAATCAAGATGTATGGGCGGGGCCTAAAGCATCGCAGAGTCTCTGAGCGCCGAGAGTGCTACAATGTAACAAAAGCAGCGGGATGAAACAGTGAAATAACGCGCGAGTGTATGAAGCGCTTCGTTCTTCACGCGGGACCTGGTTAATAACACACACACACACACTCACTCACACACTCTCTGGTGAGTTTAGTGGTTAAAAGGCTGGTTGTGGCTCGGGCTGTGAGTGACTAAGCTCAGGAGGAGTGAAAGAGAGTATTAGAGGAGTCTCCGACCGGAGAACCGGAGGACCGGAGCGGGCCGACATGGACGAGCAGCCGCGCCTGATGCACGCTCATACGGCCGTGGGGATGAGTGGACACCCCGGCCTGTCTCAGCACATCCAGGACAACACCGGAGCGAACGACGGAGACGGGAGAAAGCAGGACATTGGAGACATTTTACAACAGATCATGACCATCACTGACCAGAGTCTGGACGAGGCGCAGGCCAGGTGAGCTGTCACTCATTACACACACACACACATAGATCTGGAATATTCATATTCACTTTCAACTTTAAGACGCCTGTGAATCTTAGAGAATAAAATAAAATACACTTCAGAAATATTCACTTAATTGATTTAATAATTCCCAAAGTATACCCGTGACAGAAAAACATGCACTACATTTATATATTTTTATAAATAATATATTATTAATTTAAATATATAAATGAACAATAATATGTGCAATAAAACATTTACACATATATATATATACACACACACACACACACGAATATATTAGTTATATAAAGCATTATATACATGTTACATATACATTTTGTTTAATAATATACAGTACACACATTACTTCACCATCACTTTTAAAGATAAACTTCCAAAAAATATTTAATTAACCTAATTTAATTGTAAACATACCTATACTGTCAACGTCTGATAAGAACCATACAATGCTAGTTACTGTTGCAACTGTAAACTCTTAATTAATGATTATGAAATGGTCTATTTTTTGGTTTTGATGCATGTAAGCTTCTTAAAACAAGTGGAAAAACAAAAGCAATTCTATTGTAGTAACAATAACTGTGAGATTTTGTTTACTATAATAAGGGAATGTAGCCTAGGTAATATGTTCGACATCTTTAATTAGCAAATGTTTACTGACAAGCAGGCATCCAGAAACGGACTGATAAAACAATTGCTGTTGTCAGTGTGTCCAAACACATGTGCTCTGTAGTGACAGACATCATCTTTCTGACACGCAGAGCTCATTTTTTGTCAATAGAAATGAAAGAGATGCCAAGATAAAATCTGACAGACAGCACCGAGTCTCACCGTGTCCCTTTAGGATGAATATTGTTCCAAACGGAGGTTCTTAATTCATCAAATAGTGTTTAGCATTTATTATTTTTGTGTATTTTAGAACTACAATTGTTCTTTATTAACAGTTAAAAAAAGGTTCCATTAGTTAATGCATTCAATAATATTATCTAACAATGAGCAATACATTTGTTGCATCTGTTATGTTATTTTATAATAATTCATCTGTTCATTAATGTAATCTCAGGTCTGTTAACTAATGTTAACAGATGCAACTTTTGATTTTATTTATGTCTGTTTGTAAATATTAACATGAACTTATATTAATAAATGCTATTGTTCATGGAAACTGATTAAACCTTATTAGTAAAAATGTAATCGCCCCACAACCATTACCATGGCTAAATGAATACATCAATTAATCATAGTGTTTTTGCATATGGATGCGTTCAATAAAAACATGCCTTTCAATAATTCTATCACTGTAAAAAAATATTTTCAAGATTTGTTATCACAACATTTTTTTCTTTTGTCAAATCAAGTTAAATAATTTATTTAGTTGAGATAACTTATTATTTTGAGTTTCTGATGATTAAATCAATCTCCTTCATTGTATTAACTCACTTTTTCCAGTTCAATCAACTTAACATTTTAAGGCAACCAGGTTACTTCATTTTTTTAAGTTAAACCAACAATATTTGTTTACAGTGATGCAAAACTATGAATTATTAACTACTGAAACACTGTAAAAATATTTTCAAGATTTGTTATCACAACATTTTTTCTTTTGTCAAATGAACTTAAATAATTTATTTAGTTGAGATAACTTATTATTTTGAGTTTCTGATGATTAAATCAATCTCCTTCATTGTATTAACTCACTTTTTTAAAATTTTAAGGCAACCAGGTTACTTACTTTTTTAATTTTTTACAGTGTACAAGTGGAATTTTGTTAATGTTATGCATACGTATCCTTTATAGTATACTTCAGAGTTGTTATAAAAGATACAACTACTGAAAAAATGCTAGTGGAATTTTGTTAACGCTATGCATAATAAATGTGATAAACAGAGACTTTAATGAGCTGGCTAATGGTCAATATGTGCTTTTAATCCCAGCATGATCACTCGACGTTCAGACAACAGGCAGATAAATAAGACAGAGTGTGATATATCAGAGCTTCACCACGGCCTTGTGTTGTGTTTCAGAAAACATGCGCTCAACTGCCACCGAATGAAGCCGGCGCTCTTCAACGTCCTGTGTGAGATCAAGGAAAAAACAGGCAAGTGTGTTACCCTCCAGCACATCATATTCTCTAAACCGACTGGATGAAATGCATTGGTATATCAGCGTCTGGTCAACGCTGTGAAAGAAACGGGTTTGTTGCGTAAATACTCTCAGGGAAAAGTGTTTTTCTGCATTGTGCATTGGATGTGTGGGTTAATGTGGTTTCGTAGTGAGGAAATGAAGAAAAACGTTCAGCCTCTTTGACCTCTCGCTGCTAAATCATCTTTACTGCACCAGTCTTCTCTTTGAGTGTGTGTGCAAAAATCCAGTTGTTTTGCTTAGGAAAGTGCAGGATTAAATTTCAAACCGCCATAAGTTGTTTAGCTGAAATGTTTATTTAGTTGCGTTTGGCTGAAGCGATGAATGAACGCATTTTTTTTTTTTTTTGAGGGAAAGCGTGTTTCGTTTGCTGGCGTCGTGATGTGGATGTAACTGGAAGGGGATATTGAGATGTGCAAACGGTTCCGGCGTGTTTCACAGTCATTAGTGCATGTAATAAAAAGGAGTAGATGAAGGATAAAGCAGATCTCTGTGGCGTTATCTGTGGGACTGCTGTGCTCCAGCTGTGAGCCGTGGGTGGCTCTCGTCGGGGGCGTCCGAGAGGAGAGACTGACACAGTTATGCGTGGAGTTTTACTCCCCGCCGTTTCTTCTTCTGTTTGTTTTTCTTTTTCGAGTTCACGCAGAGTTCGAGCCGGACGATGTGGACGTATCCCAGACTGCACTGCTCCTCTTTGCCCTTTTCCTGCGAAAATATGAAAGGCCAAACCGTGGAGCCTGAGCTCGACACGCGTGAGTGTTTAGACCTGAGCTTCGCTTGTTCTGCGTTTTCAGATCATTGCTCAGGTCTAAAAATGTTTTGGATTTGAGTTTGTTTTTTGGTCATTCAGTGTTTTAGCAGAAGATACGGTGTTCGCAATGTATTCTTTCCAAATCATCATAACTCTTGAGAAATGTTTATTATGTTTGACATCAGTGGCAAAACTACGCAGGAATGATGTTTGAATCAGTGTGTGTTTAGCACAATGGAGAACCGTAAAGTTGATATGAAGAGTTCAGATGCAAAAGCCTCTAAGTGCCATTTGAAATTTTCTTCTTTAATGATGATTTTTTATCAAACTTGTATATTTAAGTTCAGTAATTTCTCTTAAATGGCAATGATAATTACCTATTAATTGTTATTTAAGTGAAATTACTGAACTTAAATATACAAGTTTGATAAAAATCCTCATTAAAGAAGAAAATTTCAAATGGCATTTAGAGGCTTTTGCATCTGAACTCTTCATATACACTGTAAAAACCAATGAGTAAAATTTACTTAATTTTTTTTTTAAGGCAAGTTTTTGCACTGATATTTTTTGAGTAAATTTCACATTAAATTAAGTAATTTCTATTTAGATATTTAAAGGTTAAGTAATATCCGCTAAAATATTGAATATTTCTTTGTACAACATTTCACTCAAACAATATAACATTGAATTAGACCATATTATTTACTCAGAAATGTTTAAGTAATCAATATATGAAGAGTTCAGATGCAAAAGCCTCTAAGTGCCATTTGAAATTTTCTTCTAAAATGATCATTTTTATCAAGCTTGTATATTTAAGTTCAGTAATTTCACTTAAATAGCAATGAAGATTACCTATTAATTGTCATTTAAGTGAAATTACTGAACTTAAATATACAAGCTTGATAAAAATGGTCATTATAGAAGAAAATTTCAAATGGCATTTAGAGGCTTTTGCATCTGAACTCTTCATATATAGTGTGTGTCACTGTATGTTCATTTCTGAAGTTTAATGTGAACGCAGACCTCAATACTTGGTTGAAAATACACACATTTGATGGATCGTTTTTGTGAAAATGAACTCCAAATGTCACAAAATGGCAAGTTGCTAATCCTAACAACAAAAGCAATGATAAAATACAGTACATGATGGGAACACTAGTATCAGAAAAGTTGAGTAATTTTACTTAATTTTATAATGTTTATATTTACGCTTTCATTTCTACATGATTGAATTGAGTAGTACTATAGAATTAACTTTTTTTTAACTAACTTTTCTCATGTAAATTACATTGTTTTTTTTTCTGTAGTATTTTCTTCACCACAAAATCATTTTTATCAGTGTAGTTTGCTTAGAGTTATTATTGAAAACTGCAATTAAATATATCAATTTTGCGTTCGAGCACATTTGCTTATGATTTGTAAAATTGAAATGTCTTTTTTGCAGTTTTTTTGGCATAATATTAGCGATTAATAAGAAAAGTAAAAGATTGTTTCTTTACAAACTTAGTCTTGATTCCACCATATCCTATTATGAACGTGATTATAATAAATGTAGTTGAAGCCTGACTAAAAAGGATCACCTTTACTTTATTTTGCATTTGATCATTTATTTATCTTAAAACCACGATTTGTGTAGCTTAGGCAACAGCATGTTTCAGTGAAATTTGCATGCTTTGGTGCTTAAAATGCATGATTTGTTTGATTTATCAAGTTAAAAAAGTTCTCCACACTCTAAAAAATGCTGTTTCAACCCACATTTGGGTCAAATATGGACAAACCCAAATGTTGGGTTAAAAAATGCAATTAAAAAATGTACAGTTGAAAGGGAAAGTTGAAGTTAATTTAATAATTTTTAACCCAAAATTTGGGTTTGTCCATATTTGACCCAAATTTGGGTTCAAACAACCCAGCATCACTGTTTCAATTTAAAAGTGTACTGTTGAATATATGCAACTTTTTAAGAAATGCAATGCATTTGTAACCTTTTTAATTTTAATTTGTAAACATGATGTCACCGTTAAAGTTTACAGTAGTTCTAATAGTTTTTTTTAAAGCTCAAGATCACGTTCAGTCCTGTCAGCAGATAGTGTGTGTTTTTTCAGTTCCTCCCAGTGTGCCAATCGACACCTTGGTCGCCACACGACCTTTTGACCTGTGTTTTTACTGTGATATAAGGGAAATAGAAAGACCCAAAGCGTTCTTCTGCATGCAGACTTTATTTTAGTCCACACGTCTGAGACGCTTTTCCGTGGCGCTCTTCACTTGCTTTCATTCCACTCATATTTTCTTTCTTGTCTGTGGAATGCGCTTTTGCAAAGACTCATGTGTGCGTGCAAAAATGTTTATGTGTGCGGCTTTGCATGGTGTGTATTATTGATGAACACACATTGCACATTTTATATCAGTGCAGATGATCAGATATTAATAATATGAATACATTTAAAAATCTATTGAATATTGGTGTTTTCTGTCATTTTTGCACATAATGTTGTGCATTACTTTATTTAACCCTAAAACCGTATTCTGGACAAATGTGGGCAAAATAGTTTTGATTTATTTTTAAAAAACACTTCCCTTGATCTGAGCGGTACAAGACTTGGCTACTTTTCCTAAGTTTGCCTGAAAAAACCCCCGCCTTAATCTTGTATTTGGGTCAAAAATGGGCACCCATAGAAATGAATTAGAAAAACTGTAATTTAGAGTACTCTAAAATAAGCCAAAATAAGACACCAGGTGACGGCAAAGTCACTTCATCTTTAGGTTTTAGCTCGAAGAACTTATTGGAATGATATTTTAATGTAGTTAAAAAAAAATTAAAAATAAAACAAAGAAAATATGGTACCATTTGAAGTAAATAAATTCAAAAGTACCCCCAAAATAATAAAAAAACACCATAAATGGATAGACAAAACTTTATCGAAGACAGTGATATAACATTTATAATAAATAAAAATTAGGATCACACATTTGTCCACAATTAAGTGCTATAAAGTGAATACGGTTTGAGGGCTAAGGTGGTTTTAGGTACACATTTACCATGGTAAAAATCGATGCAAGCTATGTTGTTTCCAGATCATACAGGTTAAATAGTTAAAAAAAAAAATACTTACTTTAACTATTAAACTATTGCTTTGCTGGCATAGAATGATGCATGCAGTTTAATTTGTGATGAGCTTCAAAACATGTTGGAAATAAAAACGAAGCACTCTGATGAAAAGATGGCAGTGTCTTGTCCGAGCGTCTGTGAGGCACAATCATGTTGGAAAAACTCTGGCACCAAATGGCTTTCCAAAAATACACTCTCAAACTAGATCCGTTGGCACACACAGACCCGACGACACCACACCACCACCACGCAAACTTTGGTTTCATTATTCCACACAACGACACATAACCCAGCCAGCACTTGAAAGGAGCAGTGCAAATATATCTTCGGCTTCATCTCTGACACACGGAGACGAAGCCGAATTCTTGGATCTCTTGGAACTTCAGAACGCTGTCGAGGCGTCTAATTGCTGAATGTCAGAGTTTGTTCAGTGACACAACCTTGAACCTTCAGCTCTGACAAAGACACACTATAGCGGCGCGAGGAGTGCGAGGGTTTGAGCGCCTGTCAGGGATTTTACATCGCATACGAATAGTCGTGAACTTCTGAAAGCTCCAAATGAAGCCCTAATGGAAGCTGTTTATGCTCTCGCTGGCTTGTTTGTTGTTGTTGTTTACGCGTTATTTGTTTATTCTGTTCAGAATAGGTTTTTCTCTTCTTATTGGTGAACACAATTTTCTGCTTTGCTTTTATGAAAAGGGACAAAAAATTGGAATAGGCTATTTAGATTACTCTAAAAAATGCTTGGTTGTTTTAACCCAAATTTGGGTCAAATATGGACAAACCCAAATGTTGGGTTACGAAATGTCATTTAAACATTTAAGTTTAACCCAATGGCTGAGTTTGTCCATATTTGACCCAAAGATGGGTTAAAACAACCCAGCATTTTTAAAGTGTGATATTTGCATGCCTCAAAAATCATGCGTGAATGATAATTGAGTTGATTTGATTTACTGTTCAAAATGACAAAAAAGCATGGTAAAAGCATCTCCAGTATTTGCAAAAAGAAAACACTGTAAAAAAATGTGTTGTCTGATGTTTCAACATTGCGGAAAAATAGGGACAAACCCAACATTTTTAAATGAAATATTTAACCCAACGTTTGGGTTTGTCCATATTTGACCCAAAATTGGGTTAAAACAATCCAGCATTCATTTTTTTTATAGTCTTACATTAGTTTTATGTGGATTTTATTTTTGCTGCCTTAGATTAAGTCATTTCACCTTTAAAAAAATGAGTTAAATCTCATATAACTTGAAAAATTGCTTTGAATGAAAGACAGCAATGCATTCCTTTCTTAATAGATAATATTTGTTGATTAATTCCATGTGAGCTAATATGTATTTCTTTTTTATACATGTTTTAAATGAGTTAAAGCTAATTTAGTCTAATTTAATTTGATGTTTTCTTTATCACAACCATCTGTTGACGACTGTAAATCTCAATCTTCTAAACACCTGTCAAATCTCGCAGAGTCGAACCTCTCTACAAAAGGCTAGTTTTCTCGTGGCATGTGTTTAAACGGTGTGAGGTTTAGCGCCGGGGGGGTCGGGGTGATGTAATGTTATTTTTTGATGGGTGAGAATGAGGTGAGCGGAGGGCAGGGCAGGAATATTTGACAGTGTTGAAACGAACCAGAGATATGATTACTGCGAGCCGTTGGGAAGCTCGACTCCTTACGGCTTCTTAGGCTGAACACACCAGTGCACGCACAGTATACACTTCCATAGCTCATTACAGACGGAGTAAATCATCTACGGCAGCTCGGTCTCAAACCAGCAGACAGGCGCTCATTTAACACGTTTTGAGAGTGTGTCGCGCCGTTAACAATGACATGCTTGATGTCACAAAATAGAACCTCATTTTGCTTATCTAATACTCAGAATAGCAGCATATTACTATTTGCACTATTGCTGTGGTATACTATAACAATATTTGGTTACACTTTAGTATATGGTGTCCGTGCTACAGTGTAAGTTGGTTTAGTGTTAGTTGCATGTAGAGCCCGACCGATAAAGGATTTTGAAGGCCGATGCCGATACAAATATTTTTGGGTTTTAAAATCCGATATTCCGATATATCGGCTGATATATATATTTTTTATTAAATATTGTTGGATAAAGCTTACTTTTTTGCACAAGATACGTTTGATACTTTTTTCTCTATGTCTAAATGTTCACTCCTCGCAAGTAACTTACATTTTACAATGCAGGGACTGTAACTAGAGATATGCTAGTTATAAATACAGTAATCATTACTTTATTTAGGCAGAAAAAGTTAATTGTGGTCATTAATGTTAACGTTAGCGGTCTTCCACTGATGATAGTGGCATTAGCTAGCTTTGTGGTTAGCTAGTCTATGATGAGCCATAATTTAGCAATAGATAACATTATACTGCCAATTGTAAAACATACATTTTCAATATAACAGGCCAAGGAGAGATGATTGAAGCGTGTTTCGTCCGTTTTTATTTTATTTTTTTAAATATTCATTTATCAGCCATTATAACTGCCGATACCGATATTATGGAAAATGCCTAATATCGGCCGATAATATCGGCTCTAGTTGCATGCAATTAATACTACAGTAACCAGATGTAACGTGCACTGTAAAATAAAGTGTAACCCAATTGGTAACGCTTCCTTTTACAGTCCAGTTACCCATGTGAATACGATGTACTTATTTTAGTTACTGGGTAATAACTAATACTAACCCCTAAACCTACCCCTGTCTTATATTAGCCAGTACTTTCTAGGAAAGTACACTGTACCGTAAAAGGAAGCGTTATCGCCCAATTTTCTTTTTGCATAGAACATGAGCTGCCAAACGGTGCAGTTTTCAACGCGGGATGTGCAACACTGCATCCTAAAATGTGATGCATTCTTTCCGTTTTAATATTTAACATCAGATCATCCAAACAGCGCTTTTTTGACTCGTATTGATCAGACTGCCAAACTGCAAAACAAATGGATTTATTTCCAAGATGAAGACTAGATGCTCTTTGCAAGTGCAGAAAACTGAAACATTTTGAATTAATTAATGCCCACTTTCTCCACTTTCTACCATGTCAGTTTAGTTTGAGTGCATGCACATGCTTGGATGCCAACGAGAAGAAAAGTCATGGGACTCTGAAAAGTTTATTTTCATTTTTCATTTATTTGTTTATTTTACAGGGACAGTGCTCATTAATTGACAGTAAAATAACTGTAAATGAGCCAGAGTTAGCTCAACAGGCTAATTTGCATCTGTTGTCCCTGGCCAGTTATTATGATGGCAACCTAAAAACGTGCATGAAGAGCACAACGTGCATAAGCACACAGCATGCTTATTTTGCAATGGTTAGCTGCACTTTATTACTTGCATTTAGCATTGCTTTTCCAGATCTGACCCTTAGGGATTTGATATCTAGGCATTTGGGTTAGGGTTACTGTTATTATATCAGCCAAACAAATGACTTAAGGGTCAAGAGCCCAACTAAAACACACACTGATCACCATAATGGTGACTTAAAATGATGTTTTTCTCCTTCAGTGATTCTGCTTGTTAACATCATGTTGGCAATATAAAATAAAGAGTTCTTCATTTTCATCTTCATTGGTGTAAATTTTACTCATTTTAAATGGGACATTAATGTGATTTAATTATTACTCAGGTCTAATTTGTTCAATTTTAATTAATAATATTGCTTGTAATCTGTCGTCACAATGTTATTGATTAGATATAGCATATTCATTTTTACAGTGTGGTCTCTCAGTGCTAATATGTGCTGCTTTGTCTTTCATTGTGTGTTTTTTTTATGATTTTTTACACATGCTGATGCAGCATCTCTGCGGAGCGCGAACAAGCAGGATATGAGAATCACATCTGTTAGAGCGGCTCATCATCCTTCAAGCGGAAACGCTAAAGCCTAATCCAGCACATAATAGAGGCGCACACACACACACACACCGACTGGCAGCGCGGCCGGCGTGGCGTTTTTGGAACGACTCCGCCAGGCTTTTGCAGAAATGAGATTAGGCGAGCATGCAACAGCAGCCACGGAGAGATCTGTCATCGTTTTCTCTCAGTATACACTGGAGCACAATCACATTACCTTATGAATTATGCAAATTGTCAGTGGCCTAATTGAGATGTGTTAATCATATTAAGAGGCTTAATAGCTTGAATTTAACTGTGATGCTATTTGGTAATTAAGCACGACGGCGAGTTCGGGCTGCTGTGATTGAGCTGCTTGTTGAAGATGATGTCGAGCGTCTGTCTGTGTGCCTGAATTAGAGACGTGCTATTAGGACTTCTTCGTTTAATATGAACATTTTCAAGCTCAAGTTGTTGATCTAATGATGAAACAAAAAGCATGGTGAATAGAAATTTCTAGCATTGCAATTGATTGCACAATTGCATAATATAAAAAAATATTGTTGGTTTTACTTAAAAAATCAAGTAACCTGGTTGCCTTAAATTTTTAAGTTGATTGAACTGGAAAAAGTGAGTTGATACAATGAAGGAGATTGATTTAATCATCCGAAACTCAAAACATTATGTTATCTGAG
Source organism: Pimephales promelas (assembly GCF_016745375.1). The sequence goes on along the minus strand of NW_024121777.1, from coordinate 695,189 downwards.
CCACATAAATTATTTAAGTTGATTATAAGTCCTTGATATAGACTAAGATCTGGTTCAGAGAATTTTTTAGAATATTGGTAGAATATTAGGTAGAATATTAAACAATATTCACTTTTTGGCTCCATATTTGGAATGTCTGTATGTTTAAAGAGTTGTTAGCTGAACTATTAAGGAAGCAAAATCATTAAAACATTATATTACGTAGACTGCTCATTCTTTATATGGCAGAAACTAACATTTCAAGAAGTCTTTGTAAGATCTAGTAATATTTTTTAAAGAAATTAATATTTTTATTCATCAAGGATGCATTAAATTGATCAACACTAAAAACATTTATAATGTAACAAAAAATATATTTATTTCAAATAAATAGTGCTCTTTTGAACTTCCTATCAATCAAAGAATGTGTCCCGGTTTTCACAAAAATATGATAATGATAATAATCATAAATGTTTCTTGAGCAGCAAATCATCATATTAGAGTGATTTCTGTTGGATCATGTGGCTGGAAATTTAGCTTTCATCACAGGAATCGTAATATTATATAATAGTGTTTTATTGTATTTTAATCAAATAAATGCAGCCTTGGTAAACAAGAAGAGACTTTTTTTCCAAAAAAGTCTATTGTCTTTTTTAATCGATAATTTGTTGCATGCCCAATATTTTCAGTTCCTAATATATGATTTATTGGAGTCAAACCCATTAGAAAATGTCCGATTTGCGTAGTAAACCCAATGCGCCTGGTAAACTGCCTCCGAATGGGTTCTTTTGTCAATAGATGGTATCTTGTGCTCACTGAGATATGAATGACCGGCTCGCAGCGCATTAGACGAGATGGCGCTCGCGCGGTGCATTAGACAGAGACGCTGTGGTGATTTTATCTGCCCGTTTGCTTTGTGTCGCTGGTGGGTGGAGACACGCTCGGCCCTCCGTTACTGCCAGCTTTCTTGATATGTTACGACTTTAATCAAATCTGAAAATTTGTAATGCGCATTAAAGTGAACGTGAAGTGCTTCTCGCGAGCGCCGTTGCCATACCAACCCTGGAGGAGTCGTGTGTCTTTAATGCGCGGTTGGAAATCTCATTTCTTCCCCCTCTCCGTCACACACACACACACACACACAGAGAGAGAGAGAGAGACTGAGGTCTCTCTGCACGTACTGGAAATGACACAAATTAATATACACTACTTAAACTAGACCGAGATTAATGGCCGCCTTTCGCTGCAGTTTAGTCCCACTGTCAGTTGCCGGGTGTTCCTTGGACAAAATCAACATTTATCCCACTTTTGCCCCGGGCTTTTAGGATGCAAGGATCTGAACCCTAATCCAGCTCCTTCATACATCATTCTCCACCTCGCTGCATCCACACCTCTTTCAAGCACTCATAGATTTCATGTTTTATTTGCATCAATAGTTAACGCTGCATCTAACGCATCGGTGTGTGCGCACTGCCTGTAGTGGGATTGAGGAGGCTATGTTAAGTATAAGTGTGATTGTGGCAACTGTGCAAAAGTTTGGGGTGTGTTAGGTTAGGTTATTCTTAAAGGGATAGTTCATTTTGAAATTAAGTTTTGATATGTTTTAGCTTACCTCAAGGGCATCGAAGATGTAGGTGTCTTTGTTTCAAAATAGTTTCAATTTTGATATTTTTAGGTCAAACCGTTCTTGTCTGTCAGTCATATAATGGAGGTCTATGGTCACCACCTCAAAGAGCATGCACAGAGAAGTCCAAATGAAACATGATTTAATGACTCGTAAATGTAAGTACACGTTGATGGCCTAAGACACGAAACGAGCTGTTTGTGTGAGAAAAAAAAACAGTTTTATATCGCATTTACATGCTCTTTGAGGTGGTGACCATAGACCTGCATTATACGACTGACAGACAAGAACGGTTTGACCTAAAAATATTAAAATTGAAACTACTGTGGAAACAAAGACGCATAAATCTTGGATGCCCTTGAGGTAAGATAAAACATATCAAAAATTAATTTCAAGGTGAACTATCCATTTAAAGACGTTTCTTCTGCTCACCAAGGCGGCATTAAAAAACAGAATGAAAAGGGGCTATTTTCTATGTGAATATATATAGTAAAATGTAATTTATTCCTGTGCTCAAAGCTGAATTTTCAGCATCACTCCAGTCTTCAGAAATCACTCTAATATGATGATTTGCTGCTTATTTCTGATTATTATCAATGTTGAAAACAGTTGTGCTGCTTCATAACTCTGGAGTTTCCCCCACAGGTTCAAAACAACAGCTTTTGGATTCACATGATTCATTTTGATTCATTGAGTCACAATACAATTCCAAAACGATTCTCGACGCCAACAGCATTGGAACGTAAATAAACAGCTGGCAGAATTAGAGAAAATTCATTGCATTCATGTTTATATCTGGAATGAAGAACCCAAACAGCAATGTAACATTTTTCATGAAAGACATTAAAAGCACTTCATTAAGTTGAAAGTTTCTTGTCATAGTCAAAGTCATGCAATTTGACATTTAAATGTTAAAAGTTTATTTTTAAGCCATTAAAATGACTTTGGAGTCTCTTAGGTTTCATGAGTTTTACAACGAGGCCTCTTTTTGATTAGTTATTATTGGAGTTTGATTGGTGTGCAATGAATGATTTGAAGTCAGTGCTGGAAACTGTCTAAATATAACTAAAAAATGTATGAACCAATCAGCACTGCTGTTCAAAAGCTCGGGGTCAGTTAGAATCCAAATAAAAAATGAAAATAAAAAGTGACATTTATAATGTTACAAATATTTATATTTCAAATAAATGCTGCCCTTTTGAACTTTCTATTCATCAAAGAATCCTGAACAAAAAAAATGTGTCATGGTTTCCAGAAACATATGTTTTTTTGAGCAGCAAATCATCATATTAGAGTGATTTCTGAAGGACCATGTGACACTGAAGACTGGATGCTGAAAATCAAAGGAATGAGTGACATTTTAACATATATTATTCACAAAGAAAACAGTTATTTAATATTGCAATACTATTTTTGATCAAATTAATGCAGCCTCGGTGACTGTAAAAAATATTTTCAAGATTTGTTAGCACAACATTTTTTCTTTTGTCAAATCAACTTAAATAATTTATTTAGTTGAGATAACTTCTTATTTTGAGTTTCTGATGATTGTATTAACTCACTTTTTCCAGTTCAATCAACTTAAAATTTTAAGGCAACCAGTTTACTTACTTTTTTAAGTTAAACCAACAATATTTTTTTGCAGTGAAGAGAGTTTTCAAAAACATAAATAAACACTCTAAAAAAACGATTCGTTGGCTGAACAACCGTCACGTGTAAAAGTAATTAGATTAAACACAACATAACTTTTCCAATATTTGAGCTCACGCAACACTCTTTACTTAAAAATATATGCATCACATTACATATATTTTTAAGACTGTTGCATGAACTCAAATATTTAAGTACATATAACAGGATTTTTTGTTAATTTTAAGCAAAATTATTTCAAGTTGGGATCACTTAAAATATATCTGCACCATTTTTGCATCATACTTTTTAAGTAAATCCAACACATCATTTTTTAGAGTGTACACTGTATTAATTTTTTTTCAAGATTTGTTATCGCAACATTTTTTCTTTTGTCAAATCAACTTAAATAATTTATTTAGTTGAGATAACTTATTATTTTGATTTTCTGATGATTAAATCAATCTCCTTCATTGTATTAACTCACTTTTTCCAGTTCAATCAACTTAAAATTTTAAAGCAACCAGGTTACTTACTTTTTAAAATTTAAACCAAAAATATTTTTTTTTACAGTGTACCAACCCGAAACGTCTGTATGGTAATGTATATAATCTAGTTGACCTCACTAAATGACTCAATGGTTTGTTAAAAGACTAGTAAAGCATTGTGACCCATCCTTTGTAGCAAGATTGAACTGCAACTGTGGTGTGTATAAACTGACGGATACAGAAATGATTGTTCCCGTGTGCTTCCCCACAGAGATCAGAGGCAAAACACTCTCTCTCTTCTCCGGTATGGATTGTCTGGCTATGCAAATCGCTCATAATTAGACATGCTAATATATGGCAGTAATAAGGCGCAGTCTGTCGTTATGTCTGCCAGTCTCTGCATTGTGTCCAGCGAAAAAATGTGTCTTTAAAATAACGCTTCCCCCAGTCCTCTGTCATTCCCATAGACATGACGCATAGCTTGCATAAAACGAGTCTCAATAATTGCCTCATTTATGCACATTTCACTAATTTTTCTTGCATTTTCAGACAGTGATTCAAATTACCGTAAGGGGATATTTTTGGGGGGGATTTTTTTCTGTTTTTGACATATTGTTGACAATAAATCTACAGACACTCACACCAATTAGTGCACTAGTTCATTGTGAAAGTGTTGGGTCTCATGTGTCTCTTTTAGCATCTTAAAATAGTCCCCTGGACGCAGTGCTCGTGGCACGGAAATGTTTTTTTAAGGAAGCATGTGGAGCTTGTGCCCCCTGAAAGGAAACAAATGTTTGGGAGAAGCAGAGAGCGGCGGTTTTGGCCCGTTTCCCGGTACAGACGCGAGTGCCATCACAGGCTCCGGAAGAGTGAAGTTCCTTCTGCACACGCAAGAACCGGTTTCAAGCAGAACCGCATGCAATGCATAGCTGCAACATTTAATGTTGCTTAATGCTGGAAGCCGACCTTCTGTGGCCCATAATCCCATCTCACCTTTCTTACGTGCATGACATGATTCCTCAGATCCTGCTGTGAAGTGCTTTCAAAGCAGCAGTCATGCTCTGTTAAGGAGTATTCACTTTTAAAAAAACTTTTGCTGATATTTTACTCACCCCCATGTCATCCAAGATGTCCATGTCTTTCTTTCTTCAGTCGAAAAGACATTTTTTCAGGATTTTTCTCGATATAATGGATTCAATGGGGTCCAAACGGTTCAAGGTCCAAATGAGAGTTTCAGTGCAAACTGCAAACTGTTCAAAGGGCTTTAAACGACACCAGATGATGAATTCTGCTCATTTCAAAAAATAAATTAAAAAGTTTACATTTTATAAGCACAAACGCTCGCCTTGCTCTGTTCGTGACTCTCCTGTTCGAAATTGAACGAATCTTTTTTCGAGTCATTTTTTCATTTCATTCGTTGAATTAACCAAATGACTCAAAATATGTGTGACTCAAAATATAACGAGTTCGAACAGGAGAGTCACGAACGCGCATCACAGAACAGAGCAAGGCGAGCATTTGTGCTTATAAAACTTAAACGTTTTTACTTATTTATTAAATGAGCGATCGTTTCGCTAGATAAGACCCTTATTCATCGTCTGGAATCGTTTAAAGCCCTTTGAAGCTGCACTGAAACTCTCATTTGGACCTTGAACTGTTTGGTTCCCATTGAAGTCCATTATATGGAGAAAAATCCTGGAACGTTTTCATCAAAAACCTTAATTTCTTTTCGACTGAAGAAAGAAAGACATGGACATCTTGGATGACGTGGGGGTGAGGAAATTATCAGCAAAAGTTTTTTTAAAAAAAAAGTGAACAACTCCTTTAAAATCCTTTAAAGTTTTTGTAAAATAGCGTTTGTCATTTTCTAGCTAACTCGGCACGTTTGAAGACCTCATGCACCGCTCTGTGCAGTCAGGGATGTGGAAGATGAAACCGGTGCTTGTCATTTTAAGTGGTCAACTAAGGACAGTCTTCTTGGTACACTAAACTACAGCCTTTGATCAGCGGTTGTGAAATGTGTAAGTCTCCTTTCTGTTCAGTGAGATTCCTTCAAAACAGTTTTTAGTACAAGATGTGCTTCTGGAGTCAGTTTAGTTGTGTGACTCTTTTATTTGTTTCTGACTGGTGTCCCAGAATACAGTCATGAGTCATGTGGACTGAGATGAGCACTAACACACACGCTGCTCCGCCATGCTTCATTAAGCGCCAGATTCAGCTTCATGACTGATGCGTCTGTGATTTCACTCGCCTAATGTAAATGCAAGACAGATTTTGCGGCATCAACAAAACTTCCCATTTACGTCCAAGTTCAAACTCTTGATCTCATAAGTAATATTAATAATGTTTGCTGTTATGTTTTCTGTAGCATGCACAATATCGTTATATATTGTGTTGTGTGTGTTGTGTAGACTCCGCGCAGCTTCTAAGTGGGGTAAAGTTAATTTTGTTTTTGATATTCACCAGACACTTATTGAAAAATGGCAATTACCTCCTAAACGACTTAGCCAAATCTGACTTCACTCTATATAATAAGCACTGCCCCTCAAAAGCCGCCGCAATGTGAGTTTCGCCGGGAAAGCTCGCTCTTGACGGAGACGCGAGTTATTAGGGACCGTGTGGAAAGTGCACTTTTTCTGACACGTTTGTTCAAACACACTATCCACAAGTTTCCTACGCCCCATGAGGCCTTGCGTCAAAAGTGGGCGCGACTTCCGGTTGGAAGTAAACAAAGCACGATTTGACATGCTTGACACTCGTTCATTCAACAGTTGACAGTCATTCAAGTTATAGCGATCCAAACTAGCTAACGATGTGGGAACACAACCTCAACGAAATTCAAAAGGGTGAAATAACAGTACCTTTACCCTCCGCAGTAGTTGATTGGGAGTATTATAATAACATTATTAATAATCAATACTCATCAAGGCATGGTGACAGACAGTTGTGCGAGCTGACAAACAATTAAAATAAAAAATACACACTTAGTCATTGTGCTTTGGAGTCTATTCAAAATTATAAATGAATGTCGTGCTGCTTGAATACATTAACTGGCACATTTGGTATTCTGTCAACACAGGCTTTGATCCTGAGTTTAGGTGCAACATAGAGAACAGCCAATCACATGCTGATAAAAGTTTATAGAATATTAAGAATTTAAACAAATGTACACAGGAAGATTCGTCGTCTTTTGGGAGGTGATGGAAACTACAGTCGTTGGCAGGATCACTCTGATTTCGTTTTCAGCTTATGTTTAAAACAATCACGTTTAAGCCACTGAACTAGTTTAGTCAGGTTATACATACAACCGCGAACAGCACATGTTGTCCATGAGCTCCGTAACGACATCTCTCATAAAGATTTGCGTCTTTAAATAGTAAAATAATTCTCCGAAAAACAGCTAGCCTCTTCGCTAACTAACACACAAAATACCATTGGAATGCTACTTCCGTCGCGTCACCGGAAGTTTCACCCACTTTATTTTTTACAGGAGCGCCCCTCGGAAACTTGTGGATATACAATTTTCAACACTTGACAAGCTATAATCCTGGTTATGGGCGGTCCGTTGCCGACAGTCTCTGCCTACGGTTTACCAATGACAACTGACTGGGTCATGTGACCAATCGACGCAGATTTGCGTCACTCAAAGGAGGTGTTTGGGAAAATGAATCCTCGAACGAATCATTTGGGAGTCAGTTAAAAATAAATGCATATTATAAGACAAATAAAGTGTTTTTTATCCTTGCATGCACGTTAAACTGTTTTTGGGAACTCCCAAAACAAAAATAGGAACATTTCAAATGCTATGATAGGGGTTTTTTAATCTTCTAAGTGATTTATAAATCCTCCGAATGCACCAATTATATTTTCTGTTTTCGCTTTAACTCTTTCCCCGCCATTGACTGACATTTCTGGCTTTTCACACTGTAAACAATGCTGGGTTGTTTGAACCCAAATTTGAGTCAAATATGGACAAGCCCAAATGTTGGGTTAAAAATGCCTTTAAAATATGTACAGTTGGAAATAAAAGCAATATAGACCTAAACATAAAGCAAACTTGCCTGTGAACGCTTTATATAAATGCAATATAGGTAGGTCTAAATCCGGGTGATCACTTATCTCAGTGTTATATATAGCCTATATATATCATCATATTGTCCAGCCCTAAAACTTTATAGTCTTTTTTTTTGGTCAGTGTTTATTAAAAAACATCCAATAATGCAGAATATTCAAGGATAAATATTAAATTGATGACTTGTTAATATATATATATATATATATATATATATGTGTGTGTATGTACACTCTAAAAAATGCTGGGTTGTTTTAACCCAACTTTGGGTCAAATATGGACTAACCCAGCTGTTGGGTTAAATTTTTACATTACATTTTTAACCCAACATTTCGGGTTTGTCCATATTTGACCCAAAATTGGGTTAAAACAACCCAGCATTTTTTAGAGTGTATAATAGCAATATATATATGCATCATATATACAGTATATATATATATATATATATATAACAATAGAAAATATATGGGTATGGTTTTACAGCTAAATTTAGCATATTGACACAAAATGATAACTGCAATGAGTCCAGTTGTTTCTGTGAATTGCAGCGATCCATTTGCTCCTCTTTCTTTCGCAGTGTGTAAAAATATACCTCTGATTTTTTGTCAAATCTAGTTGTACAGTCAATCGCAAAGCTCTTTCCCACTTTATATCTGTTGTGTTTGTTTTTCCCGGCATTCACGCTGATAACAAATACAGCCGTTCAGTCTTTTTGCCACTCACTGTGAGGAACTGCAGGCCGACGGTGACGTCACGCGCATACCCTCTATTGTAACTAAACAAAATATATAACACTGGCCTAGTGGTTTTTGGATATTTTACTGCAAAAATCGTACATATTGCACCTTTAACCCTCGATTTTTAGTCAATGATATTGAATGTTTTGCATGCAAACTGCATCAGACGCCTTCTGGCGATTCATAGATGTGTCATGCTGATACTATGAAGAGAACAGCTCTAGACATTAAAAGTTGGCAATAATGGAGAACATCTGCAGGAATCTTCTGGTTTGCATTTGGAGAACCAGACTGTGTTCTCACTGCTCCGACTGAATTGATCTGATGATGGCTTTCTCCTGTTTACTCGACTCTAACTTCATCTCCTGCAAGATAAAGGCTGGAGGTTAACGTAACCTTGATGAAGAGCTCATCTCGCTGAGATTCACGCGCTCAATCCATCATGGAGTATGAAAATGAAGCCGTCGAGAGCGACACGATATACGGAGCAGTTAAATGGGCCATTTCAGATGTTTTGTGTAGCACGCCGCGTACGAAACCTCCCCCGTCGTGCCGTGCAGTCCATTTTCCAGCACTTTCAGTCGCCTCTTATCTTCTTTCCTCTCGTTACCCATCTCTCCCTTGCTGTAAACCCACCTCACCTCTTTTCCCCCTCTTCGTTTCTATTCACAACCCATTTGTGTCGCCAGCCAGCAACACAAATTAGGAATATACAGCCTGGTGTCAAAACGAGCGCTCATAAAATATTAACAGCGTGTAGGAAATTTTACATGGCAACATTCTTTTTCATTTTCAGGTCTGTCAGCACAAGCTGTGCTGAAGCTATTTGTGTGCTTGCCTCTATTTTAACGCTGCTTATTTGGAGCCATTTTCCCACGCCATCTTTTTTTATGCCTTCTCAGTGTCAAAGGTAGAGCATTTTAAAGACCTCCATTAATTCCCTTTTTTTTTTTGTCAGCGATTTCAACACTTTTGGACTAAATGTCTTGTTTAGCCAGACTTTATGCCTGTTGTCTATTGCCACTTTGCAGTTTATTGCCTCTTTTGAGTACTCAAGGTTTGTTACTGTCGTAGTAAAAATGCAAAAATGCACATTAAACATGCACAATGAGAGGGTGTGCTTGCAATGCATTGGGCTAGCAACGATTTTCTCCTCGTAAGCCATCATGGTAGCGGTTTGGAGACTTGTGAACATCAGATTGGAGCATTGCCACACTGAAAAATGTCTTTGTGCACAATATGCTTGAGAAGATCTGTGTTTTTCCTACAAAAATCCTATGATTGCATAAAAGTGGTGCATACATGTCTCAAGCTGTGCTGTCCAGCTGTTGGATGACGATCACACAGGAAAGAATGAAGGCCAAACTATTATAACTTTTATAACGACAGGAGAAATTCTGAAGATTTATGTTCAAAGGATCATGAAATATCATTCAAATTTCATACAATTAATCCACACGACTATACTACTGTATATTCCAGGTGTTCAGGGGTCAGTAGCTTTGTGCAATTATCGTTTTGCTGAGAATCGGAGCAGCGATTTAATAAATTTTGTGATTGGTACATTAAAAAGGTTAATAAATTCGTTCGTCACACAAAGCTGTCGCATGACTTCCATGACTGCAATTGTGAGAAATAAAGTCGGAATTGCGAGATATAAAGTCGCAATTGTGAGATATAAAGTCGCAATTGTGAGAAATAAAGTCGCAATTGTGAGAATTAAAGTCGCAATTCTGTGAAATAAAGTCACAATTGCGAGATATAAAGTCTTAATTGTGAGATATTAAGTCGCAATTGTGAGAAATAGTCGCAATTGCGAGAAATAAACTTGCAATTCAGAGAAATAAAGTCGCTATTGTGAGAAATAAAGTCGCAATTCTGAGAAATAAACTCGCAATTCAGAGAAATAAAGTCGCAATTGTGAGATATAAAGTCGCAATTCTGTGAAATAAAGTCGCAATTCTGAGAATTAAAGTCGCAATTCTGTGAAATAAAGTCACAATTGCGAGATATAAAGTCATAATTGTGAGATATTAAGTCGCAATTGTGAGAAATAGTCGCAATTGTGAGAAATAAACTCGCAATTCAGAGAAATAAAGTCGCTATTGTGAGAAATAAAGTCGCAATTCTGAGAAATAAACTCGCAATTCAGAGAAATAAAGTCGCTATTGTGAGAAATAAAGTCGCAATTCTGAGAAATAAAGTCGCAATTTGCGAGATATAAAGTCGCAATTGCAAGATATAAAGTCGCAATTGTGAGATATAAAGTCGCAATTGTGAGATATAGTCGCAATTGTGAGAAATAAAGTCGCAATTGCGAGATAAAGTCGCAATTCTGAGAAATAAAGTCACAATTGCGAGATATAAAGTCACAATTGTGAGATATAGTTGCAATTGTGAGAAATAGTCGCAATTGTGAGATATAAAGTCACAGTTGCAAGATACAAAGTCGCAATTCTGAGAAATAAAGTCGCAATTTTGAGAAATAAAGTCACAATTGCGACATATAAAGTCACAATTGTGAGATATTAAGTCGCAATTGTGAGAAATAGTCTCACAATTCTGACTTTCTCACAATTCTGACTTTTTTTTCTCACAAATTTACATCTCGCAATTCTGACTTTATAACACATAAGTGCGAGTTTATATCTCAAAATTCTGACATCTTTTCTCAGAATTGTGAGATGTAAAATCAGGCTAATTCTAAGGGGAAAAAAGCTTTTCTTCCCCTCAGAATAGTTTATATCTCACAATTCTGACTTTATATCTCACAATTCTGACTTTATATCTCGCAGTTCTGGAGAAATGAAGTCCGAATTGCGAGATGTAAACTCGCAATTGTGAGAAAAAAAGTCGCAATTACCTTTTTTATTTGTCATTCTGTGGCGGAAACAAGCTTCCATAGAGAGCAGCTATTTTAAATAGTAATAATATTTCACTATTTTAACTGTTGAGCAGAAGAGACTTCTTTCCAGTGTACACTGATCATTACATTGAACACGTGAGTCTGGCCCTCAGATGATGGATTCGGCGTCTCTTTATTCATTCTTCATGATGCCTCTCTGAGTACGTCTGTCCTGGTGGGCGGGGATGAACCCTGAACTTTCCTTTTCATGGGATGACGCCAATAAAGAACGAGATGTCAATCATACGCCCCGGCTGTGATGTGTGGGATCCTGTCCATCTGTCCTTCAGTCCCTCAAACCGTCACTCAACGTCCCACCATCCGGCCTCTCAACGCCGGCCCAGAATCTCAATGATGTTCTTAAGAAGTCACATTCCCTTTGATAGGACGTGAGTTACGGCCGTCCTTAAGTAGGTGTTGAGGACCCGCGTGCTGACGGTACTTTTATTAATCAGCTCTGACACGTTTCATTGTTATTCTTGTCCACTGACATGTCTCATTGTTGTGATTGGTCTTGCAACAGACGGGTGAAACTGAAAGAGCGTCGAGTGGGAAAAGTCTCTGTGAATGTCTCGAAGAATGTTTCATTGGCACTAAACCAGGACATTTGTTGGGTGCTGGACAACAAGTAGAGGAGAAAGAACAAAAAATGAGTTATGCAATCGATATGTGGTATATTAAGATTCTGATGAGCTTTACAAGAATAATGATTAATTGTGATATTCTTCACTATCATTTTGTTTGAAAATAAAGGTTTATAAAATACTTATATTTTACTAAATTTTTAAATTTAATTTTTTTTTTAATATAAAATACTACATTTTTCATTGCACAGCTGGACCAAACAATGATTTGAAACTGTTTGTGGACAACTGATTTAAAAAAAACTTGCTGATAATTTACTCACCCCCACATCATCCAAGATGTCCATGTCTTTCTTTCTTCAGTCGAAAAGAAATTAAGGTTTTTGATGAAAACATTCCAGGATTTTCTCCATATAATGGACTTCAATGGGGTCCAAACGGTTCAAGGTCCGAATGAGAGTTTCAGTGCTGCTTCAAAGGGCTTTAAACGACTCCAGACGATGAATAAGGGTCATATCTAGCCAAACCATCTACTTGAATGTTAAAAAACCCACCTTAAGATGTCAAATTGGAGTGTGTTTATCCTGATCTGTTGAACCGGACGAGTTAATGAACAGAATCGTCTTCTACCACAAACTCCCCAAACACACACCGGTTCGACTGCACTAATGATGCAGGTCGCTGTCAGGCTGCTGTGATTAATTAAAGACAAAACTAGGCCAATTTGTCACTTTCTGTGGTGTGGTCGGATAAAGAGACTCGTGCTGCCATCTCTTCACTCTTCCGTACGATACTCCTTCAACACGCGGCCGGCCGGGAGATTTTTCACGACGTCTTAATTGCCGTATTGGAAGGGCTCAGCGAATGGGAAATTCCTTGTCGTCGAAACAGCCAAGCCAAACACACGTTGAACCGCCTGACCTACACCTAGAGTTGACTTTTTTGCCCAATAAATCAAGAGCCGACTCTTAATTCATCAGGAATGTGAATGAGACGGTTGGACGTACTCTTCTAAATGTCACAGCCGGCGCTGTTTGCTCTCTGACTCCCCGTTAAACCTGTCAGCGCTCAGTGCCGATCGCCGATATGCAAGCGTCTCGTTGAAGAAAGACAGGTGTCTACTGTATCTGTCATTTGAGTCCGGTTATCCTGACTGTCAAGACCGTTCCTTCAGCGTGTGAGGATGAGAGGTTGGGAAAGAGAGGTCATCTCTCCGTTGACCTGCACTAGTTCTCCCACGTTACTGATGTCAGATGTTGGGTTTGAGGGATGTTGTCTTGTTGACTGCCAACACAACAGTGAAGATCTGCTTCCATACTCGGACAGATTACAAAACAGACCCACGTAATCAAAAAAACTGCACACATTTACACAGAATTGTTTTTATTAGGGCTGTCAATCGATTAATCGTGATTAATCGCATCCAAAATAAAAGTTTGTGTTTACAAAATATATGTGGGTGCACTGTGTTGTGTATAATTATTTTATATATATATAAAGAAAATTTCTTAAATATATATACAAGCATGTATGTGTATTTATATATATATATATATATATATATATATATATATAAAATAATTATACACTGTGCACGCACCCACATATATTATGTAAACACAAACTTTTATTTTGGATGCGATAAATCACGATTAATCGTTTGACAGCCCTAGTTTTTATGCATTTGTGCATGTTCTATTTTGGTAAGAAAACACTTTGTTTTTGCTCTATAGTAAAATTTGCAAACTTTTTATACTGTACTGTTCTTTCATTATTAAATTATATCTATATATTAGTGCTGTCAAATTGATTAATCGCAATTAATCGCGTCTAATATAAAAGTTTGTTTATATAGTAGGCTGTGTGTGTGTATATATATATGTATGTATATATATATATATATATATATATGCACACATTTCCACAGAATTGTTTTTATTAGGGGCTGTCAAACGATTAATCGTGATTAATCGCATCCAAAATAAAAGTTTGTTTTTACATAATATATGTGGGTGCACTGTGTATAATTATTATATATATATAAATACACACACATGCTTTTATATTTAAGAAAAAAATATTATTTATATATAAAATATTTATATTTACATGTAATATAAATTATATATAAATCTATATACAGTACATGAAAATATTTCTTAAATATATACAAGCATGTATGTGTATTTATATATATATATATATATATATAAAATAATTATGCACAGTACACCCACATATATTATGTAAACACAATCTTTTATTTTGGATGCGATTAATCGCGATTAATCGTTTGACAGCCCCAGTTTTTATGCATTTGTGCATGTTCTATTTTGGTAAGAATTTTTGCTCTATAGTAAAATTTGCTAACTTTTTATACTGTACTGTTCTCTCATTATTAAATTATATCTATATATTAGTGCTGTCATATCGATTGATCGCGTCTAATATAAAAGTTTGTTTATATAGCTGTGTGTGTATATATATATATATATATATATATATATATATACAGGGTTCCAGACTGCATATGCAACCATTTTTTGAGAATGTGCGAGTTAAAATTGTATGCGGTTGCATTTGTGCGAGTGCATGCATGCACTACTCAGTTAAATTCACACATACGCAACTGAACGCCGTTGTATCAACATCAGCTGCTGCAGTTTGTAATTTATGTTCAAAATGATCGAATACATCATGAATCAATTTTCCAAACCGTGTTTTTGACGTATCCTGAATCACTACGGTACCTGTCAGCAATACCACGGTTTTGAATCCGTTTCTTGGTGAATGTAAACAGAAAGGAAACGTCTAACTGAAGTTTAAATTGTCACTTGATGGGCAAATTCGGTCTTGACTCTCCTGCTGTTCAGACTGCCAGAATATGACACTCTTCCCCTCAGAGGTGACACGAGCCCTCTCTCTCTCTCTCTCTCTCTCTCTCTCTCTCTCTCTCTCTCTCCGCAGCCAACACACACATTTCCATTTCCTGCATGCATGTTCCTTGGCATTTCAATTGATCTGTAGTGAAGCTGACAAAGATGGCTGTGTGTTTAATATATTCCAGCGGCACATTAACAGCGGGGTCCGAACGGGGCTTTCACGTTAATTATTGAATTGCAGACGTGAATGTAGTTTCTGTTGCTGCCGCAGATATGGTGATGGATTTGTCTTGTCTTGAATGTGGTGTCACTCACGGTTGAAAAGTATGACCAAAATTACAGTAGACTTTACATTATGGTCATGGTATAGGGCCTATATAACGTCATTTTTATATGAATAATAAATGATATTTTAAATGCATCCATCTAATGAATTAATATATTATTTATATTATATATTATACTAGTGTATATAATAATGATTAAACTATATATGTTTTATTTTTTAAGAAATTATATTTATTTTCATAAATTTTTTCCAAAATATAACCGAAATGTAATAATAATAGTAACAACCCCATCTTTATTATATATATATAAACTTTATAAACTATATATATATATATAAATATGTTGTTTTGCCTTGTGTTGCAGCTGTAGTACAAGCTCTATAATTATAACACAGATTCTGGGTTCTGATTGGATGATGAGTTCCATCTTTTGGCTCCGCCCCTAATAACCATTTCTTTCTTGACTTATTTGGCGCACGTCTCTGCATTTGCACATTTCTCCATGTTTATTTGTCAGTAGCATCTCACGTAACTAGCAAAACGTAGTTGTCCTGCCCACTGAGAGCCATGCGAATGCACTGAGTGCTGGTGTCAGATCTGTTTTTGCTTTTTGTCCGTAATAACATGCGGCTGGGAATCACACGGAGGGTCCCGGAGGCTCCTGGTGTGATCTTTCGGGGGCTGGAGGTCTTCTTCAGACTCCGCTCTCGCCGTCCCTTTAGCCCGAACCTTCACTGCTGACAGCGCTCATGTTTATTTCATCCTGTGTCTGGGCTGTCTCGTTTTTCTCCAGCCTCGATGTCATTAACGCCGGGAGAGAGGACCCTGCAGTGGCGCGGCTAATGAATTCCACTGCGGCTTCTCTCTCCTCACCTCGTTACCCCGGCTCAGGGTGTCAAATTAAAACTGCTGGAGAAGAGAGAGCGCGCGCGCGCGCGTGTGTGTGGGCGAGTAGTCATTGTGGCTTCAACAATTGTGGTCAATAATCAACAGCGTGTGGTTGCTAGGCTGGAAATTGCGGTGGTGTTTGAGGAATGAGTCAGGTTGATGGTCCTAGTGGGCTGAGGATGTTGATTGTGGCACAGAAAGTAATGAGTTCCTGGCTAAGACGGATTTAGAGACGCTTACTGAGGGAGTCGCATTCAGATTTAGTGACTGCACTGGACTAGTTTTCCTCATCTGCTAGATAGTGTGTTGCATCAACTACGGACACTTTTGGCCCTGGAAAACACTTATTTTTCAACAAGTAGGGATATATTAATCCGATCTCTCGGCAATTTGAATTTTACAAGGTGGCTAATTTGAAACAAATTGTGCGACCTCACTCTCATTCATTTTTGCTAAATCGCACATATTTTACGTGTTGGCTAATTCGTATGAATTTGTACGAATGACCTACCCCTGACCCCGCCCCTAAACCTACCCATCACATGGGTTTAGACAAATCGTACGAGTGAGGTCATATGCTTCCTTTTTAGACCGTTACTGGAGTTTTTATATTTATTTTTTATTATTATTAAATTTATTTTCCCGTGAGGTTGGGAGGGGTATGTAGCATCCATAGCTACCATGTAGCTCCGCCCCTGTATGAATTAGTACGAATTAGATCACTTTTTGATCACTCGTACAAATTCGTACGAATTGGTCGTAAGATATATCGGTATTGACTGATATTCTCTTTTTTAATGTTATCGGCCAGGGCTGCGTTTCCCAAAAGCATCGTAAGCCTAAGTTGATCGTAAAAACGATGATTCCCAAAAGCATCGTAACTTAAGTAGCACTTGAAAATCTTCATAGAACTACGAGTGCTTTGGAGTAATCGTACATCCCCAAGTGCATTGAAAGAAGACAGAGTTATGAGGTCACCTGCAGGACAACCGTCAGATTACACTTTTATCTAGATTCAATAGATTACACCGCAACGTAAGTATAGCCTATAATATATAGGTTTTGATTGTACACTTTGTTGTACTCGTGTTTTGTTTAAATTAATAAATTAAATAATTAAAAAGGGAAGAAAAAATAGGAATATACACATTCTAAATTAAACGAATGAACAAAAAAAAAATCATAAAATAAGTAATCTGGGAAATATGCTTTAAAGACCGGGCAAAATAGGGATGAATTCAAAAAATCTGTCAATGACTTGCTGACCTGATCTTTGAACACGGTTGCAGTTAGTTTGCAATGTGACATGTCCTTCCAGATGTTTTGTTTTTCCTTATTTGTATGGTGTCCTTTAAATCTGTTAAAAATAAAATCTTTGTTTCTCCTCTGGAAGGACATTAATTTTTATCTTTTTGAAAGGTATCTTCTCTTGTTTTTTTGTTCAGCCATTTTGTCAGCCTGTATAGGTGTTTTATATCCATATAGACTTGTCTTGATTTCTAATCCACAACAAATGACAATTATTAAGTTAAACGTTCAGAATACGACTCCATATAAGGTTACATTTCAGTCTTCGCGAATGGATAGCGACGCTTAAGTAGCACGTAGAACGCGTTCTCGCGCGTTCATGTTAAGTGCATTTTTGGATATAGCCGATATAGCATGTAACGATAACTAGCATTTATAACCATATATTATAATTTTATAACATTTTTCATATCTGTGCATCCTTACATCCTTATTTGGACATTCGAAAGGTAAGGTACATAGTTTTGAGCCAAAGAGCAAATTGAGACACATTCACTATACAATTAGCTGCTCTCATTAACATCATAAATGTCAATGCAATGTATTTAAAGATCACATTCTGTTCATCATAAAATGAGAGATTGAAAATCCTCGTTGTACAGTGTGATTTAGGTCATTTGTCTGTTTTTGATGGAATAGTTAGCGCTTAGCATGGCCTGCTAATTGCGCTGATTTAGCTGTCATGAAAGAAGCGTGACGGATGTGGACGTGTTATTGAGTTGTGCTGTGACGTTTCAGTTCTGCTGAAATAAACAGATTAAAGGTGGTTTGCAGGTCTAGCCGGTCATTCGTTTGCTGACAATTGTCCAAAACCGCAGATCCAGATACTGTAAGCTAGTTCAAGATATTCAGAAGAACAACCAGTGGACATTCACTCACCGTCATGACATCATCATATAGGACATTTTGTAAGGATAGAACATAATATAAAATCCTGCGGTTGTATTTTAATGATGTGCATGATATCAGTTTTTTTTTACGCTGGTAAATGGGTGTGGTGTGTGTTTTGTTCATGTCTGTGTGTGTCGAAATCAAGCAGAAATGGCCCCTCTATCTCTTTCTCTCTTTCTCTGACTGCACTAGCAGATGGAAAATGGTGTCAATCAATTCATCAGAGTTGTGTGTCTCCTTTGGGAGTGTGTGTGTGTGTGTGTGTGTGTGTTGAAGGACGTTGGGGGCGGGGCTTAGAGAGATTCCTCTCTGGTTGTGTTCAGAATCAAGTGATAGCTTACTACACACTGAATACTGCATAGTATACTTTATCCTATATTATTTTTCAAAAAATAGAAGCACATTATTTTAGGTATTATTTTAACATCTTAAAAATAATATAAATACATACATACATTTAAAAAATCCTGGGTTGTTTTAACCCAATTTTGGGTCAAATATGGACAAACTCAAACAATGGGTTAAAAATGTTAGTTAAAAATTTAACCCAATGGCTGGGTTTGTCCATATTTGACCCAACATTGGGTTAAAACAACCCAGCATTTTTAGAGTGTAGGATATATATATATATATATATATATAAACACTTTCTCATTGTATATGGTGTCATATATGCATTATACTAATATATATATATATATTAGTATAATGCATATATGACACCATATACAATGAGAAAGTGTTTTTTTTGTTTTAATTATGGATGCATGTAAACCTATTATAGGAGACTCCAGAACAAAATTAAGTTTTAAATAATTTTGCAGCATGATCACATAATGAGTCACAGAGGAAACTTTTAATTACTTTTAATTAATTAATTCATCATCATGCAGGTCCAGTGCATTGTGGGACACATTGTCCAGTGCAGTTCTGCACAATTGTAGCAGGTCATCCGATGCATTCAGAAAATGTGCACAGTATACTGCAGAAATAATAAGACTAGTGTGTTAGCATGCTTTCCGGACACACCCCTCATTACTGGGAGGGTTGATTATGCAAATGCCGGAGCTGGAGCAGTATCAAGGAGAAGCACACGCTCTGTTATCGTTCGCTCCGCCGGGGCTCCCTCTCCCAGATCACTCATACGGAATCATGGCCTAATAGCATCCCATTACCATAATTGCCAACACAACTAGTGTTCCGTGTCTCAGTGCTTCTGAGCCGCTCCGGCACGCGAGAGAGCGGGAGAATATTTCAGTAGCCAAATGAAGGCCACTCCTGCGTGTTTGCATGCGTGAAGAAGGGCCGTTGGTTTAGTGAGGACCCCGTGAGGACCTTCGCATCTTCACGGCACTTCATATTCCTCTGATGAGTTAACGTCCTGCATTCAAAAACACACTCTCCCGTTACTTCTCAGACAATCCTTAAACCAAATATACAATGCTTCCTGACCAGCAAATCTAAAGAAGAAAAGGTTCTATATAGAACCTTAAAAGATTCTATCAGCGCTACGTATTTGGAACCCCTAAAAGGTTCTATACAGAAGCCTTTTTAAGGGTTCCAGGATATGGAACCTTTTGGGTTCATTCATTATCATTTGTTTCGTCCTTTTCGGATTAAATATTTCATATTATTGACAAACATCAAGACCCTAAAATGTATTTATGAATGCATGTGAATTATCACAAAATTCAAGATATGGGGGTTAGAAAATGTCTATTTTTATCACACGAAGATGCCATTTCAGTTTTTCTCCTCCAAAAATCAGCATGATTAAAATGTGTCCAGAACAGTTTAATAAACAATAATTTAATTACAAGTTACAACTACAAAATGTTGCAGTAATAATGTAATATATGAATGAATAATATCCTATAAAGAACCTTCTTTCTTGTCATTAGCATAAATGGTTCTTTGGAGTTGAGTAAAGAACCCTATGCTTCATATATACAACCACAATAAACCTTTTCTCTAAGATTGTGTATTTAGACAAACAAGAGCAGGATGCATACTTTTGATATGCACATTCTGTATGTTGGATAGCACTGACGCATCTTCCATAACGAGAGCAGTCATATCAGGCGTGATGATCCTTCAGAAATCATAATAGCATATATGTCGATTTGCTGCTCTAGAAACATTTCTAAATATTAATGCTGACAACAGTTGTGCTGCTAAATATAAACCAGGATGCATTTCTTCCCAGTGTTCTTCTTTGAGGAATGGAAAGCTCAAAAGAACAGCGTTTATTTGAAATAGACTCTTTTGAAACATTTATAAATGCCTTACTGATCCCACATTTCTTAACAGTATCACTCTTTAAAAACGGGGTTCATATGAAGCATAGGGTTCTTTACTCAACTCCTAAGAACCTTTTATGCTAAAAAAGATTCTATAATGACAAGAAAGAAGGTTCTTTATAGGCTTTTATTCATTACATTATTCTGTAATATTTTGTAGTTATTGTTTATTAAACTGTTCTGATCACATTTTAATCATGCTGATTTTTGGAGGAGAAAAACTGAAATGGCACTCTTCGTGTGATATTCATAAAATGATATAAATATATACATTTCTTGAATTTTGTGATAATTCACATGCATTCATAAATGCATTTTAGGGTCTTGATGTTTGTCAATAATATGAAATATTTAATCCAGAAAGGACAAAACAAATGATAACCCAAAAGGTTCCACATAGAACCTTTTTCCTTATTGATCCCTTAAAAAGGGTTCTGTATAGAACCTTTTAGGGGTTCCAAATAGCACTGATAGAACCTTTTAAGAGTGTATGCGCAGTATTAAAGTTTTAGTAGTATTTTCTGTTGGCCATGGGGACTCAAGCGACTGGATTTGTTACATAAACTGCTGATAAATGTTGGTTTCAGATTGTAGCGCTCTTCATTACTTTGGCAGAGCTAGAGCTGCTCTCTCTCTCTCTGTATTGGTGTTTTATTCCTGTTTGTGTGTGTGTTTTGCGGTGGAGGGCCTGTCATTCAGCGGATATGATCCGAACGCTCCGGACTCTCAGGGGGAGATATTTAACACCCACAGCCCCCGCTGTTTCTCTCCTCCTTCTTTTTTCATCCTCCCTTAATGAGAAATCCTCCTAATTATTTCAGTGGCTGTACTGGGGACGGATCAGGAGCTCAAGGACGTGACTGCGATGCTGATGAACTCTCACGATCAATAATTTAGGTCTGAGCGGTAATGACAAGGCCAGTCGAACACAACACATCAGAGATGTGACACTTCGAGATAAATCTGCGCCAGGAATATCAGCATGCTTTACGCTTAGCTTTTTAGGTTTATTTACTAGGCTACCCATTTATTTACTACCCATAATGTGGGATATTTATGCACACACACACACACAAACAGTATATAAAAAAAAAATCCTTTAAATTTACAGGAAAAAACTGGCAGCTGTGGTTACCAGAGTTTTCCTGTGAAAAATATGGTAGTAACATTTTAGGTTTTACAGACTTTTAACAGTATTTAATTTTACAGCAATAAACCGTATTTCATTATCTGATATAATGTTAATTTACATTAAATGTGAAGTGTCAGGCAGGGAATTGTGGGAATGTCAATTTTCATTTTTTCACTGTAAATTATACAATGACTTGTTCTTTTTCACTTCCAAAAACTGTAAGTTTAACAATATTTTTTCAGTAAAATTACATTTAATGTACCATTATGTATATATCACAGTTATTTACCGTATATAGTAAGGAAACTTTCTGTTAGCCAATGAACAGTTTTTCACTGTAGCATTTTTACAGTTTGAATCGCAATCATTTTTTTAATCGTGATTTTAACGGCAAAAGACTGCAATACTGTTAATTGGTTAACAGAAAGTTTCCGTACTATATACAGTAAATAACTGTGATATAATTTTACTGTAAAATACCGTTAAATTTACACTTTTTGAAAGTGAAAAAGAGCAGCTCATTGTATAATTTACAGTGAAAAACCGTAATTTCCCATTCCCACAATTCCCTATGTGACACTTCACATTTTATGTATTTTTGTTGAAATAACTATAGTTCCTCATAGTTTTCTTGTTTTTTTTTTCTAATCAGTTATGTACATTAGGGTTTTATGTTGCATTTAATGTTGTTAAATTAATGTTTATTGCATTTTCTAAATTATTACCATGATGGTGTTTAATTTTTGTGTGAATGAAATACGGTTTATTACTGTAAATTTTAAGTTAAGTTTGTAAAACTATTAACGTTCCTACTGTATTTTTAACGGTAAAGCTGCCGTTTTTTTACCGTAAAAATTACGGTTATATTTTTTACAGTATAAACACAAACTTTTATGGAGGTTAATCGATTTGATAGCACTAAACGTAATATAATAATTTTGTTCTTGTTCGTTGATATCGTTTTTCTTTATTTCCACCCTAAAATCATTTTCACCATCCAATTAGTTCCCAAATGGATTAAATCAAATTGCACTCCCATTCAATACCCTGTTCCACTCAGAAATATGAAAGTCAAATGGGCGGTGAGCAGTTTTTCATGTTGACTTTAAAGGTTTTTCGGGTTCATCTTGAAGTTTGAAGCGATGCCCATGTGATCTGGACCGGTTTCTCCAGAGACATGCATCTTTCAGAGCACTACCCTTCAGACAGGCCTTGCCTGTAGCCTTTTGCTCAATTATTAAAGTGTGTTTCCTGCGTTCCCTCCTTCTCTTTATTCAGGAGAGGGAGCGAGTGTGCGCTGTAGTTCAGAACCAAAACCCAAACCCCCTTCAGCTTTACTGACTGCACTCCCCAATCAAGGACAGACCAAAGACGACCCTGGAACGGTGGATCAAATAGTCAAAAACTTTCCAGTAGGGCTGGACGTGAACATTTACGCTTCTGTTCAAACATTTTTTTAAAGCTGCATTTTTTTGATATAGTCAAAACTGTATAAAATAATATTATTAGAATTACAAACTGTTTTTAAAACAAATTTTTAAATATTTATGATTATTATTAAGGGTGTAACAATACCCTTATGTCACGATTCGATACATATCCAGATACCGAACTAACGATACGATATTATTGCGATACTCCAGGACATGATAAAAGGTTAAAATTGGGTAATATCACATTGTGGGTGTAAATGAATAGGCTAACTGACTAATGCAGGCCACTTTTTACTGGAAACATAAAACATTTGGCATTATTAGGACCTGCAAATATTCCCCCAGTGCATTACATTATATTCAACATTATAATATAGTAGATTAATGTAGTACTGATACTAAAACTCTAAAAACTGGAATTTTTCTCACACAGTAATTTTTATTTTGAGTGAACTACACAATATAGCCACTATCCACGATACATATTGTTGCATTTTTTGTATTAATAATATTTTGTGCTGCTTCATAGTTTTTCAAACAAAGGGCATTCATTTGAAATATAATCTTTTGCAACATTAATAGTACACTCTAAACCATGCTGGGTTGTTTTAACCCAAATTTGGGTCAAATATGGACAAACCCAAATGTTGGGTTAAAAATGTCATTTAAAATTTTAACCCAACTTCAACTTTCACTTTCAACTGTGATTTTATTACTTACATTTTTAACCCAACATTTGGGTTTGTCCACAAAGGCTTATGCTAATATTTTGAGTAAGTCCAGATCTGTTGGAAATATGGATGAGATTCAAGTGTGTTTCATGTGGATTTAATATCCCAGACGGTCCCTCTTCAAAGTATTGTGGGTTGAGCTACAGTTTTCCATCTCTCTGTTGTGTCTGTGTGTGTGTGTGTGTGTGTCTGTCTCTCTGCACTACATAGGAAATGTGATTGTGTGACTGTCATATAAGAGACACACTTGTGGTCTGTGATTAATGTGTGGGGTCTCGAGATGCTCCTCTAATTAAACCCAAATGCTTTAGATTGAAACGTTTGTTATTGACCCGCTGCTTTACTAACACTCGCATCAGATACGCCTGTCGCTTGAGCGTTTTGAGCTTTGCATTTCGAAAGACAAAAACAGTTGCATTCTGTTTGTTTCCATCTCTTTTAGGGCTGTCAAATGATTAATCACGATTAATCGCATCCAAAATAAAAGTATGTGTTTACATAATATATGTGGGTGCACTGTGTATAATTATTTTGTATATATAAATACACACACATGCATGTATATTTAAGAAAAAAAAAATTATTTATATATAAAATATTTGTATTTTCATATCATATAAATTATATATAAATCTATATACATGAAAATATTTCTTAAATATATACAAGCATGTGTGTGTATTTTTATATATATATATATATATATATATTAGGGCTGTCCAAAATAAAAGTCTGTGTTTACATAATATATTTGTGTGTGCTGTATATAATTATTTTGTATATATAAATACCTATGCATGCATGTTTATATTTAAGAATTATTTGCGCTTAAATTCTGTATATATATATATATATATATATATATATATATATACATAATCTAAATTATATAAATATACATATTTTATGTATGAATAACACATTTTCTTAAATATATACATGCATGTGTGTATACACAAATATATTATGTAAACACAGACTTTTATTTTGGATGCGATTAATCGCAATTAATTTTTGCACAGCCCTAATATATATATAAAATAATTATACACAGTGCACCCACATATATTATGTAAACACAAACTTTTATTTTGGATGCGATTAATCGCGATTAATCGTTTGACAGCCCCAGTTAGTACTGAATTCTTTTGTATTTAAGATTTCACACTGTACATTTGTAAGCCATGGTTTAACATTTTTATTTGCATATTATGATAATAATAACCATAATTTAGTCCTCTTTCAAGGCTTATCGTGCTAGAATGGTCAAAAACACATAATGGCATTGTCAATATGCATGTAATTCACAGTCGATTATGCCTGTGCAATATTGCATTTTTAAAACTTTTGTCAGACCCCTCTCTGTGCTTTTCTTTTGATGTAATTTTAGTGTTTGAATCAAATATTCATGTTTTTGTAAACTAAGAAGTTTAATTAAAGTTGCAGAGCTCACACCAAAAGTAGAAGAGAAGAAACGGCTATTAGATTGAAAAATGGCTTCTTACGTGCTCCTGGTTTGCCATGACTCATTCTGACAGACTTTAATATTCAAGCGCTGAATTAAAATAGATGTTGCTGCATTACTCGACATGCTGTCAATACGCCGGCGGTGGGAAGATACTCCATGTCTGATGTCTGTACTCGCTTCTACAATCAGATCATTGACAGAGAGACGCCGGAGAATAACAAATCGACAGCTGCTGTTAATCAATGTACGGTGACTTCATGAAATTGTTGTCGTCGTCAGAGAGAAATATGAGCGTTTCTCATCGCTCTGTTCATCTGTGCCTCGTCCAAAAGTCTGGGATGATTTTCCACACCGGGGCTGTCGAGCTGTCCTGGGTTTTTGACTTCAGGAAAACAAAAGCTACTGAAAAGCAGATCCAAAGAGAACTTCAGATTTTCCATCAGGCAGTTTTACTTCAGAGTCTCACCGCTATCACTGAAAAACGTTATTTCTTGCGCAGTGTTTTTGTCTTGTTTTTCTTTTCTTTTCTTGAAGCGCAGTTGTTTCCGATTTTTTTTCACTGAATATATCAGTCAAGTTTATCTTTCTTCTCCGGTTAGCAATTTTTTAAAAAATTTTTTATTAAAACTACATTAAATTATTTTTTACTCCTTGATTGATGGATGGATGGATGGATGGATGAATGATTGGATGGATGGATGGATGGATGGATACATGATTGGATGGATGGATGGATGGATGAATGATTGAATGGATGATGGGTGGATGGATGAATAATTGGATAGATGGATAGATGAACGATTGGATGGATGATGGATGGATAAATGATTGGATGGATGGATGAATGATTGGATGGATGGATGGATGAATAAATGATTGGATAGATGGGTGGATGGATGAATGATTGGAAGGATTGGATAGATGGATGATTGATGGATGATGGATGGATGGATGAAGGATCGAATGGAAGAATGATTGGATGGATGGATGGATGAATGATTGGATAGATGGATGGATGGATGGATGGATGGATGGATGGGTGGATGGATGAATGAATGATTGGATGGATGGATGGGTGTATAGATGAACGATTGGATGGATGGATGATGGATGAACAATTGGATGAATGATTGGATGGATGGATAGATGAACGATTGGATGGATTGATGGATGATGGATGGATGGATGAATGATTGGATGGATGAACAATTGGATGAATGATTGGATGGATGGATGGATAGATGAAAGATTGGATGCATGATGGATGGATGAATGATTGGATGGATGGATGGAAGGATGGATGATGGATGGATGAATGATTGGATGGATGGATGAACAATTGGATGAATGATTGGATGGATGGATAGATGATCGATTGGATGGATGATGAATGATTGGATGGATGGATGGATGGATGGATGGATGGATGGATGGATAGATGAACAATTGGATGAATGATTGGATGGATGATGGATGGATGGATGAATGATTGGATGGATGGATGAACAATTGGATGAATGATTGGATGGATGGATGGATGGATGGATAGATGAAAGATTGGATGGATGATGGATGGATGAATGATTGGATGGATGGATGGATGGTGGATGGATGAATGATTGGATGGATGGATGAACAATTGGATGAATGATTGGATGGATGGATAGATGATCGATTGGATGGATGATGAACGATTGGATGGATGGATGGATGGATGGATAGATGAACGATTGGATGGATGGATGGATGATGGATGGATGGATGAACAATTGGATGAATGATTGGATGGATGGATGGATGGATGAATGATTGGATGGATGGATGAACAATTGGATGAATGATTGGATGGATGGATGGATAGATGAAAGATTGGATGGATGATGGATGGATGAATGATTGGATGGATGGATGGATGATGGATGGATGGATGAATGATTGGATGGATGATGGATAGATGAATGATTGGATGAATGGATGGATGGATGGATGAATGATTGGATGGATGGATGAACAATTGGATGAATGATTGGATGGATGGATAGATGATCGATTGGATGGATGATGAACGATTGGATGGATGGATGGATGATGGATGGATGAATGATTGGATGGATGGATAGATGAACGATTGGATGGATGATGGATGGATGGATAAACGATTGTTGGACTGTATTGCTCGAAATATAAGACAATGGTTTTTTCCTTAGAAATACATCTGAAAAAAAAAATGTTTTGTCTTATATGCAGGGTCTAGACTTATACATGATAATAACACACACACTATGTTTTCTTTATCTTTATCAAGAAGCCTTTTCCAAAAGTTACGTCTTATAATTAGGGTCGTCTTATATTCAGAACAATACGATAATAAAATGCAGTGTATTATCAGCGGAAATGTGTCCAGACTCCAATTAGCTGCCAGTGGCTTTATTCAGACAGATTTATGCCATATGATTTCTGCTATGGTGACCAATCAGATATTCAGTATATGTTATATAATCATAGCTTTTGCAAAGCAGAACTGTAACGAGAGATTCATGCAGTTTCTTTGTTTCGTGTTGCTGTTCTTTTTTTGTTCATGTTCATTAAAACAATTTTTTTTTTTTACCAGGTTTACTCTGAATTGTATTTGACAATTTAAGTAATAATATAAATATAATGTCACATTCTAAACTCTTTGAATTTTTGCAGGTTATTAGTGTGTAATAAGGGATCAAAGCCACCCGCTGTTTAAACCTGTTACACTGAGGTGTGTATCACATGATTTATACGTGCCAAATGGCAAATTGTCTCTAAATAATTACATCCCAGTTTGAGCCCAGGTTGGAGTGTGCTTGTAATAAGGAGACTGTTCGTAGTGATTATGCATGAGAAGGACGTGCAGAATGAAAATCATCAGTTTCTCGCCGTGAAAGAGGTTGTGTATGTTGTGTCCGTTATGTGTGTGTCACGGTCTCTGGTCTGAATGGTTAAAGCAGAAACTGTCCCCCGAGAAACACCATAATGACAATAAAGTCATCAATTACCCCCAGGATGACCGTTTCAAAGAGCGCTTTATCGCAGGTCCGAGAATAAAAGACTTTATTGGTGTGTTTAAATGGACGACGCGTTGTGCTGGGTCCGTTTTATGAGCCTGCGGTGACATCTTAAACTTTATAGAACGGCACTCTCAAATCAGCGGCATGAGCGGAAATGCTCATAAACTCCCTTTTAGCATATTAATGTGCTGGACATCCTATTGTTGTGTGTTCAGCCTTTGATTATCCATGTTCTGATGATCTTTTTAGCATTAAAATAAAAAAAAATACATTTTGACTGTATTTAAGTACATAATTCACTTTATTAAAGTAATAGTTCAACAAAAATGATTGGCATTTACTCATTCCAGGTTGATATATGAACTATATTGTTATCATGAAATATAATTTTGGTCACATCGTCCACCTTAAGATGCTTTTGAACATGTGAACGGCCCATAAGAAATAATAATTTACGTCATCCAAGATGTCCATGTCTTTCTTTCTTCAGTCGAAAAGAAATTAAGGTTTTTGATGAAAACATTCCAGGATTTTTCTCCATATAATGGACTTCAATGGGGTCCAAACGGTTCAAGGTCCAAAAGACACTTTCAGTGCAAACTGTTCAAAGGGCTTTAAACGATTCCAGACGATGAATAAGGGTCTTATCAAGCGAAATGATCGCTCATTTAATAAATAAATAACAAAGTTTAAGTTTTATAAGCTCAAATGCTCGCCTTGCTCTGTTCTGTGATGCGCGTTCGTGACTCTCCTGTTCGAACTCGTTCATCAAAATGAACGAATCTTTTTTTGTGTCATTTGGTTCATTCAACGAAGGAAATAAATGTGTTAACTCTGGAAAAGATTCGAACGAGTTCGAACAGGAGAGTCGCGCATCACAGAACAGAGCAAGGCGAGCATTTGAGCTTATAAAACTTAAACTTTGTTTGTTTGTTTGTTTGTTTAAATGAGCGATCGTTTCGCTTAAGACCCTTATTCATCGTCTGGAATCGTTTAAAGCCCTTTGAACAGTTTGCAGTTTGCACTGAAACTGTCTTTTGGACCTTGAACCGTTTGGTTCCCATTGAAGTCCATTATATGGAGAAAAATCCTGGAATGTTTTCATCAAAAACCTTAATTTCTTTTCAACTTTTCCTCTCGAGTGAAACGCTTCTGGAACAAGAACAAATGTGGGCGGTGCTTGATTTATGTCCGTTAGAAATTTATTGGATGGTTGTGGTTTGCTATTGGGTTTGGCTGATCTCATGTGAGTGACAGGTTATAGCCCCGCCCTCGTCATCAAAGAGAAGAGATGCTGTGAGAGGAAGTCACTCTAATTAAAGATTATTAAAACAATAATGATGTGCACTAATGAATCTGAAAATAAACACTGAAATATTCCATAAAAAAACAAGAATTTTGATTTAATGGTGACTTTAAATCCAGCTAGTCGACTACTTTTTCCCACCGGCTAGTAATATGTAGATTTGCACATCCATATTTAAAACACGTCATCCGCATATCCGTGTTTAGCAGGGCTGTTTCTCTGACATGTTTCTGTTAGTAAACAGGATACTGTATGAAGCTCTTCCTCCTCCTCATTAAGTGTGTGTGCTGTTGTTCCTGTGGAGATTCGGTTGAAGTTGATGCTATGCAGGGGAAACCAAACCAGGAAGTCAATAGTGCTTGAATCTTTTATGAAGGCAGAGATATTCAGATCACAAGCCGACTGGCAGTGCAGGAGACACAAGAGGAACGTGACGCGTTTCTTTTTAACCCTCCACTCATTAACGCTCTGCTGTAGTCGTCTACTAGTACTCATCTATCAGGACGTTCTTCCGCTCCTTCTCTCCATGCCTCATCATTACAGCGAGCACAAACACTTTGGTTGCTTCAAGTGTATGAAATATTCAGTTTTTGTGCTAGTGTAATATATTCAAATGGGTCTCTTCACAAAGTTTCATGCAGGGCTGTGCGATCGGAGCGGTCAGTCGCACCATGCTGTCTTTCGCAGATAATTGGTCCGCACTGTGCAATTCATTCTACAAACGAAAATGTTATAGGGCTTGTTAAAAAAATGTTGCTGATTTTGTCTGTAACCAGAGTAAACTAAATGTAGTTGCAGGAAAAAATGAGCAAGGGGGCGATATAATAGGTGATCATTTTTATTATTTTATAAATATATAAATAATTAAAATATATATTTATATAATATATACATATGTGTATATATATATATATATAAAATAAACAAAATGTAGTTTCAGAAAAAATGAGCAAGGGGGCGATACAATAGGTGATCATTTTTATTATTTTATAAATATATAAATAATTAAAATATATATTTATATAATATATACATATGTGTATATATATATATATATATATAATATATATATATATATAAAATAAACAAAATGTAGTTTCAGAAAAAATGAGCAAGGGGGCGATACAATAGGTGATCATTTTTATTTTTATAAATATATATATATATATATTTTATTTATAGATTATACATATGTATATGTAATTATATAACTATATATATATATCCACATACATATAATAATAAAAATCTAGATATTTCTTTGTAAATTATATATATATATATATATATATATATATATATATATATTTACAAAGAAATATCTAGATTTTTATTATTATATGTATGTGGATATTTTTTGTAATATATATATATATATATATATATATATGAGATGAGAAAAATAATGGGACAAAAAGAAATCAATATACATTTAGAATAGATAATAATGTGCGATTAATTGCGATTAAATATTTTAATCGTTTGACAGCACTAATATACTGTATATATATATATATATATATATTTGTGTGTATTAACAATAAAAAAATACAATTTTCAATTGTCATTACAATTTTATTGTCAAATTCTCATACAGAATAAACATATTTCTTTATATATAATGCAAGCATTATCTTCATGCTTTTATATTTAAGAAGGCCTTGAGAAAGCCCCTGGCCTCGAGAAAAGGTGAGCCTGTTTTTGCTAGTCTCATATTCCTGAAATCCTTCTGTTGCTCCTTGAGTTTGTGTTGTTTCTTCTTCCATCCTGACTCTCGCTGATGGTCTGTTCCCTCCTGAGTCATTAATCTAGAGGGAGAAGCCATTTTTAACATCAGCGCTGAAGCTCAGAGAACAGGAATCTAGCGCAGGATGGCCAAGGTCGTCAAAGACGTCTCATCTGAGCTCCCTCGAGTCTAAACACACACCTTGATGCTGGAGACAACGTGATATCACCGAGGAGGCTATCGATGAACACGCACGATAACTCTTTGAGCTGTATTTGTTCTACGGATGCCAGAGTTGTTTTGATTTTGCTTCTTATTGATTAGCCAGTGTGTGTTTGTCAGCCGTCGTTCACTCTGACAGCTCTTTGTCTCCGTTAAATGTGTTTTCTGCGCATTGCTAGCGGTGCCGGATTCATCTAATTTGCCATGCAGATCAACACAAACAAGCAACAAAAGCCACCGAATGAGACGGGACGGGGAAGAAAGAGCCTATTGAGAGCGGTAGAATAGACTTCGGGCCCTTTTAGTGCTGCCAAACCTGAGCGTGCAAAACAAACACACGTTGGCGCTCAATAGTGATTGACTTTAGGGTCAGTTTAATGCGTATTGCCATTATGTATGCGGCGAGTCCGTCGGACGCTGGGGTCTGGTGTGTGTGGGTGCTGATAGTGTGTGGATTTGTGTGTTTGCGCGGCAGATAACAGGCTGTTTATAACCTTGGCAGAGTGTTGGGCTGTAATCTGGCGGAGGCATATTTCCCCTCACCGGCCGATAAAGGGCTGCTAGTGACTTTATCACACCGGCAGATAGAGCGCACACACACAATACACAGCGTTCGGATGCCTTATTTTTAGAAAGCTCGCTCTACCCCCCTCCAGTCCCCTGGAAAGAGCAATCAATTTCTACATCTGCCTTTCCAGGCTTCATGGGGACAATGCGACACACCGAAAGGCCCTGGTGGTGTCATTAAAGGGTTTATTCTCCAGCGCTTTTGTTTTTATGGAAATCCCGTCACCTTTAAAGGCAAATGAGCTTCTTCTCTTTTATGAAAGCCCCTGTCATTTTTGCCCATTTATAATTCGAATGTCTCCCATCATCTGGTGTGAATGTTATGAGGCGAAGATGGAGTTGTGACGATCTGTTTTATTTTATGGCTGTTTTCACTCAGATTGGATGTTTATGTCATTGTCAAGGGCGGTGGGATGCTCGGGGAGATTCTTTAAAGCTGTCGTTTGTAAAGCTACATGCAGTTTAGCGACAGTCAATGATCCTGATTTTGGGGGATAAAATTAGCTTGGTCACTGGCTCATTTTTTTTTTTCATTTTTCTGTTAACCCCCCTTTTTTGAATATAGATGAAAATGCACATTTCGAACTTAAATGGTTGTAATTCAAGAATGCTTTGGAATATAGACGTAAAAATGGTCTCGTTTTTTTAAGAAGACATTTGGCAGATTTTTGTAGAAGTGAAATAAAGAAAAGTTATAGAAGTTTGAGTTTATGAAAATGTACAATATAAAAAATTTAATTATTCATATTTTATATAAAATATATATTTTCAAAACCTGGCGACTCTAAAACTGCTAAAAAATCAAAGCCAAAAATCTGAATAAGTTGTGTTTCAAATTTTAGGTTGATATCTCAAAAAATGAGCTTTCAGTGAGATTTTGTTTGGGCGCAGTACCAAACTTTTTCACTAGGGCATAACCAGACTCCATTACTGCCCATATAAGGGCGCCTCCATTTCCATATGAAATAATAATTATTATAATTATAAAATAATTGAATGGAGGCTGTCTTTTGAACTCTTGGCATGAATACAAACAGGTTTCTACCCTTCTTTCATGATTTTTCATGTTCATCACAATTTCAAAATAAAGGTCTAAACACGCCTTAGAGTATGAAAATATTCTTGTTGCAAATTGATAAATTACGGCTCCTCTGTAATATATTTTGAAAATCACCATATATGAAAACTAGAGATTCTAAGCTTTCAAATGATATATAGTTTGTCAAGATTAGTTTAGGTTCAGTATAGGATAATACTGTTTTAAAAATGTAATGGATTTGGGCCCCCCGGTGGGCCCGTGACATTAATATCGTTTTGGTAATAATGTAATGTTTTTTAAAGGGGGGGTTTACTGTTTTTTTTTCTGTGCATGATTGTGTTTATCGGGTGCAATATAACATGCATTTGTGTTTTTTCGTTTTTTAAAAGTCTTATTTTTCATAAACTTCACCTTTATTGTCAGCCGCGCTCTTCTCTGTCATTTGAACGAGCGGTCGACTTCCTGATTCTATGAAACCACTCCCTCAGAAACAGGCGTTGGGCTCCGATTGGTTAGTTTGGGCCAGTGTGTTGTGATTGGCTAAACTGGAGTGCACGTTGTCCGGAAGGTTCACACCCATTACCTTTACGGGCGAAGTTTCGAGAAGTTTGTGTTCCTGTCAAATGTAAATAATGGTGTGGTGTCGACGGTATCAGTATGAGCCAGAATCAGACCCAGAAAACTTTATACACGTTTGTCTTACACAAAATAGCTTCGAAGTTCGAACTAATGGTGCGTTCTATTATAGCCAATGAACCGACTCGGACCTCGGATTTGACGTCACGTCCACACTTCAAGCATTCTATTTTGTTTTGCGTGTCCGAGTCAGAGAAAAAAATGGACGCCACCCGGAAAGCTGTTATAATGGTAGCGCTGGCCGAGTACCAGGCACTTACATTAAAAAACTTGAAATTGAAGTGCACTTGAAAATGTTCACTTTATTAATGTTTTTCATGTTAATCTTCTGTTAGCAACGCTAGCAACGTCATTAATTGCACTCACAACAACGGATTCCCATACCTACAGGGGACGCAGTAATACGAGTGATTATAACCGTCATTTAAAATACCAAAGCGGTTCAAAAACAATGAAAACAATTCATTCGTACAAGTCACAGGGCGCAGCCATCTTGAATTCCAAAACGGAATTCTTGCTCGGTGTCCTCACGGTGGTCCGATGTCCGAGAGGAGAAATCCGAGGAAAGGGGGCGTGTTGCTAGGCAACGTCTGTCGTCCGATTCGGATCTTTGAGACGGATGAATACTAGAACGCACCATAACTGGCTATATACTCAAACAGCGTTGGCATCGTTTTTTGTTCTTGATCAAATTGAAAATAACGTCATAAAGTATATATATACATGAAAAATACATTTACAAAATTATTACATATACAAATTCAGGTCCAAAATGTTTGTACGTGTTTGTCTTAGACACGAAATAGCATAACTAAGTGGCTATAAAGCCAGCGCTGGCATTTGATAAAACTAAAACATTACGTCTGAAATTATACATGCAAACACATTTAAAATGATGAAGTCTTAGTCGACTTACAGGTTGTGGCCCAACAACTGCTGCCTCTGCTTTTAAAGTCGGAACTGCTTCATGTTTTAGTAACAGTTTCTTGTTGAATCCGGTGTTGAACTCGTGGAGATTCTGGAAGCTGTCTTTCGTAAACGCACAGCACAGAGAGCTAGATTACGATCGTCATTTTCAGGAACATAATCAAACATAAATTGTATCCATTGTTGACGAAGTACAGCGTCCGTGGGAAGCTCGAACACAGAAGACCTGACAGCTGGTGAACAACACACTCGACGAGCCGCAGAAATATGGACATGCCCTTTTTTTGCATATTCCGGAGGGAGGGTTGATGCAAATGTGTGGGTTAGTGACGTCTAAAACCCGTTGTAGTCCCAATCGAGTCGTTTTTGTAGGCAATATACTTCCTGATTTTTTAAAGACGATATCTCTGCTTACACTGAACTTTCAGCGCTGCAACTTTGCAGATACTGTTCAAGCACCAACAGCAACATTACACACTATTTAAAATGAAAAAAATAAAATCTCAATAAGATTTGGTCCTATCAGGATTTACTCAAATTACTCAGTATAAATGTCAAACTCGCTGTGACAGGGTTGAAGTAATGCATGGATTTAGGGTGAGGAGGCTGAGGGTACTCTGTTTAGTTTCTACATTCACTTTTTTGCATTTAGCAGACGCTTATCCGAAGCAACTTACAAACGAGGAGCAAAAGCAGTTTGTCAAAGAGCCAAACATACTGTACTCACCGGCCACTTTATTAGGTACACCTCGCTAGTTTCGGGTTGGACTGTGGAGGTCTTATGAGTTATGAGAGAAACCATGTTGAGATGATTTGAGCTTTGTGATGCTGCGTGAGGCCATCAGAAGATGTGTTCACTGTGGTTAGAAAGGGATGAAACAATACTCAGGTTTATTACGTGGCGTTTATTACGTGTGCCAAGAAAACAGCATTACACCACCAGCAGCCTGAACCGCTGAGACCATTTTTCCAATCTTTGTCCAGTTTTGGTGAGACCGTCTGAATTGTAGCCTCAGTTTGCTATTCTCAGCTGACAGGAGCGTCACCGGTGTGTGTGTGTGTCTCTTCTGCTTCAAGGTTGGACATGTTGTGTGTTCTGCAGACCTCGGTTAGACGAGTGCTTATTCGAGTTACTGTTGTCTTTCTATTCGCTGAACCAGTCCTCTGACATCATCAAGGCGTTTTCACTCACAGAACTGACGCTCACTGGATATTTTCTCTTTTTCGGATCATTCTCTGTAAACCCTAGGCATTTTGGCCCGCAGGAATGCCGCATACTGGATGTTTTTCGCTTTTCACAGCATTCTTTGTAAACCCTAGAAATGGTTGTGCGTGAAAATCCCAGTAACTGAGCAGATTGTGAAATACTCAGACACCAACAACCATTGCTTAATCACCTTTCTTTTCCATTCTGACATTCAGTTTGGAGTTCAGGAGATTGTATTGAACAGGACCACACCCCTAAATGCATTGAAGCATCTGTCATGTGATTGGTTGATTAGATGCATTAATGAGAAATTGAACTGGAGTTCCTAATAATCCTTTTAGGTGGGTGTAGAATTAATTTAGAACTATAGTTATATGAAAGTACCATAGTATTATTACTTGATTGGTACTAATTGCTTTAACCGCGTACACAATGCAGTGTGTCGTTTCACAAGTTTATGGGAAAAGCTGCACTAAAAGAGTTCAACTACTACATTGTGCCTCTGTAGAAAGAAATTCACTCATGAGGTTGAGTAAATGATGAAAGGCTTTTCATTTCTCAAACGAATTATTCCTTTAACTTGTCACTCAGTAACAATCCATGCTTGATTCTGGAACGGCAAATGCAAATGAGCAGCAGTTTTAGACCAATAGGAGAGCAGACAGAGATCCAGCACCTGGTCAGGTAAGAACGGCTGTCAGTGTGAGATGTGAATGGGGTTTCAGCAACTCTGTCATTATCAACCTATTTCTGTAATTCTGTCTGGTAAAAAGGCACATTTTCCTCATTGCGAGCGCTGTCAGGTTCTTTCTGCTCAATTATAAAGTGGCGTCATTTTGGGAAATTGTGCTACAAATTGCCGGCGCTCAAAGATTCTCTCAATCCTTCGAGTGGGAAAGATTCTCTCCCACGATCATCCGAGGGAAATACAGGCCGTCAGCATTTACATGCGATTATTTTAGAGACTGCGTGTCCTTTCCTAACACATCTGCCAGCGTTTCTTATACATATTCCTTCTGGGTTTTTTTATTTATTTAATTTTTTTAGCTTGAACACAATGAGTGCATCAAATTCTTTATTTTTCCTCCATCATGCCTTTTCTACCCGAACAAGGACTGTCAGTTTTTTCCTGGAACTTTCCTCCGCTACACTTTTCTAGCGACATCACAAGGTTCTGTTGAAGGAGAACAACACGATGGAGCGCGATGATTGACTAGGACATCGGCATACATGCATGCATAGAGGCATCAGAGTATGTGCGTGCCTGTGTATTTATATATACACACACACACACACACACACTGGTGCCTGCTTCATAAATTAGAATTACGTATTCATAGAGCGCAGCGGCGGCAGGGAGGCTTGTGTGAGAGAGTCTCATGAGGGCCGCAGCATCTAGGTCAGAGTGATTTTATCATTCCGCTGGAGGAATCCTTCAGAGACAGCTGGAGTCGGTTCCTTCACAGCGCGTTCAAGTTTCTCCGAATAAGACAAAAGCGTCCCAGGATGTTGTTTGCCTCTGGAATCAATCACAGAGAGACACTTTTAATTAGTGTTGGTGAGGGTTAGTGGAACCTGATAAGTTATTTTGACCGATCCTTCAGTGTTCTAAATAGAATGTCTGACTTTGTAAGCATGTGTTTGAATGTAACAACTCTGAAACGACAACATTCCGATTATGGAGTTAAAGGAGTGGTTCACTTTAAAAAAAACTTTTGCTGATAATTTATTCACCCCCATGTCATCCAAGATGTCCATGTCTTTCTTTCTTCAGTCCAAAAGAATTTAAGGTTTTTGATGAAAACGTTCCAGGATTTTTCTCCATATAATGGACTTCAATGGGGTCCAAATGGTTCGAGGTCCAAATGAGAGTTTCAGTGCAGCTTGAAAGGGCTTTAAACGATTCCAGACGATGAATGAGTGTCTTATCAAGCGAAACGATCGCTCATTTAATAAATAAATTTATAAGCTCAAATGCTCGCCTTGCTCTGTTCTGATGCGCGTTCGTGACTCTCCTGTTCGAACTCGTTCATCAAAATGAACAAATCTTTTTCCGAGTCAATTCATTCATTTCGTTCGTTGAATCAACCAAATGACACGTAAAAAGATTTGATTTTTGATAAACGAGTTCGAACAGGAGAGTCACGAACGCGCGTCACAGAACAGAGCAAGGCGACCATTTGTGCTTATAAAACTTAAACTTTGTTATTTATTTATTAAATGAGCGATCGTTTCGCTTGATGAGACTCTTATTCATCATCTGGAATCGTTTAAAGCCCTTTGAACAGTTTGCAGTTTGCAGTGAAAATGTCTTTTGGACCTTGAACCGTTTGGTCCCCATTGAAGTCCATTATATGGAGAAAATCCTGGAAAACCTTAATTTCTTTTCGACTGAAGAAAGAAAGACATGGATATCTTGGATGACATGGGGGTGAGTAAATTATCAGCAAATCTTTTTAAAAGTGAACTACTCCTTTAAAATGGATTGTGAATGGCAGATGTACGTATAAGTTAGGGCTTAGTAAGTCTCTCTGCTTAATTATTTGATCAAAAATACAGTAAAAACACAACAGTGATATTGTAAAATATTGCTTAGATCTGTTTCCTATGTGAATATAAACACAGTCGTCAGTGTCACATGATCCCTCAGAAATCACTCTAATCCTCAAGAAACATTTCTGATTATTATCAGTCATCATGTGTTTGTGGACAGTCAGTGTGATATATTTTTGTCAGACTTCTCGTATGAATAGAGAGTTCAAAAGAACACTTTTAATGTACACGATGCACACTCGCTGAATAAAAGTATTAATTTCTTTAAAAAAAGATAAGCTGACCCCGAACTAATTACATGACCAATCGTCTCTTCACTCCTGGACTGGATCAAATTAAAGCCGTTAATGACTTTGACTCCGAGGTTTTAATTTGCCGGAGGTGTCTCGTGACCTTTGACCTCTGCTCGCCTGATGTAGGCTCTTCTAAAATTCATCTCTTCCCCTCTCGGATGACCTGTGATCCAGCAGAGCAGGCGTGATCGTTCACTCTCAGCCCTTCATCATTTCTTGGTGGTCTTGATTGACAACAGGAGTTTCCCGTGACCTACATTTGCATCTGCTCCGTGACCCAGATAGTGCCGGTGTAATGAGTGTCCGGTGATGGGGTCTGTCCCCAGGGTCTGTGTGTCTGGGGTCCCCGCCTGGACTGTGGACACTCAGTGTGTGTGTGTGTGTGTGTGTGTCACGCTTTACTATTCATTATGTTTGAAATGACAGGATGGTGGGAGGCCTGATTCATTCACAGCCAAAACACACACATCTTCACCTGGGTGCGACTGTCACCGAAACATACACATCCCTTGTGTTATTTTTAGTATTTATACAATATTATAATATAGAATTAGCATTTATTTGTATATTTTCAGTTTTCATTTTAGTCATGTTTCATGTTATTTTTTGTATTACTATTGAGCTGAAATTTATTTCCAGTTTCAGCAAATTTACTAGCTTTTTAAATGAACTTATGAACTTATAACTTAGAAATATATATATATATATATATATATATATATATATATATACAATATTATATTAGTATAAAATACTATATATTAGTATTTATATAAATATTTTGAATTAGCTTTTATTTGTACATTTTTTTAAAGTTTTCATTTTAGTTTGTTTTAAAAAAATTTAATCATTTCTATTTTTTGTATTACTAGAGCTTTAATTTATTTCCAGTTTCAGCAAATTTAGTATTTATATTTCAGTTAATTCGCAAAGGAGCATTTATAATTTTTGTTTGTTTAAATGTATTTATCTAATATTTATAATTTATTTTATTTCAGCTTTTTAATTGAATAGTTTTAGGATAGTTAATAGTTAAATAGTTTTAGTTGGGATGCACAATATAAAATTTTCATATTGAAATTTGGCCAATATTAGAGATTTTTTAAGTTTATCTGTATTTTTATCTAACGTTTTATCACTTCATTATCGTCAAGTTCATTTAAAACAATAATAATTGAATAACTCGTCTCAGTCAAATCTCAAAATTATACAAATTTTTTTCAAATTGTACATTATAATATTGTGATGCCTCAGTTCAATTAATTTACACCCAAAATAGCTTAGGATTTTTTCCATATTGTTTATTGATTATCTGCCAATATTATTGATTTGTTTAATTTATTTATCAGTATCTGCCAAAATTGGATATTTAATTGGACTCTAATTTATCCTTAACTTTTCCTTAGTTTTTTTTCAGTTTTTTTTTTTTTTAATGTAGAGTATCGGCCAATATTAGAGATTGTTTTATCGGCATCTGTCGATATATTATCTTCCCCCAGCGTTTCAGATAAATCAGCATTGAATTTTTCAACAACAAAAAAAATCTGTTTTTATTCGCGTCGATCCGCGAGTGTTGCGTCGTGCTTCGGATGTGTTGAGATGTCGTTCTCCGGGTATTTCTGGTCATTTTGAAGTCTCTGCTGTTTATGTGGAGGGTTGTGTGTTAATGGAAGGTGACGTGTTTTGATGTGTTGTGTTACATGTCTCTGAATGGCAGGAGGAAAGTCTCTCTGCCAGCACAAACGGAGGACCCGCGGGACTCTCTCTCTCTCTCTCTCTGCAGCTGTGAAGCTCATCTCCGAGACTCTTATCAGACAGACGCAGACAGAGCTTCACTGGCAAACACAAAGAAAAAGATATTTATGTAGCTCCAAATATGAACAACAATGCCTCAATCCAAGTGCAGATATCTCCGTGCATCTCGCAGAGTCTCACAGTTTTCCTCATGCATGTCAGATGCATTTTATTGTCATAGTTGCTCCATCGAGGCCTATAGGCTTAAAATACACTTTCTCAATAAAGGTATAATTGAAGTGCTACATGGAACACATTTAATGTCTTTCCTGGAACTGTTTTCTCTTGTGTTTTAATGTCATTTACCCGACCTCTGGAGTCATTTTCCATTTACCAACATGTGTTTGTTGTCATTCATTAATAAATTAAGACATTATGTAGTTATTTATATAATGTTGCTGCATTTGATCATTTTGCTGACATTTTAGTTAGTGATATTTACAGCGGTTGACCATAATCGCTATTAAATGTTGAATATAAAATTGATGCTTAGTATGACCATGTGATCATCCTATTATAGAGTTTTTTTCATTAAGTTTTTCAAACAGAGATCACGATTCTGAACATCATAACATATGATTTACTAGAGGTTCTGACAAATTATGAACTGCTGCAGTCTGTTAATTAATTATTTAAAATAATCGTTTTGAGTGAATGATTCAATGACTCTCGTAAATGATTCTTGTTTCTTTACTGGATGAATCAGCATTTTTGAACGAATCTCTTGATTGAATGATTCAATGACAAATACGTATTTTTAACAGTCACATGTCGCCACCTACTGGTGTAATGATGCAATCTTTATTTGAAGCGCCAAATTACTTAAAAGGTGATTCACTCTATTTTGATCTCTCAGTGTTTATATCCAAACTATTAACTTTTATCCATATATTTAAAAAATAAAATATATTTTATTTTAAAGACGTTGTTTCATACTAGAGCCAGACCGATATATCGGCAGACCGATATTATCGGCTGATATTAGGCATTTTCCAAACTATCAGTATCTGCAGTTAGAATGGCCGATAAATGAATATTTCAAAAATAAAATGAAAATGGACGAAACGCGCTTCAACCATGTCATGAGTGTTGGAGTTGTATAGTTTGTCCACCAGAGGGCACTCTACATACATAGCTTGAATAACAATTAAAAGATCATCCCCATCAGTTCTCTTAACTCAAATAAGCATGACAAAATTTGTGACTATCATGTCCAGTTTTGCTGCCGTTAAATAAGCCGAGAGTGAAGCGGAATTAGCTAGTAATAGTTACGTTACATTGTAGAGTAGTTGACTGGCTGTCCTTTTAACTTAACATTGTGACTGAAGTATTTCTTTAATAGCGCGTGACATTTAAAGCAATAAGACGTATCATCTCTCCCTGTTATATTGAAAATGTATGTTTTACAATTTGCAGTATGACATAATCTATAGCTAAATTATGGCTCATCATAGACTAGCTAACCACCAAGCTAGCTAATGCCACTGTCATCAGTCTGTTCTGTTGTGACAATAAAAGAAACAAGTTTCTTTTTAAAATGCATTATCATATTATTTTAGTTAAAACTCATAAATAACTACAAATAACTAATGTTGGGGAAATCTGTTAATGTTTTGTTGCGCCTTTCTGATTTTTTTTTTTAATATCGGCCGATATATCGGATTATAAAACCAACAAATATTTGTATCGGCCTTGAGCTCAATGACGAAGGCTCTCTCTGGCTCAGCGGCGTGCAGATTTTGTCAAAGGTTTAATAGACACAGGCGAATAGGAATGAGATCTGAATGGAGATGGCCATCTTTATCGCGCAGCTCTACGTCCTGTTGTTGAATCTTGACGTTGTGTCACGGTGAGTTCATATCTCCATCCTCTTTTCATGTGAGGCCTGGATGTTGTGTGCCGTCCCACAAGCCTTGTGTGATGTTTTAATGAGAATTAGAAGCTGGTAGCGCTGAGCGCTCCGCTGCGTTTCCTTAAACTGCCAAGTAAGAGCCCCATTAATAATGCAGCTCATTAAAGTGTGTAATTAATCGGGAGCGGTGTAACGGGGAGAGCAGGGGCCCGAGAGAGAGAGAGAGAGAGAGAGAGGCCTCCGACTGATGCATTATTTATGTGCCAGAAAAGAGGAGCCAGACTCAAATGAAATGAGATAGATTTGCTCGGCCTCCGTCACTGCTGGCATGCGTCGAGACTTCTGCTGGCGTTACGACCAATCCTGTGTGTGTGTGTGTGTGTGCTTTGTACAATAAATATTGAAGACTGGCTTCTGTTCCGCAGCCTGTGTTGGGCTGGAAAGGTCAGTGTCTTGGCTGGTGAGTGTTTTGTTCTGGAGTTGTGAAGTCGCAGCGGCGATGCTGACGGATGTGTGTATGCAGGGCCCTTTGCTGTCTGTTTTAGTGTGTGCCAATTTCAGTTTACTAGCTTTAGTTGCACTTATAGCCTGTGTAACAATTTAAAAAATACATTAATGCTCATATTTACTGTTATGTGGGAATTGCATCATAAAAAGACATTTTATAGGATTTTTAAATTGTGTGCCATTTAAAAGAAACTTTTTTGTTTCTGATTTCATTTAACAGTTTACTTTCCACCATCACACCAATTCCTATGGATGGAGCTGCACGATTAATCTCTCACGCGATCTGAGTCTAAATGAAGAAGATTCGCCTGTGTCTATTAATCCTGTGACGAAATCACAGCAAACATTCAAATCTGTCATGTAGATGTATGAACAGTATCGTTATTTTCTGTGGTACAAATACTCAAATGATCAGAGAAGAACTAAATTAAAAGTGTATAAAAACACTGATGTCTACTGTAGAAATCAAAAAACACTCTTAGAAGAAAAGGTTCTATATAGAACCTTAAAAGGTTCTATCAGCGCTACGTATTTGGAACCCCTAAAAGGTTCTATACACTCTTAAAAAAAGGGTTCCTCTGGGTTCTATATAGAACCCTGGGGTTCTGTACTTGGCCAATAGAACCTTTTACCAAAAAAAAAATGGTTCTGTATAGAACCATTTTGGAGTTCCATATATGAAGCGGGGGATGGAACCATTTCTGGTTCTAAATAGAACCATTTCTTTAAGAGTGAGTGAATCACCTTTTATAAGTAACTTGGCACTTAAAATAAAGATTGCATCATTACATCGTTACACCAGTAGGGGGCGTCACGTGACTATT
This sequence comes from Pimephales promelas, assembly GCF_016745375.1. Next base: position 651,357 of record NW_024121777.1, on the reverse strand, counting down.
CAAACATCCATTGAATCGTTCACTCAAGAGATTCGTTCAAAAACGCTGATTCATCGGGAAATAAAAGGAGTGAACTCTTTGAGTGCCATTGAATCTTTCATTCAAAACGATTTTTTAAAATTAATTCAGATTCATTAAACGTTTTAAATAGACTGCAGCACTTAACATTTTGTCAGAACCTCTAGGCCTAGTAAATTACATGTTATTTTTAGTTATCGGTGTGTTCAGAATCGTGATAACTGTTTGAAACACACACACACACACAAAATCGGGATTCTCAATTAATCCAGAATCGTTCAGTTCTGTCAGTTTTAGTGTCGCCTATATAAGCTTGTCTTGTTGTTTATTGATGTCTTGAAAACCGTCAGGTTTTTGAAGTACACTGGACTCCTGTAATTAGACTTTAGAGGGTTTAAAAGTGGGCATCATCCAAACATCCTTCCACACACCACAGCGTGAGAGGAGCAGTGCATCATGGGTAAAGCGCTCAAACACGCCCCCTCGTCCCGACAGTGCTTCACATGGGCTGCTGTAATTTGCCGCGACTTGGCTAATCAGAGTAATTATGGTTTAATTACGGTTAATCACTTTTACATAAACTTGTTGGCTGAGAGAATGATGCTTTATGAAATGTGCCACACATGCGCACGCTTGGCAGAGAGGCTGAGAAGCTGAATTCCATGTTTACTTCGTGCTATACTTCTGCATACACAACTGTTTTTCATCCTGTTCATGCACTCATCGTTCACACTTTACACCTATTATATTCCTGTATTGGCTAAATGGAGATTTTTTTTTCCAATATTAAAATACTTTCTTGCTCTAGTTTAATATGTAGTGCTCCACTTTTCAGGTAATTCAATTGTGAATTGTTTGATAAAAAAAATGTAAATTACAATTTAAAATGCATTTTTTTAAAGCTCCAGGTTTGCTGCACTTGGCCTGCAAAAATAATAAACAAAATAAGTATTTTCTATTTTAAAATAGGAAAAAGAATGTAATTGTAATTTAATTTTACAGTGTAGCTCAGAAAAAAATTATAATATTAATATTTATTAGGGCTGTCGAACGATTAATCGCATCCAAAATAAAAGTTTGTGTTTACATAATATATGTGGGTGCACTGTGTAGAATTATTTTATATATATATATATATAAATACACACACATGCTTGTATATATTTTAAGAAATATTTTCATGTATATAGATATATATATATAATTTATATTATATATAAATAGCAATATTTTATATATAAATAATATTTTTTCTTAAATATATACAAGCATGTGTGTCTATTTATATATAAAATAATTATACACAGTGCACCCACATATATTATGTAAACATAAACTTTTATTTTGGATGCGATTAATCGTTTGACAGCCCTAATATTTATTGTTGTCTTAACATATTTTGAAGCAATAATCCATCCAGCTTTTCTTTGGAGGAAATCCACAGTGAGAATTAAATAATTGCACTAAGCTCTATATTGCAAATTTGGTTTATTTCGTAAAATCTTGCAGCGCTACTGTAGTCAAATATAAATAATCTATTAGTGACCAATGGCTGGATAGAGTTACTTGGGTTAGTGAGAAACCACTCAAAACAACCCACCCAGAACACCCTAGCAACACCCTAACAACCACCCACACATCATGATAGCAACCTTTGCTCTGGCAATCACTCAGATTTAATCCATATCAGTTTAGAGCATCTAGTACCACAGTTTGGTATTTATCCGGTGTGACGTTGATGTGCGGTCGGAGTAACATGAGGTTTAGCGCTGGTGTTGGTGAACTCAGCAAGTGCATTGAGTTGGATTTCCACACACCAGGATGCACCAGCGCCGTTTACGAGTCCGTGATCTGAGTCTGATATGAGGCTTGTGCCGGTGATCTGTGCGGAACGAAACCGAGCTGACTCCCTCTGATGGGGAATTAGTGGCGTGTCATTGGTCACCCGGCCCTCTCTATCTCTCTCGGAGACTGACGTGTCTCTGGCGTCCCGTGGAATGACTTTAATAAAGAGCTGCAGGGCAGGTTTTAATGACACACGCTTGTCTCGGGCCGTCCGGGCCCTCGGGGGCCGCTGAGAAATGGACGCTCGATCCAGTCTGAGGGGGACTGGGCTCTTCATACAGCTCAGGTTTATATTTTCACCATGAATATTTAAATGTGTACACTAGCAGTCCAGATAGAGATATACTGTTCTCTGATCATATCAGCGTTGGCCCATAATTATTATTTTATTTTATTTTTTTTAATTATTGGAAAAGGTCAATTTTTTAATTATTATTTATTTATTTGTTTTTAAAATTATTAGTAATATACTAATGTTATAATTAATATTAGTTTATGTTCAATTCAGATAATGTCCTAATATATATATATATATATATATATAAAGTTATTCCTGTTTTCTATTGTGCATTAAAATGTTTAGATGCCTGATATTACTTTTACTGTAATTTACTGTAATTTTACGGTAAAAAAAATTAATTACATTTTAAATTATTAATAATTATAATTCAAACAAATTATTTAGGACAAGCATGTAGATAATGTCAGGGCTTATTTTTTTTTTTTACAAAAATAAAAACAAATATTTAAGTTCTTTCTGTAAAATGTTTAGATGCTTGATATTACTTTTAAATATTAAATTTGATTGTAAAATCCAGATTGTGTCTTTAGTAATTTACTGTTTAGGAATAGTGTTGTGGGCGCTTGTTCCTCAATGTTTTCCTTTTTTTTTCTTTTTTTTTTACATATACAAACATGTTTAGTCTTTAAGGTTTGTCTTCTTGAGCTCTCTCACACTGACCTCAGGTCAGCGGGATCTTTGTTAATCAGCCCTGATGTTAGTGCATCATTTGATTCCCGTTCAGACCTGGAGTCTTTCTTTACTCCAAACACAGAAGTAGTTGTGCAGTGAAAGTGTGTGTGTGTGTGTGTGTGTGTGGTGTGCTGTAAACTCCTCCATGTCCAGCGATTAGCTCAGGCTCATAGATCACATACATTAATAGATCTAGAGGAATATGTCTGGCCCGGGGCGCAGGATGCTTTGAAATGAGGAACGCTATTTTCCTAATGAATGACTCTCTCTCTCTCCATCTCGATGTGTATCTGTCTCTATCTCTGGTTTCCAGCTCAGGCTGTGTCATTACCAGCTCGCCTCGGGCCCGGCCGGCTCTAATGATTATAATTAGCATTGTTGGAGTGGACTCTGAGGTGCCTGTGCGGGACAGACTCGGAGGAGCGTCTCGTGCTGGTCCACTGGGCTGGAGCTGCTGGTCTCTTCAGGACACACACACACACACACACACACACACTCTCTCCTGTCAGCTCTGTTTAAGCGCTGTGTCACACCTGCACATGTACGCTGGGGCTTATTCTTTTAATTGACTTTCTAATTTGTGATTTTGTTCTGTTTTTGATTGATTAATTACCCTCATGGCACCTTTTTCTGTGTCCTCTGAGATCCGTCCTGTGCAAGAAAAGAAAGAAAAGAAAACGGATTTGTTTTGTGCATTTAATATCACAAACCATTTAATGTTTCGATTTCCATTATATGCAAAGCGATACATCAAAAAGGCCAATTAAAACCACATATATATACTATATGATAAAAATGCTGGGTTGTTTTAACCCAACTTTGGGTCAAATATGGACAAACCCATGTGTTGGGTTAAAAATGTAATTAAAAAATGTAACCCAACAGCTGGGTTTGTCCATATTTGACCCAAAGTTGGGTCAAACTAAACATAAATGTTGAGTGAACTAAAACATAAATGTTGTGTGTGTTGTTTTATTATGTATATATATATATATATATATATAGGCCTATACACACAATATATATATACACAGTATATATATATATATATATATAATATATATATACATAACAAACAATTAAAACAACTATTTATATAACATTTAAATATTTAAATGTAACAACAAATAAAGCAACACCACACATTTATCTAAACAAAAAACAAAAATTGGCCTTTTTGATATTTTGGTTTCCTTATAAAAAAAACTCTAAACCTTAAGAAATAATGGAAGGTGTGTGTTTATGTGTTATATATATATATATATATATATATATATATATATGATAAAACAGTAAATATTGGTCTTTTAATTGCCATTTTGGTTATATCGTTCTGCATATAAACAAAAGTATATATTCAGTAACAAATGATGTTCTTTAGGTATTGGTATCATCATCCCTGTAAAATCTCCTCTTGGTTAATTGCTTTTTTACACTCTATAACACTGAAATATGTTTTGAAGGCTTTATCTACTTACAGTAATTCTGTTTTCTTTTTTGTTGCCTTGTAAACACGTTTCCCAGCATTATACTGTAGGGTTGTGACAGCGCTGGCCTGGTTTAACAGATCGAGTCCTGTCGCACACTTCCCCGGTGTGTGTGTGTGTGTGTGTGTGTGTGTTTCCTTTCCGTTCCACTACACTTGTGACTGTATAATGAATAATGCCGCCATTGAATTAGCATGTAGCTGTCGTCTTGACTCTGGTGCCTGCGCTGTGACGGGACCACCGCTACACACACCACGCCACCGTCGACACACACTGAATCACCAACAGCAAAGAGGGCCAGAGCTGTCAGCGTCAATCTCAGACACAACACACTAGAAAGGGTTAATCGGGCAACCTCGTGTTCAGATTCTCACACTCAAACACACACTAAGTGCAAAGAAAATAACCAAAGAAAATTGAGAAGTTTATGGATATACACGTATATAGGTGATACAATGATACATTTCAGCAATATTAATGTAGTAGAATATCATTATAAAAACACATTTTGTTGCATTTTTTCTGTGATAAATAAATGGATATACGTAGATATAAATGCATGACATGATGCAAATTATAAAATAATATTAGTACACTCTAAAAAATGCTGGGTTGTTTTAACCCAATTTTGGGTAAAATGTGTACAAACCCAGCCATTGGGTAAAAAATGTAATTTAAAAATGTAACCCGATGGCTGGGTTTGTCCATATTTTACCCAAAATTGGGTTAAAACAACCCAGCATTTTTTAGAGTGTAATATCTGGGCATTTATAAGTTCAGTATCTGGGCATTTGCTTATTAAAATATTTATTTATTTACTATTAAAGTTTTAAATATTACATTTGTTTTCTTGTTGTTTGTATCTTCTGGCAAACATTTTTTCCCATGTAAATTACTGGCAGAGATCATTCATTTTTCCCCACAATACAAGTCCACTTTTTGAAAAGGGGGTGTGTTTTTTACATAGATGTATATTATTGTAAAATTACTCTCTTGAAAAAATAAATTGTCTCATCATGATGTTTGTGTTCGGTAATTTAGATTAGAAGAGGCAAGACATTTTTAGTTGTCCTTTATCCTTTCCAGAGCAGCAGTGTGTGTGTCTTTGTCCATGTGAAACAAAGCAGATTCAGCGTTAACACACACACACACACCTAAACATCACTCCTTCAACATCAGCATCTCTCTCTCTGCTATCGGAGAGAATCTCCATGACAACCGCCTCTGTTGACACGCCCGCATACATTCGTAGAGATTACGTGTTCTTCCGGATATTGACAGCCGTGTGTTATCCGCGGATAATCAGACGGGATAAGAAATGTGAACTGCCGTTGCGTTCAGAGCCGATCCTGCCGTCAGAACACTGACATGGATATAATCTCAAGCATTTATACTTCAAATTGACAGAAAAACAAGTGAATGCCATAAATGTGTTTTTATGACTAGTAAAAAATTGTGTTCTGTTCCATTCCCTCTAGCTGTTTTTTAGTCAATTACTGTAATCGTTTAGACACCTACGGACTAGTTACTTGTTGAAAATAATGTAGTTTTACACATTCATCCTAACTTAAACTAGGAGGGATGATTTTAGACCTTTTTTATTTGTAGGGTTTCAGAAAAGGGCAAGCTGTAAGTGTCAATCATACTATTGTTTGTGCAACTACTGGGCGTTAAAATAGCCTATTTCATTTCGAAGGTCAGGGGGAAGAAAATTGTTAGGATAAAAGTAAAGTATTGCTGGATTTCTAACAATTATGAGATGCTAACTCTGCTTCAACATCATAGAATAAAATAACACAATATATCATACAACAAATACAAATAACAATAAAATCAAAAAAGAAATTGTCACACCACTATTTAGCATAACAGTGAAAGGACAGGTTGTGCTTTCCTATAATACTCCCTAACGGCAACATATATATAGAAAACAAGATTGGGCCGAGAAGTGAACCCTGGGGTACCCCACAAAAAAAGAGGAGCAGCTGACGAGGAGCATTCACCAATTTTGAGAAAAAAAAAATTGAATTGCAAGATATAAACACAGTTCGGACAAAAATATTTTTCTTTCTCGCAAATGTGAGAAAAAAGTCAGAATTTTGAGTTATAAACCCGCAATTGCGTGAGAAAAAAATCAGAATTGCAATTATTAGACAAAAGAAAAAAAACATATCGCAATTGCGAATTCCAATTCTGACAAAAAGTCACAATTGCGAGAAATAAAGCTATACAAAAAAGAAAAATTATATTTTGAATTAGTGAGTTGATATCTTACAATTCTGAGACAAAAATAGAATTGCGAGTTTTTATTTCATAATTGCAAAATTTTTATTTATTTAAAAAAATTATGAAACATAAAATCACAATTCTGACTTTTTTCTCAGAACTGTGAGATATAAACTCGCAATTGCAAGTTATAAAGTCTGAATTGCGAGAACTAAACTCGTAATTCTGACAAAAATCAAAAACTAGAATTGAAATTATGATCAACAAAGAAAAAAGTTTAAGAGAACTAAAGTCAAAATGATAAACTCATAAGTTATAAAGCAATTCTGGCAAAAAGCAAAAACTAGAATTGCAATTATGATAAATAAAGAAAAAGTTTAAGAGAACTAAAGTCAAAATAATGAACTCGTAATTGCAAGTTATAAAGCCTAAATTGCAAGAAATAAACTTTCAATTCTGACAAAAATCAAAAACTATAGAATTGCAATTATGATAAATAAAGAAAAAAGTTTGAGAGAACTAAAGTCAAAATGATAAACTCGTAATTGCAAGTTATAAAGCCTAAATTGCAAGAAATAAACTTTCAATTCTGACAAAAATCAAAAACTATAGAATTGCAATTATGATAAATAAAGAAAAAAGTTTAAGAGAACTAAAGTCAAAATGATAAACTCGTAATTGCAAGTTATAAAGCCTAAATTGCAAGAAATAAACTTTCAATTCTGACAAAAATCAAAAACTATAGAATTGCAATTATGATAAATAAAGAAAAAAGTTTGAGAGAACTAAAGTCAAAATAATGAACTCGTAATTGCAAGTTATAAAGCCTAAATTGCAAGAAATAAACTTTCAATTCTGACAAAAATCAAAAACTAGAATTGCAATTATGATAAATAAAGAAAAAAGTTTAAGAGAACTAAAGTCAAAATGATAAACTCGTAAGTTTTAAAGCAAATCTGGCAAAAAGCAAAAACTAGAATTGCAATTATGATAAATAAAGAAAAAAGTTTAAGAGAACTACAGTCAAAATGATAATCTTGTAATTGCAAGTTATAAAGCCCATAAATTGCGAGAAATAAACGTGCAATTCTGACAAAAAGTAAATTACAAGAAATAAAGACAGAATTAAACTCATAATTGCAAGTTACATAAATGAACTAATACATTCACAATTGCAAGAAATAAAGTACATTCTTACATTTAAAAGTGAAATTCGGGATGTTCCATAAAAAAGTGCAGTTTTAACCGGTGCGCAATGCATCTTGGGATAGGCTAGGCTGCGAGGGATCCACTTGTTCTATCATTCGCAGCTTGGGGAACGAAGGACACGTTTGTAGGCGGCGACGCATTCAGCCTTGGAAGAACGCAGCCTCTGAATTGGGACGCATTGCATTGAATTCGTCGCAATTTCATTCTGTGGTCGAAAAAAGCCTCCATAGTCTGCATTTGGGGCGAGAAGAAACCTTGAGATGAGTTCACGGATTTAGGGAGGCGTCTGGTGAAGCCACGCAGTTGCAGATGATCTGCTTTTGTCCTGGTGGACACATCATTTACTCTCGAACTGTCGTTTGGTGTCTTTGTGCCCGTCGGAGAAAGACGAGGCCGCAGTCGCAGGGTTCAGCTGGAGTCATCGCTGCCTCCTTTTATAGAAGTTCAATTAATATTTCAGGATCTGCGGGAGCCGTGGCTTGAAGCAGAACCACTTGATGTTTGGCTAATGGAAAATGCAAAGCACTAAACATCCCTCCATGCTGGGGGGAAAAAAGAAAAATGCAAGGCTTTTGGAGAGGAGCCACTGTGAGAAGGTGCATAAATCCTGCATGTGCCTTTCCTCCAATAACACGACGCGGTTTCTCGGAAATTAAACGTATCGTCTCCGATAAACAAGCCAACGGAGGAAAAAAATCCATTGTCTGGTCAGCCTGTGGCCTTGGGTTTTTATTAAATATTGATTTGATTTGTAAAAGGCCACACGCTGTGGGCTTGAGCAAATGTCACGAACTCCCATTTGTTCTAACAATCTGTTGAATCGAACATCTGATGTTTAGGTTTGGTGGCTCAAGGAAAAACCAGCCAATCTCCTTGACCTTCTGAACGCAGATCTGGCAAAGTGAGCCTGATTTTGCTATTTGCAAATATAATTCCTGTTGTGCATGTGGGATGAAACTTGCAACAGCTGACAAAACATGTGCAAGCAGAGTAAATCTTCAGTAATGTCAAGTCAATGTCTAGACTGAGATGTTTACACGATTCACTTGATCTCATATCTTAATGAAGGAATTATGGTCAATGATTCATGAGATTATATGCTTGTTCCTTCATGAAGAAAGTACATATATGTGACCCTGGATCACTGAACCAGTCATAAGTCGCACGGGCATATTTGTGGCAATACTGTACATGGGTCAAAATGATGCCAAAAATCATTAGGATATTAAAGGAGTAGTTCACTTTTAAATAATCTTTTGCTGATAATTTACTCACCCCCATGTCATCCAAGATGTCCATGTCTTTCTTTCTTCGGTCGAAAAGAAATTAAGGTTTTTGATGAAAACATTCCAGGATTTTTCTCCATATAATGGACTTCAATGGGAACCAAACGGTTCAAGGTCCAAATGAGAGTTTCAGTGCAAACTGTTCAAAGGACTTTAAATGATTCCAGACGATGAATAAGGTTCTTATCTAGCGAAACATTTCAAAAATGAATAAAAAAGTTTAAGTTTTATAAGCACAAATGCTCGCCTTGCTCTGTTCTGTGATGCACGTTCGTGACTCTCCTGTTCAAATCAAAGCGAACGAATCTTTTTTACGAGTCATTTGGTTCATTCAACGAACGAAATGACTCGAAAAAACATTGGAGATATTTTGTAAATTTCCTACCGTAAATATATATATCAAAAATTTCGATTGGATGCAGCAAAATCACCAACATAAATGGACAACTTTAAAGGTGATTTTCTCAATATTTAGATTTTCAAATAGTTGTAGGCTATCTCAGCCAAATATTGTCCTATCCTTACAAACTAGCCTATACATCAATGATTTCAAAAAATTGACCCTGAATGGTTTTGGGGTCAAGGCTCACATATAATCTGATTTTCAAACAATTCGGCATCAAATGAAGTGTTGTAATGTGATTCATCTAAGGCTCTGAATGCAGTGAGAATGGTTAGGAAAAGGCTTTCTTTAAGAGATAAAGGAAAAAAACGACGTTAACAAGGCTAGAGATGTGTTTTCTCCGAGGCTGGAAGGAATCATGCCGCTCCGACACTGGAAATATTAGCAGGAATCAATTAGCCTGCCATTATGGAGTAAAGTGGCCTTCAGTGAGTCGTGTAATTATGACCCAGAGCCAAGCCCATTCTGTGCATGCAGGACCCTTTTCCCTCATCCCGCTTAATTGTATTTATTTAAGAGAATCCATTCAGTGGTTTTAATTATGTGCTCTAGTTTACGAGCGAGATAAATAAATCATCGTTTGTCTCGGTGAGACGTGGTCTTGTAGGATATTCCTGCGTGCGCTTTATCTGTGCGGTCGGAAGTGTCAATTGCAAGTATGTGCACAAAACACTGTTATTTAAAGTGTAATCCATCAATGGATAAGAAATGAAGGAAATAGTTAGAAAATGGAGCTCCTTTAGAACAGTATTTGGACAAACCCAAACCCCAAGTATTAAACTTCAGCACTTGTCGTATACTGTTTGTGCTACGAATATGAATGATGCTTCAAATTACACGGCTAGTTGAGGAGAGTTGTTCTGCTATTTTTCTGTGTGAGTATTACAAGCCTGGAGTCTGACTCATTTCCTTCAGAAGATATAAAGACATATTATTATTATGTTTTTACAAGCCTAGAGTCCGAATCATTTTCTTCAGAGAATTTTTTTTTTAAACTTTTTTTGTTTATTTATTTATTTTTATTTTTTATTTTATTTTTTTATTTTTACTTATTTGATTTTTATTGTTTATTTTATTTATTTATTTATTTTTACTTATATTATTTTTATTTTTACTTATTTATTTTTATTAAATTTTTATTGTTTATTTATTTTTGTATTTATTACTTATTTTATTTTATTTATTTATTTTTGTTTTACTTATTTTATTTTTTTTTACTTATTTTATTTTTATGTTTATTTATTTTTATGTATTTATTTATATTAATTTTATAATTTTTACTAATTTTATTTTATTTTTTACTTATTTTATTTTTATTGTTTATTTTGTTTTAATTGATTTCTTTTATTTTACTTATTTTATTCTTATTGTTTATTTTATTTTAATATAATTTATTACTTTTATTTTACTTATTTTATTTTATTATGCCTAGCATGACATCATACGTTACTGTTTTAATTCATTGCAGGATAAGCCATTGGAAATGACAGGGTTTGATTGGTGGATCGATGCATGTCTCGTGTGTGTGAAGAGCAGCTGCTCTCTCGATGTTTGGTCTTTTGCTCCGGGTAACAGTCAGCTGTCTGTCAACGAGGGATGACATCCGGCCCAAGCTGCGGATCCTCCCGTCCCGACGGATGCTGTAGTCGAGCAGGACCCGTGTGTGTTTCTAGGCTGAAGTCTCCCTTTCTTGCAAACACGTGCAGAACTATAAACAGGGTCATGTTGCCAGATCGCCACAGATCGTTCTGTTACAGCATGCTTGTAAACCTGACTTTTGCTCTATATGACCTCATGAAACTGCTATGGTTCTCCATAAAGGTTTTCATGCTTGTACGTTCAGAATATTTTTCTTCTTTCCGTTGACTTTTTTTGATCCCGTGCCATTTTGTTTTCTGTCAAACGTGTATATCGTATTGTGCTTGGCTCTGGGTTTTTGGTTCTGCGTCCATCACGGGCCAAACAGCTTTGGGTTTTAACAGACTGAGACTCATCCAGCCAAGTCAAATAAACACCCGTGAATGTGAAACCGGCACTTGGCAGAGGGAAAGCTAATCGTTTCGTGAACGGGGGAATTTTTATGTTCCATTTTCGCTTGACAGTCTAGACGTTTTATAACGTTGGGAGGAATTCTGTTGGCCTTGACTCCCTTGTGCTCACAGTCTATGTTTTTACTTCTAAAAGTGCCGTAAAACATGTGCTAAACTTGTGTGATAGGATCCTTATTCTCATTTTTTAGGAAATCAGTTTGAGAGTTCTTGCTCGGTTAGAAACTTCAGGTTATGAACACGAGTCATTCACACTAACTGGTTTGATTTAATGCTTTAATGAAGTGGGGATCGGCTGTTTATGAGCTGTGAACTACAGCCAAACCGCTTTACATTCGGGTGTGTGTGTGCTTTCAGTAGTCAAGTAAAATCACAGGAGATGTGTCAAATAAGAAACACCTGCTTTATGGCGTAGTATTGGATTGCTTTTTGTGCTCAAGATATGAATGATTCCTCAAAGTTTGTCTTAATCTCAGAGGTGTGCTGTTACTTTAAGGGGATCAGATTTACAATTTTTCAAAGGTGTCGTGCTGCATTTTTTTATTATATTATTTTGTTGTTTTATTTTAATGTTATTTTATTTAATATCATCTTATTTTATCCTGTTTTTGTTGTATTTCATGTTATTTTGTTTTTGTTTTGTTTTATTTTGATATTTTATTTAATGTTATTTTGTTTTGTTTTATTTCGGGTTTTTATTTTGTAGTTTTGTATTTCATGTTATTTTGTTATATTTAACAATAACAAATGTATTTTTGTTATTTTGTTTGTTCTATTTTAAT
>NW_024121777.1:367133-638580 GCF_016745375.1 Pimephales promelas | reverse complement strand
ATTTTATTTTTGGTCTCTCAGACATGTGATGTTAATCCATGTCATCTGCATAGGCTGTGAGACTCTCCCCATCTGAAGCCACACACCACCATTTTTCGGGTCGGATGACACATGCTGGTTAATGAAACGGGATGTTTCTCGGGCCCGTGAAGCTCAGCAACCCAGAATCGTGCAATCTGGCTCGAGTCATGAACTCTTGACCTTTCCTGCTCGCCAACACACTTTGCATTTGCATTTTGACCGAAAGCGGAGGTGAGCGTCACGTTCCCCCTCCCGACGGCCACGCAGCCGGCCTCGTTCTCACCGGGCCGCAGTGGTCTGGGGTTAATGCTCCAGTGCACGGGCTTTGTCTCTGGATTAATGAAGTGTTCTCCTCCCGTTTCCTTTCACTCCCAGACAATGCATCTCCTCATAATCAGTGTTAATCTTGAAGTCTCAATGTCTTTTTTTTTTTTTGCCCATGTGTCAAAACTTGTGAGAAAATTACTACATCTACCTCTGAGTCGCTAACTGGATGTGACGTTGGATGAGAGAGGAGAATGTCACTGATAATTAAAATGGAAGGAAGATCAAACCTGGCAGCAGGATTGTGTGCCACTCAGTGCTCACTGAGAAAGCCTTTCATATTCTACTGTTCAGTCCCTCCATTTATATTGAGACGTGCCATTCATTTGCATTTAAAAATTTGAATTGGAACTAAAAATAGAGTGAAAAATATCATGTGATTAGCAATAAAGTTTAAAATCCTACACTCTAAAAAATGTCAGCCATTGGGTTAAATTTTTCATGACATTTTTAACCCAACATTTGGGTTTGTCCATATTTGAACTAAAGTTGGGTTAAAACAACCCAACATTTTTTAGAGTATACATAATAATGATAATATTGCAGTATCTTATAATAAATAGTATTATATTTATAGTATCTTGTATATTGTATATAGACTCTAAAAAATGCTGGGTTATTTCAACCCAACTTTGGGTCAAATATGGACAAATTCAGCCGTTGGATTACATTTTTAACCCAAAATTTGGGTTCGACCATATTTGACCCAAAATTTGGTCAAAAGAGTGTAGTGATATTTATGTAAGATATCAAAGATTTATATACATAGTCAATTGAAAATGATAGTTAATTTATTTATGATATTGAAGAACTAATTGAGTGTGTGTTTATTTCCCCACTCTAAAAAAAATGCTGGGTTGTTTTAACCCATTTTGCGTCAAATATGGACAAACTCAAACATTGGGTTAAAAATGTAATTTAGAAATGTAACCCAATAGATGGGTTTGTCCATATTTGACCCAAAATTGGGTTAAAACAACGAGTGTTGTGTGTTTAAGTGTGTGTCCAGTCTGGTCCAGTGTGTCTGTGTTTTAATACTGAAGATCAGATGGTCAGTCTGGTGTAAAATATAAACACTAAGGCCCTCTAGTGTTAAAGCAGGAGAGTGCAGGGATTCTCGTACTGTGATTTACAGCGCTGATGATATGAATTAGATGAAGTTTTATGATATCATCATACAACTTGGCAAAGTCTGCTGAAATCTTGGCCAGTTTTTGTTTTCGGACTCAATTTATCAGGAAGAGCAGATCCGCTGTGGATCGATGAGGTCGGACCCGCCGTGTTTATTTAAAGGTGAAAGGAGAGACTCTTTAGAGAGACTGTTAGACGCACATGGACGTTTCTCGATGGTTAGTGGATACATGTATGTAGTTGTTGTGGAGGATTCCTCTCATCGACAGGCATGTTTGACTTTTACACAAGTTGACACAGTTTCCCTGATGTTTTTATGGTCAAATAGCGTTCAGTGCTCGTCTGTGCAGCGACAGAACCGTTTACATGTTTTGCTCTAACTTTTGCCATTGTGTTATAACTGGTTACGCTCTTGTCGCTTGTGAATCCAAATGGCGGCTTCAATATTAGGCCATCCTTAAAAATATTTTGGTTTGCAGTAACAGCAATTTTTTTTTTTAAAAGGGTCGGTAGGTAGGTCTATATTTTTTTTTCCAAGATTCAGTGTAAAAAAAAAAGGTACAATTTTGGAGATGGTGATCGTGAATTTAAAAAAAAAAATGCATATTGTGACGTCACTGACTGGGTCTTCAAACTGTGCATCCACCGCTAGGTGTTCATGCAAAATACGACCAGTTACATTTTAGGCTAGTCACAAAATGTATAATATATCTATTTGTTATGCATATATACATGAGATAAGTACAAACACATGGTCAAACAAAGAATACAATTAAACAAAGATACAAATTAGCCTATATACACAGTGCTTTAATTTCAGGAAGGTCTAAAATTAGCTACTTTTCAGTTAAGTCTGTCGCTCTCTCTGAAAAGAAATTTAATTTAGCTAGTAATCAAATGTAAAATGACACTGCATAGTTTATCATAGTTAGATTAATGCTTATTAAAGTTTAAGTTATTCATTCAAGAGCTGTGAGTGATTTTTATGCACCATCATTTTCTCCCAACTATTTATGTCCAATTAAGACATAAACTGTTTTTAAATGAATCTCAGAGCAGGTCATTTTATATTTTATGTATATTTGATGGTTTAGATGCGCACATGAAGCCCAAAATGAGGCGATAGCCTACTTTTCTTGTCTCGTTTTAGTGCATTTCGGAGCGCGCGTCGTGAACAACGTCTCTTGCGCAGACTTTTGTGCTTTTAATAGCTCTTTTAATGATTGAACGTGTCCGCAGTTTAGAAACAGTACAGACTGCATTTTACAACAATCACCGATCGTGCTGATTCTGACGGTACGTTTGGGTTTTAGGAAGAAATGACAGCGCAACGCTGTGAAGGGAAGTAAGTTGCGCTCGACTAATGGTTTCATCTCAAATATCTTCTTTTTATAATCTTTGAAAGCGGAAATCTAAAATACAATTACAATAATATCCCAGATCTAAAGTGTAACCACGTTTTGTCCTCATTGTCACTCATTAAGCAGGGCTGTCGTGCTGTGCGCGCTGTGGCTCTGGGTGAGAGATCGCTCTATCTTCTGGACTGCGAATAGCAAAAATTGCATCACAGACAAATTGTTTAATATTTTTATTATATATAGAAATGGTTGATATTCAGCCCCGTTGCCCTTTTAATACTGGGTACCAAGCGGGAACACTGAAACGAGCGAACGTACAAGCCATAGTGACACGCGTAACGTTAAACTAATGGTGTAAACATAATCTGATGAATATGACGCCACGGGTTTTTATTTAAGAAAGAACGTAGCCTACGTTTGTAGGCTATGTAGACACAAGCAACTTTCACAATACTAACTAAAATATAATTAATATTATTTTATTGAATTTGAATTAGTCGTTTGAAGAGTAAAAAAAATAAATAAAAAAAATCGGTCGGTCTGAACGCAAGTTACAACCGGCAAGTCGGTCGGACTAAAAGGAAAAAAAAATAAAAAATTGGGTCGGCCCTAAATTGACAGGGTCGGCCGGGTTACGGCAAACAAGAATATTTTTAAGGGTAGCCTTATATAAGATCCCCTTCCTACGTCAGAAGGAGAGCGAAATCAGATCGGCCCATTATTTGAGATGCTTCACCAAAACAAAGTGTGTTTTACGTCACTTTTCACGTTTTCTGTGTTGGCAGAAGCACCGGGGACCCTATTATAGCACTTAAACACAGGAAAAGTCAGATTTTCCCGATTTTTAAAGTCTCTGGTTTGAATAACCTTATCCTCAAAGTTAATTTATCAGGAGGAGCAGATTCTCTGTGGATCGATGAGGTCGGACCCTTCGTGTATTTAAAGTCTCTGGTTTGAATTTTTGGATTTTTTTGCAACCTCAGATTGCAGATTTTCTAATAGTTGGATCTCGGCCAAATATTGTCCTATTCTAACAAACCATGCATCAATGGAAAGCACAGGAGGAGGAGCCTCATCCTTTATGCCAAAAATCATTAGGATATATTAAGTAAAGATCATGTTCCATGAAGTGCACTGCAAAACATATTTTCTTGTTTACAGTTCAAATATCAAAAAAAAAAAAAAAACTTAAATCAAGAAGCATTTACTCACTGTAAAAAAAAAAATGTGTTCATGATTTGTAATCACAACGTTTTTTTCTTTTGTCAAATCAACTTAAATAATTAATGTGGTTCAGAAAACATAATATTTTGAGTTTCTGATGATTAAATCAATCTCCTTCATTGTATCAACTCAATTTTTCCATTTCAATGAACTTAAAATTTGAAGGCAACCAGGTTACTTCATTTTTAAGTTAAACTATATATTTTTTACAGTGAAAGATGAGTAAAATGCCATAGGAAATTATATCTTAAAAAAAAAAAAAATTAAGTGAGTTTTTGGTTAAAACAAGCCAAATTATCTGCCAATAGGGTAAGAAAAAAAGTCTTAATTCAAATGGAAACCAAAATTATTTTTCTTACCTCATTGGCAGATAATTTTGCTTTTTTAAACCAAAAACTCACTTAATTTTTTTTTTTTTTTTTTTCAGAAAACAAGATATAATTTCTTATGGCATTTTACTCATCTAGTAAATGCTTCTTGATTTTAACATGTTTAGATATTTGGACTGGAAACAAGACAAAAATACTAAGTAAGAGAAGAATTTTTTGGTAGTTTATTTTGTAAATTTCCTACTGTAAATATATAAAAATATTTTCTCAATATTTTGATTTTTTGCATCCTCAGATTCCAGATTTCTAATAGTTGTATCTCAGCCAAATATGATCCTATCCTAACAAACCATACATCAATGAAAACTTATTATTCAGCTTTCAGATAAATAAAATCTCAATTTGACTGGTTTTGTGGTCCAGGTTCACATACAGTATGTCCCCTTTAAAGTGTCTGCCTTGAATAACGTTTTCATGTGCTTGTCTGGTTTCAGTGTTGAGTATCCGTGGCGCGCAGGAGGAGGAGCCTCCCGACGCCCAGCTGATGCGATTGGACAACATGCTCCTGGCGGAGGGCGTGTCCGGGCCGGAGAAAGGCGGCGGATCCGCGGCGGCGGCGGCAGCGGCGGCGGCTTCGGGAGGAGTCGGGGCCGATAACTCGGCAGAACACTCCGACTACAGAGCCAAACTCTCCCAGATACGCCAGATCTACCACACCGAGCTGGAGAAATACGAACAGGTCAGCAAGCCTGCAAAAGCCAACAGCCAAATTCCCATGCTGAACAACATGGTAATAATGTGATATAATCACACATACTGTACAAAAGTAATCAGTGATGCATTCTGAGAGCTTTTTGCAGGAGATGCTACGTGAAGTTTACAGAAACTATTAGGGATGCACCGATATGAAAATATTAGCCGATACCGATAACCGATAATTTTATATATTTGAAAGCCGATAACCGATATTGGCAGATTAAATCTAAATCCAAATTTGTTTATAATTTTTGGGAG
The DNA here is from genome assembly GCF_016745375.1 of Pimephales promelas. Next base: position 633,179 of record NW_024121777.1, on the reverse strand, counting down.
TCTGATTACAAAAACAAAAGTCTTGCCATTAATGACATTAAAGCATGTTTTTTGTTTGTTTGTTTTTTCATTATGGGTACTAGAAAAATTTAGGTTTTATTGTCCTTTGTGCAGTAAACTATATACAAATATTCCACCATGTTAATAAAAAGGTAATTGAGGCTTTGTTTACACTTTATTTTGATGGTCCCCTTTAGACATTATTTGACCATGAGTAATAGAAATGCACCGATATTAAAATTATTATTATTAACCGATTATTATATATCGGTCCGATACCGATAACCGATAATTCTTTATTTTTGAGAGCCAATAACCGATTTATTGGCTGATAAATCTAAATACATATTTTTATATAATTTTTGAGAGCCTGATTGCAAAAACAAAATCCATGTCCCAAGCACACAATTATGATGTTCTCATTAGAAATGTATGTATCCGATATGACAGATACATCATTTTTAAGTGACTCCAATCATATTTCAAGCCATTCAAAACCATAATGGCGAACAGTGCGCATCTGAAGAGTCTCAGCTGAAGGAAATAATCCAGTATTTATCGGTTTTAATATGTCGGCCATATTTGGGCCGACGACGAGAACATTAAAAATGAACATATATCGGCCGATACCGATATGGTGGCTGATATATCGTGCATCCCTAATTACTATGCAATTAATTTGAATGAACAAGGATTTCACAGACATCTTAATCATCTTAGAATATACACAAAACCAGACAATCTTGAATGAAAAATAAAAGATGTGCAGTGACATCAGCTCTGACAGTTTAATTTGACTCCATGTTGACTGTAATATCTCATAAATTAGATTAGTACAACATCTGTTTGACTGCCGTTGTCATACATTAATGTGGTGTGTGTGTGTGTGTGCATAAGTGTAACTCAGCAGGCAGCATTTCCATCCCAAAATGTGTCAGATCACATCATGATGTGAAGACTGTGTTTAAGATGCTGTCGGTTACAGAAAGAGGCTCTCACACACTCCTGTTTTAATGTTTGAGAGGCTACTGACAGCCCAGCTTTCCCACGCTTGAAAACTGGGAATGTTCAAATTGTTATGGAGGGTAATAAATATAGATGGGAATGGAAAGGAATTTAACACTTCTGGTTCCTATTATTCATATTTTAAGGATGCACACTTAATATCATTTTTGGTAACTAGTTTTGTATCCACTGTTGGATTATTATTAGGGATGCACCACTATATGAAAATTCTGACCGATATTAATAACCGATAATTCTTTAAGCCAGTAACCGATATATTGGCCGATAAATCGAAATCCAAATTTTATATAATTTTTGGGAGTCTGATTACCCCCCATTTAAAGCCATGACACGAGCCCACAATTATGATCATGTTCTCATTACATTTTTATGGAGCAGATATGACAGCACATAACTATATTTTTGACGTGTTTCCAATCATATTTCAAGCAATTCAAAAGCATCATGGTGAACAGTGCACATCTGAAGAGTCTCAGCTGAAGGAAATAATCCAGTATTTATATCAGCTCTAACATTCAAAATGAACATATATCGGCCGATACCGATATGGTGGCCGATATACAGTTTCTTGCATCCCTATTATTATCATTAACACAAAGTAAAACTAATAAAGCATTTTTGTTAATTGTAACACTGGAATAACTGGAATAACATAAGATATACATATTAGACGAAAAACTTGCCCATGAAATATTTCTAGTTTTTTTTTTTTTTAGTTTGAGTTGAAGCACTAAAATTACTAACTTGAAATAAAATAAATTAAAAATACAACTGAAAATAAATAAATAAATAAATAAATGTAATTATATTTAACAATATATATATATATATATATATATATATATAAAGACAAATGACTAAAAATTTAACTAAAATTCAAATGAAAACCGACCATATAAAAATAAAAGCTAATTTTATTAGATTGTAAACTGTAATATATAAATAATACTAAAAAGTTTTCATAATGCTAGCATTAAAAAATGAAAAATTCAACTGAAATAAAATAAATGAAATAAATAAAAAATACAACTGAAATTAAATAAATACATTTAATTATATATATATATATATATATATATTAAAGACAAATGACTAATTGAGATATTCTATTAAGAACTGTTCATTTGGACTGAATCAGTGAGTCATCAAATCGATTCACTCATGAGTTTCAGGCATATTTCTGAGCCTTTTAATTGATTGATTAAACAGAAGGCCTCATTGGTTGATAAATCACACTGTGTGTGTGTGTGTGTGTGTGCTGTTGCGTGCAGCTGGAGAGGACAGTGCAACAGAAAGACGCTTCGGCTATTTGTTGTCTTGTTGTATCACTTCACAGAGTCTTTCCGTCTCATCACCTGAAGCGCACAACTCTGCTGAAGCATCATTTCTGTGGCAGTGATGCTGTAGATTTAGGAGCACTGCAGAAAACACTGTTCTTCATCTGAACTGCAACACACATGTTCATGAAAGTAGGTTAGGTTAGGTTCTGCCAGTGTTGCTTTAGTTATTTTGTATTTTATATAGCGCCGTCAAACGATTAATTGCGATTAATCGCATCCAAAATAAAAGTTTGTGTTTGCATAATATATGTGGGTGCACTGTGTATAATTATTTTGTATATATAAATACACAAAAATGCATTAAGAAAAAAAGATTATTTATAAATAATATAAATTATATATAAATCTATATACAGTATATACATGAAAATATTTCTTAAATTTATACAAGCATGTGTGTGTATTTATATATATATATATATATATATATATATATATATATATATATATATATATATATATATATATATATATATATATAAAAGGGATAACCCTTTTTTTTAAACATAAAATAAATTTTATTTATTGGATTAAAAATAAAATAAATTTTATTTAGTGGATTAAAAATAAAATAAATTTTATTTATTGGATTAAAAATAAAATAAATTTTATTTAGTGGATTAAAAATAAAATAAATTTTATTTAGTGAATTTTAGACCACACACCGGGTGTCCCGACCATTTTCCCGTCGTTAAACTAGCAAAAGTGGATTCGGACACGACCCCAAGTGCACTTGATCCGTGCGCTTTAGACCATGCGCTAAGATGGGTCCTCCGTCTCTGCCGGCGTGCTCGGACACTAGATCCATCTGTGATGATGAACGGTCGGGCATAGGAGAGGTGATATACTGAAATGCATTCTGGGACAGGGCCAGGTGTCCTCTGTGTGTTTGTTCACAAAAGCACATTCATATTTGTCATAGCGGAGCACAAACACACACACGGACCACCCAAAACGTCCTTCATCATCCCTTCTGTAACTGTTGTTGTGGTGTTCCCATGAGCCCCGGTTCTCCTGACACGCCCGGCTCTCCTGCTCATCTGTTTGTGTCTCTCTGTGAGTAATGACAATCTCACGCCAATGAGGCCATTTCTGAATTAAGTCACAATATTGAAAGCGTAACGGCTCATATTTATGCGTGATTAATGAACTCTTGAAGGATCTGCTCAGGAGGAATGAGGGCTCGGGAGATGAATGAGTGTATATGGACATCACTACATTAAACAGCATCCGCATTCTCCAGCACAATCTGTATCTTTATTCAGGATTCATGTGTGGATCTGGAATATGGATGCAGAGATATTCACGTTATAATTGGATTTATTATTACGGCTGATGATATTTGCTGAGTAATTGAGGAATATTAGCATTTTAAATAACTGTTTTCTGTTAAAATGTCATTTATTCCTGATGAAAGCTGAATTTCCAGGATCATTACTCCAGTCTTCGGCTTAAGAAATCACTCTAATATGACGATTATCTGCTCAAGAAATATTTATGATTATTATCAGTTAAAAACTGCTGCCTGCTTCATATATTTTGGATAAAATTTACATTCATTTGTCAAGGATTTGTCTTAACCTTTGTTCATCTCTGACCATTGGAGTTAACCAGACTGTTGTTGCTTCTGTATGTAAATGAGCTGTGTTGTGATTGGCTAACCTTTTCCCTTGTAGAATGAGTGAAAAGAGTTACTGCTGTAAAATTTGCCTAATACTGAATTGTTTTTGCTATGTAAATGTGGGGGGTCTTATGCTAATGAGTTCACCCTTGTGATGTCATAACATATGATTACTGAGTCAGTTGTGTAGCTTAGTTTCAAAAAATGTTTTTTAAAAATGTTTTTTAAACTTTTTTAAAATTAGAATTATAATGAGTTATTGCCAAGTATGTTTGCACACATGATATAGTGTGTGTGTGTGTGTGTGTATATATATATACATATATATAGTATATACATATATATACACAGTGTCAAAAGTGATGTTCAGCCTTGGAAAATTCACACCTTCACCCTTTATTCAAATATTAATTCGTTTCATCTTATTGTGTTGTTGTCCTTACTTATGATAACGCAAAAAAAAAAAAAAAATGCCAAATTGTGCTGACATCATTTTTGGCCAGGCTGTTATTCAAAGAAATTATGAACGCATCCAAAAACAAGAGCCACCAAAATATTAATAACTGATTATGCTGTAGTCAATGTATGCGTTTTCTTTTTCCTTTTCCGTTTTTTTTTTTTTTTTTTTTGCATAGTAAAGTAAAACCTATGATAGCTTGTTTCCGCCACAGAATGAAGAATAAAAAAGGTAACTGCGACTTTTTGTCTCACAATTCTGACTTTTTATCTCACAATTCTGACTTTTTTTCTCACAATTGCGAGTTTATATCTCGCAATTCTGACTTTTTATCTTGCATTTCTGACTTTATATCACGCAATTCTTCAGAAATGCATGATATAAAGTCAGAATTGCGAGATATAAAGTCAGAATTGCGAGATATAAAGTCAGAATTGCGAGATATAAAGTCAGAATTGTGAGATAAAATCAGAATTGCGAGATATAAAGTCAGAATTGCGAGATATAAACTCAGAATTGCGAGATAAAGTCAGAATTGCTAGATATAAAGTCAGAATTGCGAGATATAAAGTCAGAATTGTGAGATGAAGTCAGAATTGTGAGATAAAAAGTCATTGTGAGACAAAGTAATACTTGCGAGATAAAGTCAGATTTGCGAGATATAAAGTCAGAATTGTGTGTTATAAAGTCAGAAATTAGAATTGCGAGATATAAAGTCAGAATTCTGAGATATAAAGTCATTGTGAGACATAAAGTAATACTTGCGAGATATAAAGTCAGAATTGTGAGATATAAAGTCAGAATTGTGAGATATAAACTATTCTGAGGGGAAAAGTTAGTCTTTTTTCCCCTTAGAATTGGCCTGATAACACGTAATTGCGAGTTTATATCTTACAATTCTGAGAAAAGATGTCAAAATTTCGAGATATAGCTAAACTCGCAATTATGTGTTATAAAGTCAGAATTGCGAGATAAAAAGTCGCACTTCTGTCTTTTTTTTCTCTCCGAATTGCGACTTTATATCGTGACTTTATTTCTCACAATTCTGACTTCATATCTTGCAATTGTGAAATAAAAAGTCGCAATTATTATTATTATTATTTTTTTAATTCAGTGGCGGAAACAAGCTTCCATAAAAACCTTCCATAAAAAAGTTAGACAAATAATTTTGTCAGATAAATACCGGTCCGTAACCAAGTTTACTGTTTTGTGCTTCCTTCAAATTGAATAATATTTTGATGCTTTATTCGAACTTGTGCGGTCGGTCATCACTTTTGGCCACTATTGTATGTGTATATATACAGTATATGTAATTTTGCAAGAAATGAGCCCCTTAAACCATACTATCTTGTTACAGTAACATGCATGTGTCTCTCTCTGTCCAGGCGTGTAACGAGTTCACGACTCATGTGATGAACCTGCTGAGGGAACAGTCTCGCACACGGCCCATCTCGCCCAAAGAGATCGAGCGCATGGTGGGCATCATCCACCGCAAGTTCAGCTCCATCCAGATGCAGTTGAAGCAGAGCACCTGCGAGGCGGTGATGATCCTCAGGTCCCGATTCCTCGACGCCAGGTCAGTGTGTCGCTTTTCCGCCGCGTTTCTTCTCATTCTTTAATCCTGTTACTACCACGTCCGTGTAAACAAACGCTCCCGCTGTTTACTGTTTACTGTTCCCGATCCTTCCCGGGGGGGAGTCGAAGGCCCCAGGCTCGCGCTTTCAGGGCCACATCCAAACCCACACACACTTTCCCGTGTCGAGTCCATCCCTTTCTCAATGTAATCGCTTGTTCCCTTTGAAACGTGCCTGGGATTTGCATACATTTCTTTGAGGATAAACCGCGCTGGAAGCCCGGAGTCGGAGGCATAACATTTAAATGAGCTTGGTGTTTCCTTCCAGCACTCGTTCTCTGTGTCTTTGGAGCATGCTCAGTTCCTCTGATTAATCCTCTCTTCGGCTGAGACCATGCTGTGCTCATTTGCATTTAGTGAAGAGGGGTTTTGGGGAGGAAATCGGCTCACCCTTCAGCGCTGCATATGTAAAAGCCCCCGAGACGACACTCTTAACCCACAGATGAGTGATGCCGAGAGGAGGTTGAACTCATTGGCACCCAAAGCTCAATTTACCGTCGTTTTAAAGCTCTTCTCTTTCGAGCGTGCACGTGTGCGGTCTGCTTTATTCCTCTTTTCCATCTGCCTGCAGAATTAGTCTTTGCTCGTTTGAATTCATCTGGCACTTTTTCAGGAATATGCGCCTCATCCTGTGGAAATAGGAAGGCAGTTTATCTTCCTTATTTTCCTAAGTTGTCAATCTCTGGAGGTCAAAATGAATATGTTTCATGTGGTTTATGTATTTCGTGTTAGCGTTTGGGATTGAGATTAATTTGCAGTTTTGTTGTTTTCCAATAAACATCAAAAATAAAAATAAAGTCAAATAAATGTTGCACTTTCAGTTTGTATCAATTATCTCTGCAGTAAAGAGCTACAGTAGCTGTTTCATGCCATTTTATATATAAATTCTAAATAAATAAATTAGGGCTGGGCAACGATTAATCGCATCCAAAATAAAAGTTTGTGTTTCCATAATATTTGTGTACATTTTGTATAATTATTTTTTTGTATATAAAAATTCACACACGTGCATGTTTATATTTAAGAAAAATGTGTTATTAATATATCAAATATTAATATTTATATTAGATATAAATTATGTATAATTAATTATATATACAATATATTCATGCAAATATTTCATGTATGCATGTGTGTGTATTTATATATGCAAAATAATTATACACACTATACACACATATATTATGTAAACTTTTATTTTGGATGCGACTAATCGCGATTAATCGTTTCACAGCCCTAATATATATATATATATATATATATATATATATATATATATATATATATATATAATTGTGTGAGTTTATATATACAGTATATACTGTATATATGTATGTATATATACACAAACTTTTATTCTTTCATAAATGTGATTAATCTGACAGCACTACAATTTATAATATAATATAATATAAATATAGTTTGACAGAACAAAAAAGTGTTTGATCATTTTTCCTACAGTAACTTTGTTAACAGGGTTAAATTTTTTAAGGTACTTTTCATGTTAGGTTTAATTTTTTATATATAATTTTTTTTCTTTATTTAACATTGAATAACTAGAACAATAGGTATAAAGTCAATAAAAAGAAATGATAAAAATATGAACTGGCTTTTTAAATTATTATATTGTTGTCTGAGGTAAACTTATGACGTTCGCTTGGTTTTTGCATTTAAAAACATCAAAGTGAATAAGTAATAGGCTATTTTCTACCCAAGTTTTGAGCTTAGCTGAAAAACGCTGGGTTTTTATGGGCGTCTCGCACTGAAGACTTGGAAGTAAACGCCCACTGCTGTGATTGGATAACAGTTTTGCATATTATAATGAGTTTCGACTCACCTGTCGGTGTACGTGGGGGAAAATTGTTTTGAAAACGTCCAATGTTGTAAAATGGCAACCGGAGTGATTCGCCCACACATGTTCGACCCAGAGTCCGTGTGTTGCACAATTCCTGTCAGATCCAATATAGACGGCACAGCACCATCGCTCTGCAAATCCAGTCTTGTTTACAAAACAATCCTCAGTGAAATGAAGCGAACAGACGGACGATGTTTTACCTCATCAGCTGAACATCATTAAAAATAAAGTTTATTTATCCAGAGGAAGCTTATGCAGCGACTGTCTTCTTCCACAATATTCGGTATTGCTCGGTATCTGGATCCGGTTTGTCATCACGAGGTAGGCATCTGTATGTTATTTAGCTATGCGCGTAATGGCGAATCGGTGGGCGGGGCTAAACCGGCCGTGTTGAAGTAGGCGTTGATCTTCTTTTGCGGGGGTGGGGTTTTATCCTCTTTGACGTCATCGTTCCCCGAGTCGTTTGCTGAGCCTGGTGTCAATAAAAGCTTTTATTGGACTAACAAGGACGTTTTCAGTTCTGAAACTTACAGGATATTCTTATAATATGATGACCTCTTAGATGTCAAAAATTTGATTTAAATTAAATTAAATATAATACAAAACAGTACAGGAATAAAAATATAAAAGATACACAGATTAATGTGAATAAATAGACAGAAATGATTATAATGTAAGTCTATGCACAGATATGCTGTTTGCATGAAGATGTGCACGTCTGATCCATCGCTCTTTCTGTCCGCACAGGAGGAAACGACGAAACTTCAACAAACAGGCCACAGAGATCCTGAATGAATATTTCTACTCGCATCTCAGTAACCCGTATCCCAGCGAAGAGGCCAAAGAGGAGCTGGCCAAGAAATGCTCCATCACAGTCTCGCAGGTACCATCCCTTCATATGCCATAAGAACACCTTAGCACACTTTCCAATGACGTCCAAACATGCCATCGATGTTTGTTTCCGCCTGTTTTGCATGTGAAATATATCAGTAATACTCACGTGAGTTCAACCTCGTGCAACTGGAAAACAAAATCATTTGCGGCACGGCACTGCGCGCCTCTCAGCATTTGTCATCTGCCGCGCTAAATGCATAATGCATTCTAAACTATTTAATAAATTTATCTGAAATGATTGTATGATGCATTTAGGCCTGGTTTTCAGTCAGGCTCGCGGGGATGAGTGATGACCGCCGCGCCGTCTGTAATATAGAAACACCTTTAGCCTCTCGCGGGAACGGGAAGCTTAGCCGCAGGATTGATTAGCTTTTCATCGTAATGGTGTTTATCATTAGCACAGCGCCTCATCCGCTGGTGTATTAGCAGTAATGGGCGTTAGTGAGTGTGTGTGTTGAGTGATTGCTGTCAGTGTGTGCTGTGATCATTGCTGCCAGCACACACTGACGTACTGAGATTGGTATAAGTGATTGTTTTAGTGTGTGTGTGTGGTTAGACCTCTGTCCTTCTGGCCATCACAAGTTCTGTCCATAACATCCATTGTTGTTGTGACATCGACCTGACTCCACACTTTTAAACGGTAGTATGATATATGTATTTGCGTATATGTGTAACATTTTTTCCTTATTGTAAATATGTCTAAAAATCAGTTTATGTTTAAAGGGTTAGTTCACCCAAAAATGAAAATTCTGTCAGTATTTACTCACCCTCATGTTTTTCCAACCCCGTAAGACCTTCGTTCATCTTCGGGACACAAATTAAGATATTTAAGATATTAAGATCACTCCTGCATAGGCTTCTTTAGGGGAATGACTCTTGCTGGCCTCTAAAAGTCATTAAAGACATCGTTAAAATAGTCCAAGTGACTACAGGGGCTCAATCTTAAGTTTATCAAACGACGAGAACACTTTTGTGCGCAAAAAAACAACAAAAATAACGACTTTATTTCAACTATTCACTTCCTTCTCCATGGGCCTGTAGTCAGTTAACGTAGTGTGATTGCGTAGAGATACATCACACGTAGGCTCACTATTGGCCGACGCTGGTCATGTGTGTGATACGTGTGACGTACAATAACAGAAGCTTACGCTATTAAACTAGGAACCTGACTCGAGGCAGAGGGAGACATAAACGAATAGTTAAAATAAAGTCGTTATTTTTGTTGTTTTTGCGCACAAAAAGTGTTCTCGTCGTTTGATAAAGTTAAGATTGAGCCCCTGTAGTCACTTGGACTATTTTAACGATGTCTTTAATGACTTTGAGGACAGCAAGTCATTCCCTCAAGAAGCCTATGGACTAGTATGCAGGAGCGATCTTAATATCTTAAATATCTTAATTTGTGTCCCGAAGATGAACGAAGGTCTTACGGGGTTGAACAACATGAGGGTGAGTAAATACTGACAGAATTTTCATTTTTGGGTGAACTAACCCTTTAATAGTCCTGATTTGTATCCACGAGGTCCAGTGTCTTGATGATGTTTTTGTCGGCAGGTGTCCAACTGGTTCGGAAACAAAAGAATCCGATACAAGAAGAACATCGGGAAGTTCCAGGAAGAAGCCAACATGTACGCCGCCAGAACGGCTGTGAGCGCAGCGAGTGTGTCCACACACGGCAGTCAGGCCAACTCACCGTCCACCCCCAACTCAGCAGGTCAGACCACTGAACCACTAACCAGGAGTCAAGAAAAATCTACTCTTCTAGAATTACGAGATCATTTTTCTGTTTTTTTGAATTAATGACTTACTCATAATTTTTGAGATAATCAAGTCATTCATTCAGAAAAACAGAGCAAGAACTTTTTCCATGAAAAATTATCTCGTAATAACTCGAGTCGATTTTGTTTACGGAGTCGTATTGCATTCACTTGAAGAAAAAAAATCTACTCTGTTTTTCTGAATTAATGAGTTAATTTTTCATGAGAAAAAAAGTTTTTGCTCTGTTTTTCTCAATTAACGAGTTAATTCTTCATGGAATTTTTTTTGCTGTTTTTCTGAATTAATGAGTTAATTTTTCATGAGAAAAAAATATTTTGCTGTCTTTTTCTAAATTAATGAGTTAATTTTTCACGAGAAAAAAATATTTTGCTCTGTTTTTCTGAATTAACGAGTTAATTTTTCATGGATTTTTTTTTTTGCTCTGTTTTTCTGAATTAACAAGTTAATTTTTCATGGAATTTTTTTTGCTCTGTTTTTCTGAATTAACGAGTTAATTTTTCATGGAATTTTTTTTTTTTGCTCTGTTTTTCTGAATTTATGAAGAGGAAAAACTTTTTTTCTCACGAAAAATTAACTCATTAATTCAGAAAAACAGAGCAAAAAAAAAATTTCTCATGAAGAATTAACTCATTAATTCAGAAAAACAGAGAACAACTTTTTTTTCTCATGAAAAATTAACTCGTTAATTCAGAAAAACAGAGTCAATTTTTTTTCTTCAAGTGAATGCAATACGCTTCCGTACAAGTGATCTTGATTTATATCGTGCGTTTTACAACACAGAGTGTTTCAAAGCAGATAACAGGAAAATAATGCAACAAAGATAATGTCCAGAAGAAAATAGTGTCACAGTCAAGCTTAAGTACGTTCAGTGATGGTTAATTTTTGTAGTAAAAAAGTTATTAATTTAGTTCATTTCTATATATATATATACATATATAAAATGATATTAAGAGCTATGATGTGTGGTGTGGCTTCTTCTTGCTGCCAGCTGACTCTCTCCTGCTCTGCAACAGTTCTCCGTCTTCTCTACGGCCTGCTTTATGATCTTAAAGTAGTTCACTTTAAAACATTTTTTTTTTGCTGATGATTTACTCACCCCCTTGTCATCCAAGATATCCATGTCTTTCTTTCTTCAGTCGAAAAGAAATTAAGGTTTTAGATGAAAACATTCCAGGATTTTTCTCCATATAATGGACTTCAATGGGAACCAAACGGCTCAAGGTCCAAAAGACAGTTTCAGTGCAAACTGTTCAAAGGGCTTTAAACGATTCCAGACGATGAATAAGGGTCTTATCAAGCGAAATGATCGTTCATTTAATAAATAAATAACAAAGTTTACGTTTTATAAACTCAAATGCTAGCCTTGCTCTGTTCTGACATTCGTGACTCTCCTGTTTGATCTCGTTCATCAAAATGAACGAATCTTATTTCGTGTCATTTGGTTGATTCAACGAACGAAATGAACGAATTGACTCGGAAAATGATTCATTCATTTTGATGAACAAGTTCGAACAGGAGAGTCATGAACGCGCATCACAGAACAGAGCAAAGCGACATTTGAGCTTATAAAACTTAAACTTTGTTATTTTTTTTTAAATGAGCGATAATTTCGCTTGATAAGACCCTTATTCATCGTCTGGAATCGTTTAAAGCCCTTTGAACAGTTTGCACTGAAACTGTCTTTTGGACCTTGAACCGTTTGGTTCCCATTGAAGTCCATTATATGGAGAAAAATCCTATAATGTTTTCATCAAAAACTTTAATTTCTTTTCGACTGAAGAAAGAAAGACATGGACATCTTGGATGACATGGGGGCGAGTAAATTATCAGCAAAAGTGTTTTTAAAAGTGAACCACTCCTTTAAAGCTCATCTAACTCTAACTCTTTGGACGTTTTCCGGCTCATTTTCTCTGGCTTATTCTGTCTCTCTCTGTCATGTTTGTGCACCTCTCAGGTTCTGCTGGCTCTTTTAGCATGTCAAACTCTGGCGATTTGTTTATGAGTGTTCAGTCTCTGAACGGGGACTCGTACCAGGGCTCTCAGGTGGGAGCCAATGTGCAGTCACAGGTACAGTGTGTGTGTGTGTGTGTGTTTGAGTACCCTTTATTTTGATGGTCCCCTTTAGACAATCTTTGACTATAAGTAGTGTTGCTTCTACATGTCTGCTAACTCTCATTAGAGCAGAATAAGGGGTTCGGGTTAGGAGAATAAGTTGACATGTACTTGCAAAGTGTTTGGAGAGCATCAAAATAAAGTGATATTAAACAGTCTACTAATACTCTAATACTCTGCAATATTACTTACAGTCTAAAGGGGACCATCAAAATACAGTATTACCGTTTTTTAAAGTCAATTTTAAGTGTTTACCTTGTGAACTGCCTCTCTACAGGAAGCTGACTGAATTTAAACCAGATTTGAAACTCTTTACATACTGTAATAATGACTTCTGTTTGACATTAACCAAACCAATACGCACAAATAGTGTGTAAAATAGTAAAATATTCTCCATGAATACTTTTCATGAGAAATAAACAAGTTTGGGGTCAGTAATATTTTGCATTTATTTGAAGAAATGAATACTTTTATTCAGCAAGGATGCATTAAATCGATCAAAGGAGACAGTAAACACATTTATAATGTTACAATTCTATTCATCAAAAGACAAACAAAAATATGAAGCATCACATTGATAATAATCATAATTATTTCTTCAAATCATCATATTAGCGTGATATCTGAAGGATCATGTGACTCTGAAGACTGGAGTAATGATGCTGAAAATACAGCTTTGATCACAGGAATAAATTACATTTGAACATATATTCACATAGAAAACAGTTATTTTAAATTGTAATATTATTTCACTATTTTTACAGTATTTTTGATCAAATAAAAGCAGTCTAGGTGAGCAGAAGAGACTTAGCGATCTTAGCAACCCCAAACTTTTAAATATATTTATAATCAACATTTCTCAATTTTGGTTTGATGCAATGCATTCTGGGGTCTACCACAGTGCTACTGTAGAATTGAGGCGTCTCATCTCAAAATGCTGTCTAGGACTCACTACAGAGCCGTAGAGACTGGCTTTGTGATGCGTTTTTTTTGTTCGCATGTCATCTTGTGTTTGTACGTCTGTGTTTTCTTTGTCTTTTATTGTTGTTTGCTTTCTTTGACCTTGCTTTCTTCTTTGACGTGTCGTCTGACTTTGCTTTGTTTGCGTGCGCCGCTTCATCCGACCTTGCGTTGGCGCTTTTTTTGTGTGTGACCTTGCCGTGTTGTTTTTTTGTTTCAGGTGGATACCCTTCGCCATGTTATCAGCCAGACAGGAGGATACAGTGACGGCCTCGCAGCAAACCAGATGTACAGTCCGCAGGGCATCAATGTAAGGCGAGAAAAAACACTTCTTTTTTTCCCCCTTGCTCTTGTTTTGCCCTCTACCAATTATTTCAAAGCCATAGGGCTCAGAATGCCACTTAGTGGGACTTGTCTGGGAACCGTGGTCACTTAGTTGATTGCCTGTGTGTCGTGAACGCCACGGGCGGCGCTGCCCAGCGAGACGTGGACACGAGACCGGCCCGGCTCTGTCTGAACCCATCACATCCAATCAGATCGGCCCGGCACCTGCAGCCACGCGCCCCGCTGACGCGAACGGGGGGAGAACAGGTGACACCGGCCGCAAACGTACGAGTCCTCGTCGTGCCCCGGAGTCACCTGACCCTGATTATCCCCCAAAGGGCGGCAGAGAAAAACACTCTGCGGACAATCTCGCGCGGCCGAACGCTAAAAATAAAACGCTCGTAGGAGGACATCCTGAGCGTATTTATTCGGGAACGGGAGGGGCGCTGCTGGCGAGTTGGCGCGACGAGAAAATTCACAGCGACAAGCCGTGTGGTAAAGGGGAAAATCAATACGACAGACACACGGGGAGCGGAGTGTGGACTCGGGACAGCAATCCAAGCACATTGCTCAGATCAGGTTCCTGCCGAGCTAATGGGCTTGACAGCGAGCCGAGGACGAGAGAGAGAGAGAGAGGGAGAGAGGGAGGGGGGTCAGCGTCTCTGTCCCGCTTACGTTCTGTCGCGCTTCGCTGGCCGTATGTTAATGAGATCATATTGGGGGGGGGGGGGGGTGTATGCAAATCCTGTGGGTTTTTTTGTGTTTTTTTTTTTTTTTGAGAATTATGGGGTTGACTTTGATGCACAAAAACTGGGAACGTCGAGAAATTCACATCAAGCTTTTTTTTTTTTTTAGAAAACATTGAATACAGGATAACAAGCCGGATGATAATCCATACTTAATTAAGCTTATAATTGTAGTCAAAAAAAAATAATGTGTTTTTTTATTCAGCAAGGATGCATTAAATTGTTAAAATAAATGACATTTTATTGTTACAAAATAAATAAATGCTTTTTTAAACTTTCTATACATCAATATCAGAAGCAGCTCGAGTGTGATCATGTGATGCTGAAAATTCAGCTTTGATCACAGGAATAAATTACATTTTAAAACATATTCATGATTGTTATAAAATTCAGCTTTCACTGTTTTTACTGTACACTCTTAGAAGAAAAGGTTCTATATAGACCCTTAAAAGGTTCTATCAGCGCTACGTATTTGGAACCCCTAAACATTCTATACAGAAGCCTTTTTAAGGGTTCCAGGAAAAAGGTTCTATGTGGAACCTTCATTATCATTTGTTTTGTCCTTTCCGAATTAAATATTTCATATTATTGACAAACATCAAGACCCTAAAATGTATTTATGAATGTGAATGATCACAGAATTCAAGAAATGGGGTTAGAAAATGTCTATATTTATATCATTTTATAGTTAATCAATATCACACGTAGAGTGCCGTTTCATTTTTTCTCCTCCAAAAATCAGCATGATTAAAATGTGTCCAGAACAGTTTAATAAACAATAATTTAATTACAACTGCAAAATGTTGCAGTAATAATGTAATATATGAATGAATAATATCCTATAAAGAACCTTCTTTCTTGTCATTATAGAACCTTTTTTAGCATAAAAGGTTCTTTGGAGTTGAGTAAAGAACCCTATGCTTCATATATAGAACCCCAATGAAACCTTTTCTCTAAGAGTCTAGTTATTTTAATCAAATAAATGCAGTCTTGATGAGCAGAAGAGACTTCTTTTTAAAACATTAAAAAAGACCCCAAACTTTTGAATGGTAGTTTATAGTATTATATATAATATAGAGAAAGTCATTAAAATGTATTAATACTTCACATGATTTACATTGTTAATGAATTTTTTTTCTTTTTATGTCCAAATCTTAAATATTCTACCCATTGAATTCTGCTTGTGTGAGTGCAGTCTCTATAAAAAATATTTTATTCCAATTTTTCCACATTATCCATAGAAACTCATTTGTCAGAAGGTGTTTGATATTAAATATTATTTTTAAATTGGTGGCAAATGATTGCATCAATATAAAATGAGTATCAGCTAATTTAAGACTTTGAATGTGGCTCGTTTGAAATATGGTTTTAAAATACATGTACAGCCGCACCAAAAATATTAAGTGACATTTATAAATGTCTGAATGTCATTGCGTTAGATAAGTTCACCACATGAACTATGAACATTTTCCACTAGCATTTCACAACCACAAAGAGGCACGATACACTGTTCTTATACGTTTGTGTGTGTGTGTTTCTTTGCAATTAATGACACTTGCTTTGATATTTTATTTTCTAATGCAATGACATTAATGCATTTTTATTATGACGTAAGTGTAGATTAAATTAATCCGTACATTCAATTGAGTTCATTTAAAGCATAGCGTCACTGTCTGTGAGATTAGTGCAGGCTTCCTGTTTTATTCTCAGTCAGGATTCTTTTCTCTCGGTGTCTCTCTGTATTTGTGTGTGTGTGAGTTCAAATGACAGCCGTTACACACACTGAGCTCGTACAGGCTTATTCCTGTTTTCTGAGGATCATTTCAAAGCGACAGAAACCTGTGCTGTCAACAAAACTACTGATAAAACTGTAGTAGACAAAGGGTTTTCTTAGACTTTGTAAGCATTAAACAAAAAAAAGATTGCCTTATGTTTTTAAGAAGAATCTTATACTCACTGGCTGCATTTATTTGATCAAAAACAGTAAATGTGAAATATTATTACAATTTCCAATAATTGTTTTCTATGTAAATATATGTTCAAATGTATTTTATTCCTGTGATCAAAGCTGAATATTCAGCATCATTACTCCAGTGTTCAGTGTTCATATCCTGATATTGTGATGAAATCCTGATGATATCCTGATATTGTGATGATATTGTGATGATATCCTGATATTGTGATGATATTATGATGATATTGTGATGATATCCTGATATTGTGACGATATTGTGATGATATCCTGATATTGTGATGATATTGTGATGATATCCTGATATTGTGATGATATTTTGATGATATCCTGATATTGTGATGATATTGTGATGATATCCTGATATTGTGACGATATTGTGATGATATCCTGATATTGTGATGATATTGTGATGATATCCTGATATTGTGATGATATTTTGATGATATCCTGATATTGTGATGATATTGTGATGATATCCTGATATTGTGATGATATCCTGATATTGTGATGATATTTTGATGATATCCTGATATTGTGATGATATTGTGATGATATCCTGATATTGTGACGATATTGTGATAATATCCTGATATTGTGATGATATTTTGATGATATCCTGATATTGTGATGATATCCTGATATTGTGATGATATCCTGATATTGTGATGATATTTTGATGATATCCTGATATTGTGATGATATTGTGATGATATCCTGATATTGTGACGATATTGTGATAATATCCTGATATTGTGATGATATTTTGATGATATCCTGATATTGTGATGATATCCTGTTATTGTGATGATATTGTGATGATATCCTGATATTATGATGATATTGTGATGATATCCTGATATTGTGATGATATTGTGATGATATCCAGATATTGTGATGATATTGTGATGATATCCTGATATTGTGATAATATCCTCATATCGTGATGATATTGTGATGATATCCTGATATTGTGATGATATCCAGATATTGTGATGATATTGTGATGATATCCTGATATTGTGATGATATTGTGATGATATTGTGATATCATCCTGATATTGTGATGATATCCTCATATCGTGATGATATTGTAATGATATCCTGATATTGTGATGATATTGTGATGATATCCTGATATTGTGATGATATTGTGATGATATCCTGATATCGTGACGATATTGTGATAATATCCTGATATTGTGATGATATTTTGATGATATCCTGATATTGTGATAATATCCTGATATTGTGATGATATTTTGATGATATCCTGATATTGTGATGATATCCTGATGATATTGTGATGATATCCTGATATCGTGATGATATTTTGATGATATCCTGATATTGTGATGATATTGTGATGATATCCTGATATTGTGATGATATCCTGATATTGTGATGATATCCTGATATTGTGATGATATTCTGATATTGTGATGATATCCTGATATTGTGATGATATCCTGATATTGTGATGATATCCTGATATTGTGATGATATTGTGATGATATCCTGATATCGTGACGATATTGTGATAATATCCTGATATTGTGATGATATTTTGATGATATCCTGATATTGTGATAATATCCTGATATTGTGATGATATTTTGATGATATCCTGATATTGTGATGATATCCTGATGATATTGTGATGATATCCTGATATCGTGATGATATTTTGATGATATCCTGATATTGTGATGATATTGTGATGATATCCTGATATTGTGATGATATCCTGATATTGTGATGATATCCTGATATTGTGATGATATTCTGATATTGTGATGATATTGTGATGATATCCTGATATTGTGATGATATCCTGATATTGTGATGATATTCTGATATTGTGATGATATTGTGATGATATCCTGATATTGTGATGATATCCTGATATTGTGATGATATTGTGATGATATCCTGATATTTTGATGATATTCTGATATTGTGATGATATTGTGATGATATCCTGATATTGTGATGATATTCTGATATTGTGATGATATTGTGATGATATCCTGATATTTTGATGATATTCTGATATTGTGATGATATTGTGATGATATCCTGATATTTTGATGATATTCTGATATTGTGATGATATTGTGATGATATCCTGATATTGTGATGATATTGTGATGATATCCTGATATTGTGATGATATTGTGATAATATTTTGATGATATCCTGATATCGTGATGATATCCTGATATTGTGATGAAATTGTGATGTAATCAGTCCCTCATGCTGTGTGTGTTGTTCTCTCCGTCAGGCGAACGGTGGCTGGCAGGACCCCACCACCCCCTCCTCCGTCACCTCCCCCACAGAAGGACCCGGAAGCGTTCACTCCGACACCTCCAACTGATCCTCCACACACACACACACACACGGACTCTCTGCATCACGCCACACGCTCTTCCCTCCAGTGTGTAAAGGACTTTTGTGAACACAACAGATCATCATCATCCCTCATCTTCATGCTACCTCTCTAAACATCAGTGTCTGCAAACCAAGACAATAGACTAGACAGATCAACCCGTTCCAGAAATAACTCAATGCCTTCGTCCTCACAACAAACATCACGTTATGTTTGAAACATTTTGCAATTTTACCATAGTGCCAACGTACTTTTATACATCACTTTAGTAGCATTTACACAACAGATTTTACATTATAACAGACGTATTACGCTCGAAGAGCAGTTGATTGGGTTCGTCTAATAACCTTTAATAATCTCCTGAATATTTAGAGCCAGATTTACTAAACAGGGCAAATGATCATGAGAGCACAATCCCGTAAAAGCGCAGATGGGAGTGTAAATTCAGTGTGTGTGATCTACGGACGACACACAAATGAAAGAACAGACGCAGCGGATCATTTCCATAATGACCAACACAATCTACCAAGAGCAGCGCATATTAGCACACTTTTGGTAAATAATGGAGCAAATACCAGTAAATTGACCAGCGCAAACCTTAGTAAATCATTCATTTAAACGCTATCCTCTCATAAATATTGTCTCTCAAAGAGAAAATGTCCTTCAAATGCTTATGTCTTTGGTAAATCCTGACAGGAGTTTGCACTGGAGCAAGCTGTGAGTAAATCTGGCCCTTGCTCTTTTAGATTATGTTTATGTACATACTGTAATTCCCCTGCTTTAATTGGAAATAAATGAGTCTAGTTTTCATTTTGAAAGATCATCATCATGTTATTTCGCATCTTAAATAAGATTCACATGCGTCACGCTTCTGTTTGTCTGATATTCATTTACAGACATCATCATCATGAAGGATTTCATTAGCGCACATGAGAATGCAATAAACGGAAATCAGAAGAAGTGAACAAATCCCAAATGTGAAATGGCTTTCTTTTCCAGTTTCGTCCCACGTCAGCCTTCTCCTCGGGCGGCTTTGATACCAAAAACCCCAGACGTGTCCGTTCTTTCCGTCGACGTCACTCAACACTGTTCATGTTGTTGTAAATTGTGTAATATCTTGGATGCGTTTCTCACGAATGTCCACGGTGCGTTATACACTCGAAACCAAAAAATCCAGCTGGAGAAAAGGAAAAGCTAATGATGGCACACAAATGCAGAAATCCTTTGGATATATTTTTGATGCCCTCCCGTCGTGAATAGCCGACTCTCGTTTCTTATTTCACATTGGGCTTGTTTACGGGGCGGACATATATTTCATTTGGTAACACTTTACCTGAAGGGGTGTGCATAAGACTAACATGACATCTTCATATTCATGAATCTGAAGGAAGTTGTTCCCGTATGCATGTTTATGACAACTGTCATTAAGTGTCATTCGCTCAGTTATGACATTTTTTTATGACATGTCTTTGTTATGACATCTTGACATTACTAAGACAACTCAACCTGTCATAAACATGACATAGCAGATTAATGATCAAACTTAAAGGAGTGGTTCACTTTTGCTGATAATTTACTCACCCCCACGTAGGGTTGGGTATCGTTTGAATTTGAACGATTCTGATTCTGATTCCGATTCCTTGTTTCGATTCCGGTTCCTAACGATTCTCGATTCCGATTCTTTTAAGAGGCGGGGTCAAAAAAGTTTAGCTAACCTTGCTAACCAATGGCCTTTCTGAAGGAAATAATCCTTCTGTAAAAATACTCCTTTTGTCACAAATTTTGCATTTTGCCGAGATTTCGTTATTTTTTAGAAAAGTGAAGCCACACTTTGGATCGCCAAAGTAAGGTACTCATGTTCGACTCGCGTGGTTATGCCAACACTTCCGGTAGACGCTTCTTCGTTGGTGTTGTTCAGCGGTTTCTTCTTCCACTCGGCGGACTGTGAATATCGAAACTAGGATTTGAATTTTTAACTTTTGAACGATTCCGGGAAAAACGAAAAGTTAGTCTCGGTTCCAATCGATACTCGATTCTCGATACCCAACCCTACCCCCACGTCATCCAAGATGTCCATGTCTTTCTTTCTTCAGTCGAAAAGAAATGAAGGTTTTTGATGAAAACATTGCAGGATTTTTCTCCATATAATGGACTTCAATGGGGTCCAAACGGTTCAAGGTCCAAATGAGAGTATCAGTGCAAACTGCACACTGTTCAAAGGGCTTTAAACGATTCCAGACGATGAATAAGGGTCTTATCAAGCGAAACGATCACTCATTTAATAAATAAATAACAAAGTTTAAGTTTTATAAGCTCAAATGCTCGCCTTGCTCTGTTCTGTGATGCGCGTTCGTGACTCTCCTGTTCGAACTCGTTCATCAAAATGAACGAATCTTTTTTCGTGTCATTTGGTTCATTCAACGAACGAAATGAACGAGTTGACTCTGGAAAAGATTTGTTCATTTTCGAACAGGAGAGTCACAAACTCAAATTCAATTAGTACCGCTGTAGTTGAGGTCCCAAAAAAATATTCACGACAGTTGTAATGCCTCATAACAGCCAATGTCAAAACCAACCACATGCCAGTTCAACTTAATGTTATGTCAATTTGTCATGACAAAGATGTCATATTTGCATTCAAAATGTCATTATTGAGCGACAGTTGTCATAAACATGCAACTTCATATGTCTTGATTATGAAGGTGTCATGTCAGTCTTATGCACACCCCTTCAAGTAAAGTGTTACCTTTTATTTTCTCGCAAGCATAATGTGAATGCGCGCTAGCTTCTATATGTAGATGTGCACCTTTGCTCTTGTTTTGCTCTTTTTATAACAATCGCATCCGCGTGTAAAGTGACACACGGCTCTTCACACGGATGGATCTGAGCGCGTGTGGAGGCTTGGAGTTACAATCACTGCAAGGAAAGGGTCGAGACTCGAGAATGAGACCGTCCTCGTCCTGCTTCTGTGTTGGGTTCGCCGTCTCATCCTCACGTCACGACGTTCGCATCACTTCCTGCCCAGCAGCAGCACCACACTCAGAAAAGCCTCATATAATGACGCTTTTAGTTTTGGCATATACAGCGGTTTGTAAAACATCAAATGTTTACTTTGTTGCATGTCTTTTGTTCTTTAAACTCCTGCAGTGTTTTTGAATGTTTCTTCTTTTTTTTTATATCGAGCGCAGAGACATTCTCTTGTCAAGTTTTAACTTTAAAGATCTCTGCATATGTATAAAAGGAATAAAATGGAACAGCAAACTATTGTCTTTTTGATTCCAACTCGTTTTTGTGAAGAAAAACTAACAAGGTGTAGGTTTTTTGGTCTCTTCTTCATTTGTACTGGTAATGCGTATTCAGAATAAATAGATTCTTTTGTTGCCATATGTTTCTCTCTGGCGTCTGATTTCAAGTTTAATTACTTTACCATGTTAAATGTCATTAAAGGAGTAGTTCACTTTTTAAAAAAAACTTTTGCTGATAATTTACTCACCCCCACGTCATCCAAGATGTCCATGTCTTTCTTTCATCAGTTGAAAAGAAATTAAGGTTTTTGATGGATTTTTCTCCATATAATGGACTTCAATGGGGTCCAAACGGTTCAAGGTCCAAATGAGAGTTTCAGTGCAGCTTCAACAGGCTTTAAATGATTCCAGACGATGAATAAGGGTCTTATCAAGTGAAACGATCACTCATTTAATAAATAAATAACAAAGTTTAAGTTTTATAAGCTCAAATTGTCATGATTCTGCCATCATGTCGTTGATTTTTCCTAGTCTTGTGGCAGGATCATGGCAGAACCATGTTTTGTGTATGGCCTGTTTGGGTCATGTGCTTGCGTTGTCTCGTTTCATACCCCGCCCCCTTGTTATCCTCGTTCTGTAATTATTGCCTAGCGACACCTGTTCCCGTCATTAGTTTCTCCCTATTTAATCCCCTTGTGCTTGCTGTCCTGTGTCGGTTCATTGTCAAATTTGTGCTTCATTCTTGATACAAACTGTGAGAAATCTGTAAGTCTTGTCAAGAAAGTAGTGTTTTGATCCTGTCTTTGTTGTTAGCTTTTCGTCTGAGTCTTAGTGTAATGTTGTTCCCCTGCCTTGTTTTGCCCCATCGTGGGTTTTGTTTTTGTTTTTTGTCATTAATAAATCGTTTTGAGTCCTTCATCCACACGACGCATCCACTTGTCTTGCTCTGTTCTGTGATGCGCGTTCGTGACTCTCCTGTTCGAACTCGTTTATCAAAATCAGAATCTTTTTTCGTGTCATTTGGTTCATTCAATTCTAGTTGACTCTGGAAAAGATTCATTCATTTTGATGAACGAGTTCGATCAGGAGAGTCATCACAGAACAGAGCAAGTCGAGCATTTGAGCTTATAAAACTTAAACTTTGTTATTTATTTATTAAATGAGCGATCGTTTCGCTTGATAAGACCTTTATTCATCGTCTGGAATCGTTTAAAGCCCTTTGAAGCTGCACTGAAAGTGTCTTTTGGACCTTGAACCTTTTGGACCCCATTGAAGTCCATTATATGGAGAAAATCCTGGAATGTTTTCATCAAAAACCTTGATTTTCTTTTCGACTGAAGAAAGAAAGACATGGACATCTTGGATGACGTGGGGGTGAGTAAATTATCAGCAAAAGTGTTTTTAAAAGTGAACTACTCCTTTAATATGTCTGATCATTAATTTCTGTATTGCATCTTTTGATTGAATTGGAAATGGCATGAAATATTTACAATAATATTGACCATCTGGTCACTGTATCCCTATTATTCTATCAACAAGCTCCCATTACACATTAACAATGAATGAGCAACTCATTTGTTACTGTATTTTCTCAATTGTTAGTTGATGTTAGCTCAGGTCCATTAATCATATTAATAACAGATACAACTTTTGATTTCAATAATGGGTTTGTCAGATTAATGATGTGCTTTCGAAGTATTTTTCATTATTAGTTCATGTTAATGAATGTAGATAACTAATGTAAACAAATGAAGCTTATTGTAAAGTGGAAAGTCAGTTAAATGAAAAGAGAAATGGCATTTATCTCCTCAGATGAAACTCAGAATATGGATGATTTTGTAAGAGTTTTCATTTTTCTCAGGAGATGCAAATGATCAGTTTGTTTGTGGTCCGAGTTTAAGATGACGGCTGTCAGAAATGACTTATTTATTATGAAATATTGTACGTTTTGATCTGGCTTTCTGCATTTTTTTCGTGTTTAAACACCTTCAGAAAAATGTGAAACACTTATATTTATGGTTCATTCTCAGGAAAATCTGCCAATTTGTGAGGAAACAGAATAATCAAATGAATATCATTTTGGACACCCAATTGCACTGAAATTGATTGCATGTTTTTTTTTTTTTTAAAGAAAATAACTACTTTGGCTTATATTTTGCTTTTATTAAAGTTAAACAAATCATGCTTTTTCAATATGTTGTGTAGTATTGTCTTTAAATGATTTATGCTTTTTCTTTGAAAGTGCTAAATTCGTTCATGCACCTTAAAGAAAGGGTTCTGTATGGGGTTATATCTAGTTATTATGTATTAATCACTTTTTATATTGCTAATGTGTGAACAGCTTGTAATGACTCTTAAAAAATCGAGACCTTCCCCGATTCCCAGGCTGTCTATGAAAGCATGGACTACTTTTATCACTAAAAAAATGAAATAACACATGAAACATGAAAGTTTTATGCAATCATTTAAGACATTTCTCCTTATATAGAACATTTTTGGCATTAAAGGGTTCTTTAAAATTCAGTCAAGAACACTATTTCTATCAAACCCCTATAAGAGCATCATCATATGAATACTGGAGGTCATGTGTGCTTCCTACTGTAATTACAGTCTGAAAAGAGTTCAGCAATAGCCTTTTAAAATGAAATTATGATTATTTTTAATGGCAGCGTTTCCTGAGAATGTCCCTATACCATGGTAACATCACTCCAGACTCTCTCTTTCTCTCTCTTACGTTAAATGTGCTCGTTCAGTCTATTCTTCCCCGGCTACACTTCATAAACGCACGAGTCCTCGATCTGCTGTTTCAGGAGCGTCTTTCTGAAAGGTCAGCAGCCGAGGGACTGAGGTCTGGAAAACAAATTAAGGGAGGAAGATGAATGCAAAGCAAAGCACTGCGCCTTTATTGATGGCCACCATTTAGAGGATCTCTGTAGTCCATTTTTCACTCGCCACGAGCGGGACCTTGTGATCAAATTGAATTCAGAGCCTAAATCTTTGAGTCAAATGCTGGAGCTTCACAAACACACCAGCGGAAAGAGAACATCACAAATCACAGAGGAATGGGGGGACAACGAAAAAAATACAATCACTTCATACAGTATATATAATTATTAATTAATAAGTATAATATTAATAAGTATTATAATATTTTATATGATGTTATACAGTATATTACATATATTTGCACATATTATCTACACTCTAAACAATGCTGGGTTGTTTCAACCCAAATTTGGGTAAAATATGGACAAACCTAAATGTTGGGTTAAAAAATTTATTTTAAAATTTAACTTCAACTGCAATTTTTTTAATTACGTTTTTAACCCAACATTTGTGTTTGTCCATATTTTACCCAAATTTGGGTTGAAACAACCCAGCATTTTTTAGAGTGTGTATGAAGAGTTCAGATGCAAAAGCCTCTAAGTGCCATTTGAAATTTTCTTCTAAAATGATCATTTTTATCAAGCTTGTATATTTAAGTTCAGTAATTTCACTTAAATGGCAATGAAGATTACCTATTAATTGTCATTTAAGTGAAATTACTGAACTTAAATATACAAGTTTGATAAAAAATCATTTTAGAAGAAAATTTCAAATGGCATTTAGAGGCTTTTGCATCTGAACTCTTACATATATATGTATTGATATAATGTGTAACATCATATAAAATATCATAATAAATTATAATACTTACTAATTCATGATTCATTATAATTTTACTACCCCACAAAAGTGTTTCAATAACATCAGGATGTCAGAAAGATCAAACCTTTTGTGATAATTAATATCACAGCTTAACATGGTTGAATATAAAGTGACAGATACACAGATTTTGAGGCCCCCGGCTACAATATAACACGACACCATTGAAATAAAAATAATAATGAAAGTCTTGAGCTTCTTCTTTTATTTACATAAAAATAAGCATTCACAATCCAGATTGCGTGCTTCCCTAAATCCGTCTTTCGTCTGAAAATTTGCCCGCATTTCTTTAAACAGAATGAGGCATTTGTGCTTTTATGATGCAGTAAAAACAACATAAAGCCTAGTGGCGTGTTTTTGTGTTCTGTATAATGCACAAGATACCTTATTGGCAGCACATTGCACACACACACACACGTGTGATGCTCATCTGTGAGCCGCAGGGGTGGATGGGAACATGTCTCAGGTCTACAGGGCAGAATTAAAGCGTGTGTGTGTGTGTGTGTGTGTGTGTGTGTGTGTGTGCGGGGATTACAGAGCAGACCGGAGGGAGGATGAGCATCTTATCTCCTCTCGTCTCTATCGAGCACACATGTGAAGTGTTCTGCACGAGAGCTTCATCATATTGACATGCCGGATGAAGCTCGTGAATTGTGCAGTAAGGATTTATATCCATCTGTAAAAAAAATATTGTTGGATTAACTTAAAAAATGAAGTGGCTGCCTTAAAAAATGTAAGTTCATTGAAATGGAAAAATTGAGTTAAAGGGATAGTTCACTTTGAAATTAATTTTTGATGTTTTAGCTTACCTCAAGGGAAGTAACCAGTATTTTCAATTTTGACATTTTTGGGTCAAACCGTTGTTGTCTGTCAGTCATGCACTGGAGGTTTAGGGGGTCCACCTCAAAGAGCATGCACAGAGAAGTCCAAATGAAACATGATTTAATGACTCGTAAATGTAAGTACACACTGATGGCCTAAGACACAAAACGAGCGGTTTGTGTGAGAAAACCAACAGTATTTATATCGTTTTTACCTCTTGTAATCACAGCCATGACAAAATGATCTGACTGCACGGGCGCTTCGGTCTGGAAGTGATCGCTTGCGCGCCGACGTCACTCTTTGTTTATACAGAGATTTCGAAAGTTTTACCTTTCACTAAACATATTTAGATATACGGGAAACCGCAATGAAAGACGATTTCGGTATATCTAAATATGTTTAGTAAAAGGTAAAACTTCCGAAATCTCTGTGTAAATATTGAGTGACGTCACACGCAAGCGATCACTTCCGGCGTAACATAGAACTGATTTAGTTCGGTTCAGTTGGACATTGAACAACTGATTCAGATCACTTGGATTACACGAGGTAAAAACGATATAAATACTGTTCGTTTTCTCACAAAAACTGCTCGTTTCGTGTCTTAGGCCATCAATGTGTACTTACATTTACGAGTCAATAAATCATGTTTAATATTGAAAATAAAAACATTTAAAATTGAAAATGCTGTGGAAACAAAGACACCTACATCTTGGATGCCCTTGAGGTAAGATAAAACATATCAAAAATTAATTTCAAAGTGAACTATCCCTTTAATACAATGAAGGTAGTCATCAGAAACTTAAAATATTACGTTATCTGAACTACATAGTTTTTTTTTTAAAGTTGATTTGACAAAAGAAATAACGTTGTGATACAAATCATGAAAATATTTGTTTACAGTGATGGCTCGTGTTGTTGAATTGGCACAGAGAATAGAGATTAGATGTTGCTGTTGATTTTCCGCTAAAAATCAAGTTAATTGTCCCGTTCGCATCCTCCACCCACAGGGAGATGAACGCTTTGCTCTGATCTGCCTCACACACACACACACCAACTTTTCCTAAAAAGAGATGCGTTCAGTCCCATTTGGGGAAGATTCGCGGTGTCACTCACGTGTTTCATGTGGATCAACCCGCACATCTGTGAAAGGGTGTCAGTGTTTACACGAGATGAACTTTCGCGATGTGGGTGTTGAAGTTAAACAGCAGCTTTAGAGATGCGCCTGAAGCGCCTCGTGTTAATGAATCAGGCGTGCGTCGTCGCATTGTGTGCGCGCGCGTCTTTGAAAAGAACGCCTCGAGACAAACACAAACTTATCTCTTTGAAACACGGATTGAAAACGACGCGCGAAAGTGTGGGACGCGTTTGTGTTGATGCGGATACAATCTAAACACCCTTGAAAGACGATGGCAGATTGTCAGAGTCCTGGAGGAAGCTCATCCAGACCTGTGTCTATTCTGTCTTTCTTGTCAAACAATTATCACTGTTTTGAAGGATTAAAAGTGCGTTTGGCAGAACAAAAAGCCTGTTTGATTTGCAGTTTTACTGTTTCCCGACACATTCTGCCGGATTGTGGGTCAGGTTAAGTTGATTTGTTTGATAAGTTATTTAAGTGTGTGCACGGGTAAATCTTTGTTGTTATTTCTGTCTCAGCTCAGATGTGGTGAGCTCTACATGTACATGTCTCTGAAACTGAAGAGTTTCCAGAATAGCCTAATAATAATGATGTGTGTGAGGCTCGGATGAGACTGAAGGCCACTGTCACTTCGAGTTCCTCTGTCCCTGCCCCACTGAACTCTGGGAAATGCCCTGCAAGATGACGTGCTTGCATTTCTGTGAACTTCATTTTTAAATCATTTAGAAGATGATAGAATTCATCCATGACAACAAGAACAAAAAACACACATAAACAAAAAATTGACTTTTTTTGTGTGACAAATCTTACATTGAAGTATTGCAAATTTGCATTTAGGGATGCACTGATATGAACATTTTGGCCGATAACCGATAATTCTAGATTTAAAAGCTGATATTTATATTAGCCTATATAATTTAATTAATATAATATAATTTATATAAAGATATATTCTAAATCCAAATTTGTATATGATTTTTGAGAGCCTGATTACAAAACAAAAGTCTCATCATTAAAAGTCAAGTCCCAAGCACTTCAAAATAAATCAAATACATAGGCTAGACTATCCTACATAATTTTACACTGTTAAACAGTCAACTTTCTTTATCAGGTGAAATTTATTGGCTAAATAATGCAAACAAGTCACGTTGAATTAAAAAAAAGGGTGCATAAGGAAAATTTTTCCAATTGCTATATGACTAATTATTTCGACCATTTTCTATTATAATTCTAAATTGGTGGGCAAAAGCAGTTCGTTCTCAGCGATTATTTCCTCTTATGTATTCATTAACACCCACAAAACACAAAAGGGAACTGGAATTTTATACCTAATTTATGTGCAAATTTAGGAATGTGATTAAATTTGGGAGTCCTCTGAGAAGATTCGTGTTTCACCCAGCGATGTTCCTCATGTGCTAATTGGCTTGAAGGATTCACAAGGGTCCCAAACCGCTTTCATTTTCACTTTTAGATTTACCATTAAACACCCCCACGATGTGAGGTGATACTGAAGGTGTGTGATGTCATGGGATCTGCGCTGGTTGGAAGGTTATCACAGGCTGATGGTTGCAGATCAAAGTTGATAAAGGGTTAAAGTGCCCCATTATGCTTTTTTAATATTCCCTTTCATGCAGTGTGTTATGAAGGACTAAAAATGACAAAAGGATAAATAAATAAAAGTAGAAATAAATAAATAAATGAGGAAATATAGGGAAAATAAATACATTTTGACAATATAAATGGCTATTTCTGTATTTTTACACATATTTATTTATGTATTTATTTATGTATTTATATATTTATGCATTTATATATATATATATTTTTTTCTTCTTTTCCTTTTGTCATTTTTAGTCCTTCATAGTTATGAAGGACTAAAAATGACAAAAGGATAAATAAATAAAAGTATAAATAAATAAATAAATGAGGAAATATAGTGAAAATAAATACATTTTGATAATATAAATGGCTATTTCTGTATTTTTACACATATTTATTTATGCATTTATTTCTGTATTTATATATTTATGCATTTATATATATATATATATATATATATATTTCTACATTTATTTATTTATTTTTCCTTTTGTCATTTTTAGTCCTTCATAAATAATTAAAAGTAGAAATAAATAAATAAATAAATGAGGAAATATAGTTAAAATAAATACATTTTGATAATATGAATAGCTATTTCTGTATTTTTACACATTTATTTATGTATATATATATTATATATATATATATATATATATATATATATATTTATTTATTTATTTTTCCTTTTGTCATTTTTAGTCCTTCATAGTAAACCTGTTGTAGGAGACTTCAAATTATATTAGGAACCATTAAAATAACATAATAG
The DNA here is from genome assembly GCF_016745375.1 of Pimephales promelas. The sequence goes on along the minus strand of NW_024121777.1, from coordinate 602,802 downwards.
GGGAACTTTAAAAGAAAAATACTTTCCGCCCAGTCCTAAAGTGTATGATATTTATTGATGGGGCAACACAACGTGTGAAAATAAATGATAATAGAAACTTTGATGATCATGTTTGTGAGGTACAAAGAACACCATGGCACTAAAATGGCTCCAAACTAGAATGAAACGATTTACAGTGCACACTTACAACACTGTTTTCCCCTAAATGAGGAACATACATTATTGAAATTGTAAAAGAAAGCTCCCCGGTCAACATTTTTAAATCATTAGAGAAGGTAATTTAATTATTCATTGTGAAACAAAAGTCACTACTGTTCAAAAGTTAGTGGTTAGTAAGATTTCCGAGTTTTAGTAAAATGTTATAACAATTTAAATGCTTATAAATGCAGTTTATTCCTGTGAACAAAGCTGAATTTTCAGCATCAATCTTCAGTGTCACATGATCCTTCAGGAATCATTCTAATATGATGATTTGATGCTTAAAAACATTTCTGATTATTATTATCAATGTTGAAAACAATTGTGCTGCTTCATATTTTGTGGAAACCATGATATGTGATTTTTTTTTTTTTCAGGATTCTTTGGTTAATAGAAACAGCATTTATTTGAAATAGACATTTTTGTAACATGCCTTTAATGTCATTTTTTTTAAATCAATTTAATTCATCACTGAATAAAAGATATAAAAAATATCTTCCTGGTCCTAAACTTCTTAAAGTTTACTTAGCACTTATTGGTCAGACATTTAAAAAAGCCAATATTGCCATCTAGTGACTAAAACAGACTATGTTCCTTCTTTGAAATCCTCAATCCTGATTGTGATAAGATTAGACACTTGATTCTTTCAACAAACTCGTTTATTGAAAATGCACAAAACAAATTAGCTTTTTTATCTCACAACATCGAATCAGAAAAAAAAAAAAAAAAAAAAATGCCACACTTATGCATGAAACTCATCGGTTATAAGGATGCATGGATGCAGATGCAGACTTGATGTTAGTCTTGATATTGCTGGGCATTTTACCTGTTAAAACAGAGCATGTAATTAGCATGATCAATGCTGATCTCAAGCCTAAATGTGTTTGTGAATGTTATTAAATGTTGTACCAGGTTGTCCAGGCTGCTGTTGGGTGACCTGTCCGCCCATGCCAGCCTGATGACCCGAGGCCCCGGCGACGGTGACCTGGTGTAGCGTGGGGCCCGCTGACATCATCGGCTGTCCGGGGTGACCCGGGGCCACGGGTCCAGGTGGTCTGCATTTCGACAGACCCTTCCCGAACCCCACGGCTGCCACCAGCGCGTTAGTGTCGGCCGGATTGAAGGACGGCTTGTTTTGTCTTAAAGCTGAATAGAAGAATCCGTTTTTAACATCAGTGACTTTGAACGCATGAAACACTGGAGCGACGGGTAATGTTTACCTGATGTTTCAGAGTCTCTGTCGTCACGAGGATTATTCAGCTTCTCCAAAAGACTTGAGCAAAGTTTATTCAATGTTTGGATCTGTTTCTAAAAAGAAAACAGAACAAAATTCAACAACCACATTTTAATCCCCCGGTTTCACAAGCTGAGCTCTTTTAACTGATGCACTGATGCATCTTAAATATTTCCATTGTTTTCTCTCAAGATGCTTACGAGTAATGTTTTTACTGAGAAACATTTATAAAAGCTACTTTAAATGTCCTAATTAAACTAAGGCCTAATCCTTGCTGTGTTTACAGAGGTTTAAAGGTTAGTAAAACTCTTGTAGAAAAAAAATTCTATAAATAATCTCTAAATATAAAAATATCTTCAACTAAAATGAAAAATGGTAATACAATTACTCAAGTGAGATCTGGTGTTTAACCTTTGACTATTTATTTCTTTATTCATTGTCTTCTGTCTGCTTTGATCGCAAGTGTATCAGAGGGTTAAACGAGCTTCATTTAGTCTGAACATCTGGGCCATCAGATTTGAGTTTAAAAGGACGTAGACGTGGTTACTAGTGTCCAGAATGGTCGCGAGGGTGTTGCTTTGAATTTCGTGCTCACCTGGGCTACTTCAGGTCCGATCCGGGCCGCTTCAGCGCTCAGGTGTTTCTCCTGTTCCTCGACCTCCGGGTCAGGTTTCGTCCTGAGGTGATCAGGCACGATCTCATGGCTGAACACAGGCACTCGCTGCTCTGTCAGTTTCTGAGAAGTAACAAAAGGTTGCATCTTGAAATTAAAAGGCCCGTTTTTGCGGGTTATGGTGTCATCATAACCAGGGTGACTTTGTGAAAGCGCTTACCGCCAGCTCTTCATCTCGATCAGGAGACAGCAGCAGAGGGATGATGACCTGTGACCTGTATGATGGGGTCTTCTCGTTTCTCAACAGCTTGTTGATGGTGTTCAGCTGCCCAGACAAAAGGGCGAAATTATCCAGCACAGAGGGCCTGAATCCAAAACATCAGCGTCAACATAGCAAAAATGTGGAGTTGATTAGGAAAGAGGTGTAGTTCTTACTCACCACGTGAGCCTCTCATACTCATTTTCCAGTTTATAAATGAAACTCTGCAGGGAACCTTTCAGATGAGCCACTCGAGTGACCAGAGACTCCACAGACGCCTCCAGCTGCTTCTCCTCCCGCTGCTATTGAAATAAAACACAAACAGATCATCCTTCAGCTCTTATACAACACAAACACAACAATTACCATTAACGCGTTTTTCTGTATCGACAGTTAGCATGCCAGCAGAAAAAACCAACGGCAAAAAAGTCATCTTCTCGCAAACTATCTGCGTGCTAGAGTCATTATTTATAAGTATGTTTTTCGAAATGCAAAACAGCTGCAAAAAAGGGCCTAAATTGAGAATGTTTTTATCAGTTTACCTGCATTTTACAGCGACAGGCGCAACGACACTGAGCGGAAGTAAACAAACACTCGCTTCAGTAATTCGAGTCCGGTTGTCAAAACGCACCCAAAAGAATGGTTCCTTACTTTTCAAATTCAGCCAAATTGGCACGGTGATAATATCACTGGTAGATTTTGTTATTATTTTTTATTAAATACCTCTGGTTGCATTACCAATTATATTACCACCGTAGTGAGAAAAAAGTTTTTGAAAAATTTTAAGTATACTGTAATGTACATTCCATAGACTTTTCACTCAAATTGGTATGGGGAAATATTATAATTGGTAATACAACCAGGAGAATTTAAATAAATAATAATTAATTCTACCAATGATATTATCACCATACCAATTTTACCAAAGTTGAATTTGTACATTTGTATCTTAAGTATACTGTAATGTACATTCGTACACAAACACAATTTTCTCTATAACCTGTACACAAGATCATGTGTAATCATATATGATGTGTATGATCGGTCTATGGATCATTCATGAGGGCTTTTATTTTAAATTGGGGAACCGGAAGTGAAGCAGCTGCAGTCAGACGAGCTGCAGTTTACAGATTTTGACACAAACCCTCTAAAACTCGCTCAAAAACAACCCGCCAGTAATGCGAAGCACGGCATGGCAGACAGACAGGACAATGAGGTAAGTTAAATTCTTACTTTGACTGTTTGTTTTGTTCAGTTCCACTTCGGAAATTGTTTACATGTTAGGTAACAGAGCAAATAAACAGAACAGGAGGAACACGTTTATTTCAGAATACATTTGAGACTTTTATTCTGTTATGTCTTACACTGAATGCATTTTCTGCAATAAATCTTTTTTTTCTTTTTTTAAATTAGAGATATTTGCAAAGAGTTTACGCAGAGGTTGGGAATAAATTAGATGAATGCAGTTCTGTCATGTGTTTGCAGCCACTCCCTCAGACTACACAACAACAACATGCTGTTCGTAAATCATATTTAAATGGCATTAAATGTGGGCACACTGCATGTATTTATCGCTGGCCATCAAATTTAGCTGAAGCTTTTTAAAATTCTCCAGCAGTGTAAATCTAGTTTGTGGGACAACAACTGCAGCAAGTGTCTCTCAGCACTGGACTCATTTTTCAGACATGTCAAAAAAAAAAAAAACTATAAAAGCCCTTTTTGTTTCCCTTTACTTTTGTTTGATAAACAGTTTTGGTTGATTATTTAGTCGCCACTTGATGTCCAAAGTGAAATCTGAAATGTTAGTTTTATTCTGTTTCTCAGAGGATTCATTTTATTTTTTTTATTTAAGGCATTTTTTTAATTTTATGATGCCATATTTTTAGGTGTTGTGCTGTCTATTTAAATCAAATCCTTCGATTGAATCAATTAATGTAAATTAACAACTTTATAATAACTAAGCACGCACAACATTTTCAGAGGGACAGTGAATACAGGTATATAGATATAATCATAACCAGATAAAAATGATGAAATATATCAAATGTAGAAATGTTTGTGCTATCTGGGGGTATTTTTGTCACTTTCTTTTTGCCCTGTTTAATATCTGACCCTGACTTTTAATTAAACTTTGCACTCAAATTGTTGTTGTGATGATATCATTAGTTATGTGTTTTAATATTAAATTAGAAAATGGCAGTGGGTACAGATTTTGGACCCCATTGTACTTTATATATCTATATATCTATGTATATCTATATCTATATCTTTATATTTATATACATATATATATATATATATATATACATATACACACATTCCTCTCCAGCCTGTGTATTTATGAACTTGCACTAGGGCCTTTATTTTGAATTTGTGAACTGGAAATGGACAGAGGTTTTCACTATGTTCCAGACTTTTAAAATATCTGGGGAATTTGCTGGTTAATTAGTGTTTCATATACGATTATGCACCGTAAATGTGATACTGTAGTAAGATGGCGGACGTTGACTGTACCGCATAACACATTCAACATCATGAGGATCATTATCGCCATTGTATCTTGCTAAAAGCAGATCGTCTCACATTTCAAAAGCCAAAGACCAGGCATTTTTTTAAGATGACATTTTGTTCCTATAATGAAATGTGTTTTGTGTGTGTGAAGGTGGAGGAGGCTGAGCATGTGTACCTGCTGATGAAGGAGGAGTACAGGATATCACGCAACGTGCGTCTGTCCTGGTTCCTCAGCCGGCTCAATCAGGTCGTTCGGCCCAGTCCACCGTCTGAGCTGGTAAGAGATTATTTAGTTGTCGACTGATGGCTTTCTGATGGAGAAAAGGGTGACTGATAGGTGATTTACTCCTCATACACTATCGTTCAAAAGTTTGGGGTTAGTAGTAAGTGTTTTTGCTCACCAAGCCTTCATTTATTTGATCAAAAATAAAAAGAGTAATATTCAGGAATATTACCATTTAAAAGAGCTGTTTTCTTTTTGAATATATCTTGAAACATAATTAATTCCTGATGCCAACGCTGATTTTTCAGCATCATTACTCCTGTCTACATTGTTATATGAGCTTATTTTCAATGTTGAAAACATTTTTGCTGGTTTATATTTTTTTGTGAAAGAATGACACATTTTTTTCAGGATTGTTTAATGAATAGAAAGCACAGTATTTATTTAAAACAGAAATCTTTTGCACAATTATAAATGTATTTTCTTCCACCTATGTCCTTGCTGAATAAAAACATTAATTTCTTTCTTAATCTTACTGACCCCAAACCTTTAAATGGTAGTGTATTGATGGTAGTCATTAAATGAAATGAACACTTATTTGATACAATTAGGGCTGTCAAACGATTAATCGCATGCAAAATAAAAGTTTGTGTTTACATAATATATGTGGGTGCACTGTGTATAGTTATTTTATATATATAAATACACACACATGCTTGTATATATTTAAAAAACATATTTTTATGTATATAGATTTATATATAATTTATATTATATATAAATATAAATATTTTATATATAAATAATCTTTTTTTCTGAAATACACATGCATGTGTATGTATTTCTATATATACAAAATAATTATACACAGTGCAGCCACATATATTATGTAAACACAAACTTTTATTTTGGATGCGATTAATCGTTTGACAGCCCTAGATACAATATATACAAGCTGATAACAATAACCTCAAAATAGGCAAATATCAGTTTATTAATCTTACTTTAATAACTTTTTCTATTTCCATGCATGTCTAATGTCTTCCTTCTATACCATGAAAAAGCAAACTATAGCTTTCACCCAGATCAGTTCAGATCTTCATGGATCTCATGACATTGTATCCCATGATCATACATACCCTATGAGAATCTCTCTCTCTGTGTGTGTGTGTGTGTGTGTGTGTGTGTGTGTGTGTGTGTGTCTGGTCATGTTTGTGTTGCATCTCCTCAGCTGAAGTCCGAGAATGCGCTGGATGTTTTGAGCATCACCCCGAAAGGATGGCAGCCCGATTCTCCTCCCTCGTCCTGCTCGTGTCTGCTGGTTCCCTCCACACGCGTGACTTTCCTGGCTCGTCGGTACCGCTTCATCATCGAGCTGGACCTGAGCCCGTCCACCGGGATCGTGGTAAGACATTGCCATCATCATATTCAGTGGCTTGTTTAAAGTGGAATCAACTCTTTTAAAGGACAAGTTCGGTATTTTACACTTAAAGGGATACTCCACTTTTTGTTTGGAAATAGGCTCATTTTACAACTCCCTCAGAGTTAAACAGTTTACCGTTTTTGAATCCATTTTCTGATATTTAGAAGAATATCAGTAACCAGACAGTTTCTGGTCTCATTGACTTCCATAGTATATATTTTTTCCTACTATGGAAGTCAATGAGACCAGAAACTGTCGAAAAAGACAATCAAAAATACTACAGGTTTTCTACTAATACAAAGCTGAATGCTAAATCCTGAAGTATCCCTTTAACCCTTTAAGTGTCACCCCCCCTTTTTTTTTTAATATAGATGAAAATGCACATTTAGAACTTAAATGGTTGTAATTCAAGAATGCTTTGGAATATAGACGTAAAATTGGTCTCGTTTTAAAGAAGACATTTGGCAGATTTTTGTAGAAGTGAAATAAATTAAGAATGTGAAACAGAAAAAAAGTTATAGAAGTTTGAGTTTATGAAAATGTACAATATGCACATTCGAAATGTGCATAAAATTTTTTATTATTCATATTTTATATAAAATATATATTTTCAAAACCTGGCGACTCTAAAACTGCTGAAAAATCAAAGCCAAAAATCTGAATAAGTTGTGTTTCAAATTTTAGGTTGATATCTCAAAAAATTAACTTTTTTTTTTAGGGCACAACCAGACTCCATTACTGCCCATATAAGGGCGCCTCCATTTCCATATGAAATAATAATTATTATAATTATAAAATAATTGAATGGAGGCTTTCTTTTGAACTCTTGGCATGAATACAAACAGGTTTCTACCCTTCTTTCATGATTTTTCATGTTCATCACAATTTCAAAATAAAGGTCTAAACACGCCTTATGGTATAAAAATATTCCTGTTGCAAATTGATAAATTACGGCTTCTCTGTAATATATTTTGATGAAAACTAGACATTCTAAGCTTTCAAATGATATATAGTTTGTCAAGATTAGTTTAGGTTCAGTATAGGATAATACTGTTTTAAAAATGTAATGGATTTGGGCCCACCGGTGGGCCCGTGACACTAAAGGGGTTTAAGTGTAAAACACTGAACTTGTCCTTTAACAGTGCGTTGTCATGTTTCTTGTCTTCAGGATGACAGCACAGGAGAGATGATCTTTGACGAAGTCTTCCATGCTCTGTCTCGGTGCTTGATTGGTCTGGCGAAACCCTTTAAAGTCCCAGGAACTGATCACCTGTTCCAGCCAGAGATCTTCATCACGATTCTGGCGTATTCCTCCATCATTGGCCTTAGTTCTCATCAGGTCTGGATCATTGTGAGTCTATATAATGCACATTAGTTGAGAGCGCGTCTTCTGACCGGTTATATGGCATGATTCTGCCCTTCAGGTGTTGGTTCAGGGCTGTCAGCTGGACTGCATGGATTTGGAGCAGTTCTTGCATCAGATCTATCAGCAGCTGAGAGCCGTGGAGAGCAGCATCGCCGACGTCCTACAGCAGCAGCAGCACAATCAGGCAAGAGCGCTTGTGGTTTTTATACAGGCTAGAGCCCGACCGATAAAGGATTTTGAAGGCCGACACAAATATATATATATATATATATATATATATATATTTTTTTTTTCAACATTGTATTTATTGATTTTAGAAACATTTACATTAAAACAAGCACAGAAAGAAAAATAAAATATAAAAATACAAAATAAAAATTAAATAAATAAAAAGAAATAATAATAAAAACAACAACGACAACAACTATACTATACAAATGTCAAGACAATGGTACATTACCGACACAAATATTTGTTGGTTTTGAAATCCGATATATGAGCCGATATTTTATTTTCTTATTTCCAGAAACGCGCAACAAAACAGTAACAGATTTCCCTAACATTAGTTATTTGTAGTTATGTATAAGTTTTAACTAAAATAATAGAAACGTGTGTCTTTTATTGTCACAAAAGAACAGAGGAACATCAAAATATATTAAAGAGTAACTAAACACTTAACCAACTTTTTTTTAGTTAATGATCTGTAAGAATGGATCTTTATTAATACCAGTGATTGATTCGAGTACCTTTTTTGACATATGTCAAAGTTGGCCAGTTGGCCGGTAACATTTTTATGATTTTTAAAGGGATACTCCACTTTTTTTTGGAAATAGGCTCATTTTACCACTCCCCCAGAGTTAAACAGTCGGGTTTTACCGTTATCGAGTGTAAAATGATAAAAGGCACCATTGTTCTGTGTGCTAAGTTTGCATAACCTCTCATATGTTGTTTCTTAATTAGTGTTCATGTGTAATTTTACAGCGTCTTCTTGTCATACACTACTATTCAAAAGTTTGGGATAGAGAGATTTTTAATTTAATTAATACATTTATTCATTAAGGAGGCTTTCAATCTATCAAATGTGACACTAATGGTATTTAGATTGTTACAAAATATTTCTAATTCAAATATTTTCTTTTGAACTTTCTATTAATCAAAAAATCCTAAAAAGTGCAGTGTGGGGCTGAAAATTCAGCTTTGACCACAGGAATAAATTATATTTTAACTTCTATTCACAGTCATTTTAAATTGCAATAATACTTCACAATAGTCTTTAGTGTATTTTTGCTCACATAAAGAGACAGAGACTTCTTTCAAAAATATTAAACGATCTTACCGACCCCAAACTTTTGGCCAGTAGTGTATGTTTGCAATAAGATTTGAGTTTCTTACATTAGACACTTTATGTCTATAAAACATCTCTCTGTACGTTCTTCAGTTCAATGGATCTGTTTATCAGTCCTTCTCCAATGAGGCTGTGGAGGAGCCGTCTCTGAGGAAGCCGGGGGTTTCGATGGTGACGGCCGATGTGGGGCTGGTCAGCATGGTGAGGCAGGGGATTCTGGCGCTGCAACTTCTGCCTCCAAACTCCGGTGCAGGTCAGTGTCTCTATCCCGTTCCCCACATGATGTGAGCATCACATATAGGGTGTGTTCACACTTGGCATGTTTAGTTGGATTGAAACGAACTCTGGTGCGATTTCATTTGAACAAGTGTGAACGCTGCCATCCATCCGAGTCTCGGTCCACTTCCAAACGAACTCTGGTGCACTTCGACTTAAAGCGATAGTTCACTTTGAAATTAATTTTTGGTATGTTTTAGCTTACCTCAAGTGCATCCAAGATGTAGGTGTCTTTGTTTCCACAGTAGTTTCAATTTTGATATTTTTAGGTCAAATCGTTCTTGTCTGTCAGTCATATAATGGAGGTCTATGGTCACCACCTTAAAGAGCATGCACAGAGAAGTCCGAATTAAACATGATTTAATGACTCGTAAATGTAAGTACACATTGATGGCCTAAGACACAAAACGAGCGGTTTGTGTGAGAAAACCAACAGTATTTATATCGTTTTACCTCTTGTAACCACAGCCACGTCCAAGTGATAAAAACTATATAAATACTGTTCATTTTAAATTATTATTTTATACTGTACTTTTACACTTTTATTATTAAATACTGTTCGGACTAAATTATTATTTTTTTGGTCCGAACCAAACCTTTAATACAATTAATACAAACCATTTATTCATTAGTTTTAATCAATGCACCCAGAAACAAAATTAATTATACTATGAATGATTTTAAAGACTCCATTTAGCCATGGCTAAGAGCGAAACAAAATGTGTTCAGCTGCTGAGTGGGCACTAATGCATGACGTACAATTAATCATCTTTTGTGCTGTCCTGCAGGTATAATAATCATCACAGACGGAGTGACGAGCGTCCCTGATGTAGCTGTGTGTGAGACTCTGCTGAACCAGCTGAGAAGTGGAACCATCGCCTGTTCCTTTGTTCAAGTACTGCTCAGATCCATTTTGACATGTTCATGTTCAGTCTGGCTGCCACAAATATATTAATGCTCTTTACATTACCATTCAAAGGGTTTGAGGTCGGTATTAAATAGGGATGCACCGATACCGATACCAGTATCGGGTATCGGGCCCGATACCAAGCTCATGTACTTGTACTCGTACTCGTAAAAATACCCCGATACCAAAGACCGATACCTCACGCGACGTAACTGACAGAACTTTCCAGTGCACACAGAGACACCAGATGCAATGTCAGCCTCAGCAGTGTGGAAATATTTTCAAAATCAATGATGACGACCCACGCATGGCAATCTGCACGATTATTTCTGCATTAATATCCAGAGTAGGGCTGCACGTTTTCAAGTTTTTCATTAACCGTTAATACTCGGTTAACCATAGTGTGAGCGCTGCAACGTCGAGATACAGAGTTAATTTTTAAAACCTTTAATAACTGGTTGGACCCCATTTGAAACGAATTAATTTATAGAAATAAAACGCAGTGATAAGTACAGAGCAGTTAAAGTAGGCACATTTCCATCACCATTCAAACTGAAATTGCCAATTGAAAATAGCCTACAGAAACAAGTCCATTTCGCAAAAACTCAGTGTCCGCAAATAAATATTTATGATCATCATCATTATTGTAACATTTTATTAGGCTGCATATGTAGACGCCTTTATCCAAAAAAGGATCAAAGCACAAATAAACACAATATTTTGACGCATATCCAGTGTTTGTGCTTAGTGTGGAGCGTGCACTGATGGCTGCGAGACGCCCATGTGAACACTTGCAGTTTCATTGCAGTTCTTTCAGTGGAAACAACTTAAAATACTCTTTGATTTCTGGTCATACAGAAAATAATAATACATTATTGACAAATACATTTATTTGCGTAAACTCACAATAACAAGAAAACGTTGTGCTTTAACAGCAGGCGCGCTTCATGAATCATGATCTCCGTGAACTGAAGCGCGAGAACTGAAACAGCCGCATTCGAATTTGTTCGTTTTAAATTGGACATTTAAAGCTTTAGCTTTAAATGTCCAATTTAAAACGAACAAATTCGAATCGAAAGCCAATATCTTCTGATGTAATTATGTAGCCTATAATTATGTATTTCTCTCTAAAGGTGGATCCGGGATGGAGATTTGTTTTTAGCAGAAACTGATTTAGAAAACAATAGTTTATTAACAAACAATTAATGTCTCGTTATTTTATATTATTTTATTATCAGACACATTTATTATATCTTATAAATCATCTATAAATCTCCTTTCTGTAGGCTAGTTACGGCTCTACTCATTCATTACTGCGGGAAAATATCATTTCCAGGTTCTAATTTGGCCTCAGAAAACCAGTAAAATCTTTTTTTTTCATATTCATTTGCCAAATATTTTAAATGTTTAAATGGGCAAAAAAAATCAAACAAATATCTGAAAATTCGTCGATATGTATAGCCTATCCTATATATTTTTTGCGCAGCATTTGACGTAGTCCTACAGTTCAAATGAACATTTTGGTGTTCAACTTTGCGTTTTACAAAATAACCATTCATTTTTCGTTTTGCAATTAGGCCTATGGATTAAATAAGGGGAGACGAATGAACACAAAACAAGTACACTGACCGTTTGGACATAATACGAGGCAGAGTTCTTTTTTTTTTTAAATCATAAAAGATTAAGGAATAGCCTACTAGACAAAACCTCAAAGAAATGCCAAAATCAAGACCTCGGAGCAGAAATGAGGGAGAAACACAAAGAAACTCTGTGTCTTTGCCTGCCATTAATGCTTGGATGACACACGACGTCTCCTCACATAAATAATAATAGGCTAATGTTTAGTGCGGTGGTTGTGATATAGACCGTTGCCATTATTTTTGGAATGACTTATTGCGAAAGAAAAAAAATGCTTTAGTCGCATAACATCTTTAATAGAAACGCTGTCATTTCACAATATTTTTTTATCGACATTCAGAAGAAAAAAAACGCAAACGTTTTGTGCAAATGTATTGACGCCACAATTTTAAACGGTTAATCGGCTAACCGGTTTTAACCATTAACACCCCTAATCGAGAGGAGGTACAAAAGCCAGTATAATACAAGTAACTTGATAAAACATCTGAAATTTAAATACAAAAGTGAGCACGGTGAATTTGCCACTAGCAGTAGCACTAGCACTCTGCAACAAACTTTGCAGCAAACCTTTTCAAGGCAAGAGAAAATGTCAAAAGATAACCCAAGAGCAATAAAAATAACAGAAATGCTTACCCAATTCATTGTTCTTGACAATAAACCACTCTAAATTTATTGGTTAAAGTTTGTTGTTAAAAAAATAAAGATGCTTATATGTTCATTAGTCTCATTGTGTTGTTCTTAGAAAATCAGGCATCGGTATCGGTATCGGCGAGTACCAGGAAAAAAATATCGGTACTCGTACTCGATCCTTAAAAAGTGGTATCGGTGCATCCCTAGTATTAAAACAAAAATCTGCTCATCAGGGCTAAGATTATTTCATCAATACATACAGAAAAAAACTGTAATATTGTGAAATATTATTACAATTGAAAATGATGAAATTAAATGATGATATATAGAAATTAGGCTGGGCAACGATTAATCGCGATTAATCATATCCAAAATAAAAGTTTGTGTTTGCACAATATATGTGTGTGTAGGTCTGTATAATTATTTTGCATATATAAATACACACACACACGTGCATGTATATATTTAAGAAATATATGTATGAATATACTATATATATATATATATATATATATATATTTATATGTGTGTGTGTGTGTGTGTATATATATATATATATATATATATATAGAGAGAGAGAGAATATATTAAATAAATATTAATAGTTTATGTATTAATAACACATTTTTCACACACACACACACACACACACATGCATGTATATATTTAAGAAATATATGCATAAATAATATATATATATATGTGTGTGTGTGTGTGTATAAAATATATTAAATAAATATTAATAGTTCATATATTAATAACACATTTTTCTTAAATATATAGATGCACGTGTGTGAATTTTTCATGTACAATAATTATACACAGCTCATACACATATATTATGTAAACACAAACTTTTATTTTAGATGCAATTAATCGCGAATAATCGTTGCCCAGCCCTAATAGAAATATTTTTAAATGTTATACAAGTCTTCACCGTCACTTCTCATCAATTTATTGTGTCCTTGCTGAATAAAAATATTCATTTATTTAAAAAAAAAAAAAAAAAACTGACCCCAAACTTTTGAACAATATTTTAGATTTAGTTTGCATGTGTAACCGGTCCGTTATAAAGCAATAATATTCCCGTTTGTTCAAATGTGTTTCCCTCAGGTGGGCGGCGCATACTCCTACGACTGTAGTTTCGGCTACATCCCCAACGTGGAGCTGATGAAGTTCATCTCCATGGCAACCTTTGGCTCCTATCTGTCCATGTGTCCCGAGTCCGACTCGACCGGCGACGAGATGAACGCTTACCACCGCTCCTTCCTCACATACTCCTTCCTGAGGACCGGCGAGTCCATGAACCCGGAGTACTACTGCTGTAAGCTCAACTCAGGCTTAACAGAAGGTCCTGCTGAGTATTTCATTGTTTTGACATTTCAAACTGTCCATGGTTTTTCTTGAAACATGAGCCTGCAATATCTTATAATATAGGAAATATACTGTTACACTACAGCAGTGGCCAAACATGATGTCCGACCTAGGAAAATTGACACCCTTTATTTGAAATTATTATTAAAGGGTTAAACTTTTTCTTTGCGTATTGTATAGACCATTTTGCAAGATTGGTCCAGAAGCACTTCCTGTTTCAGTTTTTTAACACTACATAAAAGCTGGGATAAAATACAACCAACAGAACATATAAAACTGAATCAAAAAGTTAAACAAACATCTTTAAGATGTTTTCTTTACATGTGAAATAAAGAAAACGGTTACAAACTGAAACAGGAAGTGTTTCTGGACCAGAGTTGTTTACATCTTGCAACATGGTCTATAGTTGCGCTTGGAGTCAATTGTTTTACTTGTGATTATGCAAAATTAAATTGTGCCAACATAATAATTTTTGGCCAGACGGTCATGCAAACTAATTATGAACACATGCATAAACAAGAGAGAACCAAAAAAATATTAATAACTGATTATGCTGTAGTCAATGCATGCTGGGAACTTTTTGTTTTTCTATGCATTTTTGTTTTGCATAGTGAAATAAAACCTGCCTTTTTTGCCAAAACGTTTTCTCAGATAAATACCTTAACCAAGTTTAGTGTTTTGTGCTTCCCTGAATATTTCTAAGAGAGGATTGCTCTGTCCACTTAAAATACTAATTATTTTACAATACATCATCAGATAGCAAAGCAAAGCATTTAATAACAGAGCTCTCAGAGCTTGGTATCTCAACCCTGTCTGTGAACTTTCAGTTCTGCTTCACAATTATGCAAAATCACAATCACATTAGATGCTCTTGACATTTGGTCAAAAGTTAGTCATGTGAGTTTCACTCAGTCATCTGCTTATTTCCTTTCGCAATGTTTAAAGATGCTGAGTCATTTTTGAAAGGAAGCATTGAACTGAATTTGATTTTGCTTTCACTTATAAAAAGTCTATATACACCTAGAATTTGATTGGCTTTGATATATGATATACAAATTGATATGAAGAGTTCAGATGCAAAAGCCTCTAAGTGCCATTTGAAATTTTCTTCTAGAATGATCATTTTTATCAAGCTTGTATATTTAAGTTCAGTGATTTCACTTAAATGGCAATGATAATTACCTATTAATTGTTATTTAAGTGAAATTACTGAACTTAAATATACAAGTTTGATAAAAATCATCATTAAAGAAGAAAATTTCAAATGGCATTTAGAGGCTTTTGCATCTGAACTCTTTGATACACACACACACATTAGGTTATGCAAACAGCACTGTAATGACTGGTCTGTGTCCTCTGTGTTTCTAGTCTCCCAGCACAGGCTCTTTAATGAACACCTGGTGTCGGCCAGTGGAAACCCCGCTTTAGTGATGCGCAGGAAGAAACACACCGAGAAGGAAGTGCACGCTGATTTGATCAGCGTGTTGTCTATCAGACTGAGAGAGGGATACACCATCCGAGAGATTAACATCACTAAAGGTACTTTAACATATACTTCATAAGGTGTGGCATTAAGTTGAAATAGTTGAAATATTTCAATAGTTCAAATATTTCAAAAGTTGAAATATTTCAATGCCACATCTTGCGCAAATTATGTATTTTATGTGTTTAAAGGTGAAGGATGTATGATTATTCTTAACCTATAGCGTGAGTTTGGGGGCGTGGCTACATTGGAAAAGAATTTCATCTTCAGTTACAGAAGTGCAAGGCAAAATTTGCTGCATTTAGACAGATCATGAACACAGTAAAGCAAACTGACATTACCATACAGCATCATCATGCTGTATGTTGGTTGTGACATCATTTCCTGTCGGCAACCGTAACTTCTGTTGGTTGCAATTCGCAACCACTAGATGCCGTTAGAATTTACACACTGCACCTTTAATGCAGCCTTGGTAATTGGGATTTCTCAATCATCATGTAATCATCTCCATAAGGAGGAAGTCAGCTGGAGTTGAAGCTTGTCCTCCTCTGGAAGCACAACATGCGCATCGAGTACCTTGCCGTGGCGTCCTGGCCCCTGGATCCACTCAAACGCACCACCTGGGTGGAGGTGACCATGGAGGGCAGTTATGACATCCTCCATGACATCAGCTGCACCATGCGGAAACCAATCACAAGCCCTTACCGGACGTCTGTCATCCGTCGCTTCTGGAACACTCTGCAGAGGTCAGATTTCGGTTATAAACTTGAACAGCCATTGCAGAAGGAAGTTTTTAGATACTTTACTGTGATATAGTAATGCTGTATGTCGTTCGTTCTCAACAGCATAAATCAGACCGACCAGATGTTAGTGCACCTGCAGTCCTTTAATTCTATCCCAGAACATTACACCATCCCCGAAAGCACAAAAAATGGCGTTCCTCTGTTTTACATCCCACCTGGCTCGACCACACCGGTGAGTGAGCACAAAATCATCGTATTAGAATGATTTCTGAAGGATCATGTGACACTAAAAATTCAGCTTTGCATCACAGGAATAAATTACATATATTCACATAGAAAATACTTATAGAAGCCCTCAAACCGTATTCACTTTAGCCCTTTATTCTGTAATTGTGGACAAATGTGGGCACAGAAGTGTGATCCTAATTTTTATTTATTATAAATGTTATATCACTGTCTTCGATAAAGTTTTGTTTATCCATTTATGGTGTGTTTATTTTATTTTGGGGGTATTTTTGAATTTATTTACTTCAAAAAGTACCATATTTTCTATGTAATTTATGCTTATTTTTGTTTGATTTTTTTTAACTACATTAAAATATCATTCCAATAAGTTCTTAGAGCTAAAACCTAAAGATGAAGTGACTTTGCTGTCACCTGGTGTCTTATTTTGGCTTATTTTAGAATGCTCTAAATTACAGTTTTTCCCATTCATTTCTATGGGTGCCCATTTTTGACCCAAATACAAGATTAAGGAGTTTTTTTTCACCCACTTAACATTGTAGAATTGAGTCAAAAAAAAAAATTGCATGTGTTCAGGAGGCAAACTTAGGAAAAGTAGCCAAGTCTTGGACCGCTCAGATCAAGGGAAATATTTTTTTAAAATAAATCAAAACTATTTTGCCCACATTTGTCCAGAATACGATTTTAGGGTTAAATTGTGATAATGTTTCTCAATGGTGATATATTAACATGCGAACCACAATCCTGCTCTCCATCAGGTCCTTTCCCTCCAGCACAGTGGCTCTAAAGACTCCAGCCAATCGCAGTTTGCCTCTTACTGGAAGCCAATCCTGTCCATGGACGCTAACTTCTGGCAGCGCTGGCTTCACATGCATCGCATCGCTATCATTCTGGAGCATGACATGTGAGTGAACACAGCCTAGACCAATATAGTTTAGTCCTGTTAGTGTAGTGGAAATACTGCTCCATATAAAAAGTCAAAACTGAACATATTTTCTTACTACACGTCTTCATTGATGCGTGTTATGCCGAGTTCAGACTGCATGATTTTAGCCACGATTTTGGCTCGCCGACAGGTTTTGAGAAATCGCCGACAAATGCCCGAAATCACAGGCAAATCGGCGCTCGTTCACGCGAGTGACAATCACGCAGTGTGAATGAACAAAGACGCGAACTGAGAGAATCACCGACGAGTCGCCGACGCCCGTGAGATATTTGGCATGCTAAATATCTGGACCTGTCGGCGATTCAAAATCCTGCTGTGTGAAAAGTGTTTTGACTGAAAACTACATCGGCGATCACCGGCAGCCAGTGAGAGAGCAAGATACAGAGCAGCAGGGAGTTCGGGGAGGAGTTATAGATCACATATCAACATGATATGGCATTGTTTCAACAAAAAAAGCTTCTTCTCGGTCTATTTGCACACAATAAATGGAAGAAAAATTAGTAGAAATTTGGCAGGAGCACTCGTGTCTGTTTCACCAGCTGTACCACAACCGGGTCGAAAAAAAAAGGTCTCACGTGAGAACTCCGGTCTTGCACGTGTGGTGTCGCGCGTTGTTTCCTTTTCATATCTCACGCGTGTTTGTTGTGAAATGTAGTTTGCGTGCAGCGTGCTAGACAGAGTCTGTCGGCGATTTTTCTAAAGTCATGCAGTGTGAAACCTTCTGTCGCCGATCCATCGTCCAGTGTGAACACAGCAGCGACTGAATGCTGGCCAAGATAGTCATGCAGTGTGAAAAGAGCAGCGACCTGACTACTTTGAAAATCGTGCAGTCTGAAAGAGCCATTAGTCTCTTCCCTTTACCTCTGTACAGATAAAACGTTGTCAAATTAATTCCGGTTCGCATGGACACACAGAAGCGATAAAAAAAGTATTATTTATTATGAATTTAAGGCCAGACGGGTAGTTTGTTGAGGTCAAATTTTAAACAAACATTATATAATATGCCATTGAAAATACATACGGGTGAGGGGTTCTGATGTCGGCCGCCATGTTGCTCCTCTATCTTGAAAGTACATTAGCCAAAGAGGGACATACCCGTTAATTCAAGCTTCGCCTTTCGCGTTTATACACTCATGGACAAGGTCGAACCGGAAGCCATGTTAATCTTGGACTACATTGGCCACCGTAGGAGTTAAAACGAAATCGGAATTGAGAGGAACAGAAACTAATATTCAGTGGATGGTCATATACCCTTTCTCCACTAGATGGGGGTAAAAATCACACAGTGTAGCTTTAAGCTGGACAATAACTTTGTTCTAGAGCTGCTGTAATACCAAAACAATCTCTGTCACTTTAATTTCCTATTATCACGGTAAAGCTGCTTTGAAACAGTCCATATTGTTAAAAGCGCTATGTACTGTAAATTAAAGGTGTAGTTCATTTTTAAAAAAAACTTTTGCTGATAATTTACACACCCCCATGTCATCCAAGATGTCCATGTCTTTCTTTCTTCAGTCAGAAAGAAATTAAGGTTTTTGATGAAAACATTCCAGGATTTTCTCCATATAATGGACTTCAATGGGAACCAAACGGTTCAAGGTCCAAATGAGAGTTTCAGTGCAGTTTCAAAGGGCTTTAAACGACACCAGACGATGAATAAGGGTCTTATCAAGCGAAACGATCGGCCATTTACAAAAATAAATAAAAAAGTATAAGTTTTATAAGCACAAATGTTCGCCTTGCTCTGTTCTGTAATGACTCTCCATCATGACTCTCCTGTTCGATCTCACCTATCAAAATGAATGAATCTTTTTTCGAGTCGTGACTCGAAGGGTCCTTGATAAGACCCTTATTCATCGTCTGGTGTCGTTTAAAGCCCTTTGAAGCTGCTCTGAAACTCTCATTTTGACCTTGAACCGTTTGGTTCCCAATGAAGTCCATTATATGGAGAAAAATCCTGGAATGTTTTCATCAAAAACCTTAATTTCTTTTCGACTGAAGAAAGAAAGACATGGACATCTTGGATGACATGGGGGTGAATAAATTATCAACAAAAGTTTTTTTTAAAAGTGAACTACTCCTTTAAGGGGACTTGACTAGTCTGAAGAGAAATTAGACAAGTTGAGTTGGTATAAAAAGGCTTGGTTTGGAGTTACAGGCAGTGCTCCATATAAAAATCAGTGGTTAATAAATCCCTCTCTGCTTTATATCTCTCTGTTCAGCCCAGTCCCGAAGCATGTGCACAACGCTGGCAGTAATGGGCGATTCAGTACCGTCCAGTGTCGGATCTCTCACTCGGCGCTCACCTCGCTGCTCAGGGACTGGAGCAGTTTCGTCCTGGTGGAGGGTTACTCATACGTCAAACTTATTTACAGGTACACGCACAGAACTTTTGCCGTATTTACAGGCAGTGTTTTAACAAGCATTATTCCCACAGTGCCTCTGAGTTGCCGCCCGTCTCCTTCTATCTGGTGCGTCTGATCTCCAAAGCTCCCTGCATGGTGCTGCGATTGGGCTTCCCGATAGGAACTCTTGCACACACCAGGAATAAGGCGAGTTCAGTTCGTTTGAAAACTGCTTTCAGATCAGGACAGTACAGCAGAATGAGTGTTTGTCACTCTGACTCTGTTTGTAGATCGTGGATGAACTTCGAGAGCAGATCCTGCGGCTGCGCTTCCCTCATCGAGTCCAGAATAAGGAGGCCACACCAAAGACCAAACGGAAGATTCTGGGTAACGCTTCACCCTCCAAGTCTCCGCCTCTTCCGGTGCCCAAACCGGCGCTCTCGGACCGGCCGTGTGTGGTGGTGCTCAACAAACCTCTTGAAAAACTACTGATCAGGTCAGTGTCGTAAACATAAATCGATTCTCAATCTCATTTCTGTTATCTTGATAACGTTTTTTAGCATGTACAAAAAGTTGTGACTGCGCGACAGTCAAATTCAATTCAAGTTATTTTCTTTTTGACTGACACCAAGTCATTTTATTGCATAGCTGTCAACCCATAGCTGGTTCAAGGTCCAAAAGACACTTTCAGTGCAAACTGCAAACTGTTCAAAGGGGTTTAAACGATTCCAGACGATGAATAAGGGTCTTATCAAGCGAAACGATCGCTCATTTAAAAAATAAATAACAAAGTTTAAGTTTTATAAGCTCAAATGCTCGCCTTGCTCTGTTCTGATGCGCGTTCGTGACTCTCCTGTTCGAACTCGTTCATCAAAAATGAAAGAATCTTTTTCCGAGTCAATTCGTTCGTTTCGTTCGTTGAATGAACCAAATGACTCGGAAAAAGATTTGTTCGTTTTGATGAACGAGTTCAGAAATTTTGAAATCATTTTGATGAACGAGTCTTGATCAGGGACACATTGGATTCGTGGATTCGAACCCGGGTTTCTCACACCAAAGGCATGCGTCTTATCCACTGCGCCATCACCACCCCTAAATCATTAAAAGTCTAAACTCTTTAGACTTTTAATGATTAGTGCTTTATTTTTAAAGTTTGTGGGTAAGTATATTGTAAAAAAAATCCCTTATTTTGGGGATGGATTCTGGGAAATCTCCCTTATTTTCAATGTTGACAGCTATGTTTTATTGTACATTTTTTACAATATTTTATATTTGAACTCGTTTTAAGTTTTCGTGATTGATTAACTTGATTAACTTCCAAAGATTCATGCTTTTCTCATTGAATATTCTGTCACATTATATATGGTAATTACAATGGTTTGTAAACATGTTGACTTCAATAAATGTCATTTAATTGTTATTGATATACTATTATAGTATTTATTATTTTTATGTTTTCAGTTTTCAATTTAATTGCATTTTTTTTTTCAGATCTTTTATCATTTTTATTAGTTGTTTTTTTTTATATATATATATTTTGGTCTTTATTTTATTTCAGTTTTAGTAATTTTAATACTTCAACCGTATACTTTATTTCAGTTACTTGCCAAGACAGCATTTCTAATTTTAAGTTTTTCATCAAATTTTTATATTTAACTTTATTTCAATTAACAAAAATAATTTTTATTAGTTTTAGTTTTACAGTTACAACATTGACTTCAGTTAGAGCCCATATCTGACCTCTACTGACGTCCTGCTACAGGTACGAGAAACTTCCGTCAGATTTCCACACCTCTTTTATCCTAAACATGGAGCTGTTCGCCCAGCCGGCCACCATGGGCGCCCCTCTCAGCATGGCTGCCAGCAGGACGGCCTCCTCCACCGTGGCGTCGCTCTCCCGATACTTCCTTCACCAGCGCTGGGTTTGGGCCGTGCAGAACGGGCCG
The DNA here is from genome assembly GCF_016745375.1 of Pimephales promelas. Next base: position 581,099 of record NW_024121777.1, on the reverse strand, counting down.
GGAACCGCTGTATCGCTGCATGCGGTCGCTCATATCCTCTCCATGCTCTCTGAGTGAGTCTGAAAGATCCTTGGGAAATTCCCAAGTTAAAGGAGTAGTTCACTTTTAATAAAAAACTTTTGCTGATAATTTTCTCACCCCCATGTCATCCAAGATGTCCATGTCTTTCTTTCTTCAGTCGAAAAGAAATTAAGTTTTTTGATGAAAACATTCCAGGATTTTCTCCATATAATGGACTTCAATGGGGACCAAACGGTTCAAGGTCCAAAAGACAGTTTCAGTGCAAACGGCAAACTGTTCAAAGGACTTTAAACAATTCCAGACGATGAATAAGGGTCTTATCAAGCGAAACGATTGCTCATTTAAAAGAAAAATAACAACGTTTAAGTTTTATAAGCAAGGTGACCATTTGAGCTTATGAAACTTAAACTTTGTTATTTAGTTTTGTTAAACAGTTTGCTCTGAAACTCTCATTTGGATCTTGAACCGTTTGGTTCCCATTGAAGTCCATTATATGGAGAAAATCCTGGAGTGTTTTCATCAAAAACCTTAATTTCTTTTCGACTGAAGAAAGAAAGACATGGACATCTTGGATGACATGGGGGTGAGTAAATTATCAGCAGAAGTTTTTTAAAAGTGAGCTACTCCTTTAAGCAAGCGTAATTTTTTCAGAAACCTTAAAATCTTAAAATTCCGAAAGCTTGTAATGTAAATCCAAAATAAGCAACTACAAAATGACTTTTTTTGCACAGTATTCGTCTGTCTGAAGGCTTCCATTTTGCTGCCAGCGGGGAGGGTATCGTCAACATGGTGACAGAGCTGCCAATGCAGGTGAAAGAATAAACTCTCTCTGCTAGTAGAGCCCAGTTGTAGCATTTTGTTGGCGATGCATCGCTAACGTTCAGCCTCTACTGTGTATGCAGAGTCTTCCAGCTGATTTGGACGGAGAAAAACACACCTGCATAGTCCAGTATATCCTATTTCCGCCTCATTACACTTCTACCAAGGACAGGTAATGAGAAACTTGAGTTTCTGTCCACTGCTAAATAAACTGAATTTGTTTATTGAAACCTTTACACAAAATATTTTACTTTTTACAATGGTCTGTCTTAATACTCAATTCTGATTGGCTGAAAGGTGTGCAATAAAACCGTTTAATGCACAGATATTTCCAAATCAGTTTAATTCCCTTCTCATCAAATATTGTTATTGATTAACAACAATAACAGCTTTATGTTGTCAATGCTGGCAAATGACCATGGTGTAAGCGGCTAGCCGTCGATTAAATGATTACAAAAAAAGTTTGCATATGTGTTTTTGTTGAGTGTCATATTTAATACATTAGGCTTTTATGGCTCATATAGTATGATATAGTTAGAATGCAGAGCACAAATATACAATATGCTGATATTTATATGGCTAAAATTTGGATTTCTGATAGTTTGTCATGAGATCTTTATAACATAATCATATAAATATCAGTTGTCAATGCAAAACAAACAAATGACTGAGAAAAGCCTGGAGTCATAATTGATGCATATGAACATAATAAAAAAAAAGAAAAAAAAAAGAAATAAATATGGATAAACAAGTAAACCTGAGTTGCTTATGTCCAGTGAATGAAATATTACTAACAATTTTAAAGTTATTTTTAGGTTTACTTTATAAAAATCATCAAAGATTTCACAGCAATATAAAAAGAACCATCATGATCACCTGAAGGACGTTTTAGACTATCGTCCAGGATAAACTAGTAGATTGTGTACAGTAGAACTTTCATGTTGATAATTTATCAAAAAAATAGAAAATTTGCACATCAAATATGATACAGTAGGCTTTATAGGGTTAAATGGCTTCAGCTGATGTTTCCTATGCTTTTAATGGTTTAGAATTAGGGCTGTGAAACGATCAATTGCATCCAAAATAAAAGTTTGTATTTACATAATATACGTATGTGTGTGAACAAATATATAAATATTTTATATATAAATAACAGGTGTGTTTACTTTATTTATATATACAAAATTTATTTTTATATTTCACTTTTATTTTGTATGCGATTATTCGTGATTTATTTAGAATAAACGCATTTAAATATTGTTTATGCTCACTTCACACAGCTAATCACATACTATGTGCATCAATTACAAGTCGACTAATACGCCAGAAGAGTCCAGTTGGCTTTTTTGTGGGAGAATAGTCTTTTGGTTTAACTCTTGTTGCCTATAGTTTCTCCACAGATGATGACAATGATACTGAAGTGGAGGCCATAGATGTGGACACAGAGCTGAGTCTGGTGACCGAGTGCTGGGTCGAGCCTCAGAGTGGATCCGTCTGCAGTTCACTGGACCAGCAGAGGCACTTTCACAACCTCACGTACCAGCAGATTCCTCAAGCTGTTAGTGACCAGCAGCCTCATCTCCACTTACACATCAAATACCATTGAGAAATAAACTAAACATGCTAGAGATTAATCCCTTACCCGATTCAAACACCCGCATAATCTTATTCCTAAATGACAATAATACAGATCTGTCTATTAAGTGCAATCACAGCAAACTCTCAAATCTGTTCACACTGCCGCTGAGCTGAGTTATCATGTATATGTGTGTGAAAAAACGCTTCACAAATCGTCACAGTATGGTTATTTCTGTTTTACAAGTAATGGGATAAAAGTTAATAGTTCGGATAAAATCAAAATAGAGTGAATCACCTTTTATAAGTAACTTGGCGCTTCAAATTATTGTATCATTACATCGTTACACCAGTAGGGGGCGACAAGTGACCGTAAAGAATTTATTTGTCATTGAATCATTCATTCAAGAGATTTGTTCAAAAACGCTGATTCATACTGTAATGAAACAAGTATTTGTGAGTGAGTCATTGAATCATTTTTTTTTAAATTATTCATTGTAATTAATTATAGACTGCCTTTAGTAAATTACACATTCTCAATTTATCCAGAATCGTGCAGCTCTAATAAATGCGGTGAAATTGTACCTATTTTACAAAGATCTGAGACTTGACAGTGATCAATAATATTAATTTTACATGAGACTGTTTTATTTTTGGATCATTGAGATACTATTATGGTTTTTATTAGGGCTGTCAAACGATTAATCGTATTTACATATATGTGGGTGCACTGTGTGTATAATTATTGTGTGCATATATATAAATACATACACATGCATGTATATTTAAGAAAAAATATTATTTATATATAATAAAAATTCTAATAAATCTATCTACAGTATATACATGTAAATATTTCTTAAATATACAAGCATGTGTGTGTATTTTTATATTTATACACAGTGCACCCACATATATTATGTAAACACAAACTCTTATTTTGGATGTGATTAATCGTGATGAATCGTTTGACAGCCCTAGTTTTTATTAATATTTTTTAATTAGTATTTTAATATTTTGCTTTTAACTTTATTATTATTATTTTTTAATGTTTTTATTAATTTGTATTTCAGCTTTAATTTGATTTCTTTTAGCACATCAAGTTAAACTAAATGAAAATGAGACTGAAATAAAGTTGCAGTTTATTATAACCTTTTTTTTTTTATGGTTTTAGTCACCCCTGACATGAGCATTCATAAATTTGCAGTGACAAAGCTTTTACATTCTATAATCTGAGTGAACTTTTCAGTGAATATACAGTAAAATTCGGTGGCATTGGATAGTCAAACCTGAAATGTTCTTGAATTTCTTAAATCCGCTCCTCTACAGTGAGACGGAGATGTTAAAAAAAAGAAGTGCGCAAATTCAAAAGCTTTTAAAATGGCAGCAACAGGTAAACAATACAATGCTAATGTATGTATTATATACATATAAGTTTACTAGTCAACCAAGTAGCCATTAGTTATTGTTACAGACGTCCATATGAGAAAGAATGACCAAACTAATAGGGATTAAGGCAAGAATTGTTGATTATTGTAGAATTATTAATCTAGTATTTTTTTTCTGCCTGCTCGTGTGGTATTTGTTTATATCAGTTTCAGAGATGATGAGAGTTTTTCTTTAAATAAGAAATTGATTTAGAAAATAGGGCCAGTTTTTATTTCAAGTTGACTTTTTCGGAGAACTTGCACGGCCAAAGCTTACGACGAATTGTTGTTTTTCTTCTCCATTTCAGATTTTCCCCCGTGACCTGTCGTGCATGACCACAATGATCACCTTTGAGTACCTCATTCAGCTGTGTCAGAATAAAGAGCAGGCGTGCCCTCTCAACAGCCTCAAAGATGCTCCAGGTACAAACGTCCACCATCACGTCTCCTGCACACAGTCTCAATCAGTGTGTATGCTTAATGTGATGTGGTAACTCTTGCAGGCGAGGTCCCCGCCGCCGCTGACGACTGCATACACACTGTGCCTTTCCAGTTTGACCTGATGAAACTCTTGCCCAAGTGCCAGCAGATAGAGCTCTTCTTCTACACCTTTAGCCGAGGTACGAGTTGATCATCCCTCATCCTGTCCTTTCTTGCGTTCATATTCCGCTGACACTTTACAATAAGGTTCATTAAAGCTACACTGTGTGATTTTTACCCCCATCTAGTGGTGAAAAGGTATATGACCATCCAGTGAATATTAGTTTCTGTTCCTCTCAATTCCGATTTCGTTTTAACTCCTACGGTGGCCAATGTAGTCCAAGATTAACAGGGCTTCCAGTTCGACCTCGTCCACGAGTGTTAACTCAAACGCGAAGCTTGAATTAACGGGTATGTCCCTCTTTGGCTAATGTACTTTCAAGATGGAGGGGCTCTATATTATACACTCACGAGAATACTTTATTACTTGAACGAAGTGAATGTACATTAATGAGCACATATGAAGAGTTCAGATGCAAAAGCCTCTAAGTGCCATTTGAAATTTTCTTCTAAAATGATAATTTTTATCAAACTTGTATATTTAAGTTCAGTGATTTCACTTAAATGGCAATGAAAATTACCTATTAATTGTTATTTAAGTGAAATTACTGAACTTAAATATACAAGTTTGATCAAAATCATCATTAAAGAAGAAAATTTCAAATGGCACTTAGAGGCTTTTGCATCTGAACTCTTCATATATTTTTGAAAGAACTAAGTGTTTTTAGCTAAGAATAAACTAAAAGAGTTACACAGTGTAGCTTTAAGCCAATTCACACTACAAGCCCGATTTGCAAATCGTTGAGCTCGCCGACAGGTCAGAGTGTTATCGCGTGCAAATCGCGGGCGATGAACGCTTGCCACTCTGTTAGTATGAAACAACGCATCAAAGACACTCGCAGATGCGTCGCCGAGCCCAGAAAAAATATCTAGTATGCTAGATATCCAGAGCTGTCGCACGACTCAACCTCAGTGATGTCATGAGCTACAGCCAATCAGAGCAAGGCATGAGTTGAGGTCACCCAATAGATCTTATTTTTTCTTTTTTTGCATTTTTTTTCTCAGAGCAAATCATCGCACAAACAGTTTTCAGCACTAGTTTCTGTCTGACGTCCATATTCGTGTGGTGTTCTTCGTCTTCTTCGCTGGGTATTGGCGCGCGGGCTGTTTTCGCGTCATTTCCGGTTTGTTTTATCACATGATTTTTCGTCACAAAACGTGGTTTTTAGACAAGATAGAATCGTTGGGTGACAGAGTTGTGGTCAACTGTTGTAGTGTGTTACCAATCATGTTGTGTGGTGTGAACAGCTCAACAACTTTAACACTCCTCAAGTCATGTAGTGTGAACCGCACAGTTCAACCCGACGTTTTAAAATCATGTAGTGTGAACTAGGCTTTAGTTAACATTAGTTATATCATGGTCTGAGTGAATATTTGATTCTGATTGGCTGCTGGGTGTCCATTAAAAAGTGATAGAGGACACCTAGGAAAGGAGTTCTGGTGAAACTGACTGTTTACCGTTAATAAATAAATGCGCTGGCTACATCAGCTGTGAGTAACCATAGCAACAAAGTAAATTAGCTAAACTGAAGGGTTCTCCAAGCTGAGCGGACTATAAATATCTCCGGTTGTTAAATAAACCCATCAGGGAAACCACATTTTTGCTTGTAAAAACTTTAGATTTCGATTGTAAAGCTAATAAAAATATTCGTTTTACATATACATATACAAAAATGTGTTATTTGTCGGGTGACCAGATGAGATTGGCTGAAATTCAGGACCTGGGTGATTTGGTTTTGGTTCAATATGTTAGGTTTTGGTTCATACATTTTCATTCAAAGATCAACAGTCTGTCATGAGTCTTTAGTCTGCCACAAAAAGATTAAATAAAAAAACATTAAACTGTGGAAAAAAAAAAGTGCACAGGCTAAATCGGACATTTCAGATATAGCCTAACGCTAATGAGTCTTATGCCAAAATTATTATTACAACTAAATTTTCGGGTCGTTAAATAGGAAAACTAAATAATTGTGTAGATGATTTGCTTCAAGTGTAACCCGACGTCAGACATTAAGGCCCGTGACACCGTGACACGACCAATCAATCGCTCCTTTAATGCTGCGTTCACACCAGAAGCGAATAGCGCGTCAAATTCGCGTGAACCCTTTTTGAATCCATTCGTGCGTCAAGAGTGGTAGTTAAAAAAAGGAAAAGTAGTTAACTGATGAAACTTATTATAAAGTGTTACCCATTTTCCTGTATTCAACCATCAAATCAGGGCATGGTTTCACTGTTTCTGTTGACCTTTACCCTCTGCTTCAGAGGGGCAGGCGGATGTGTCCCATAGTGCCTCGTCTTTGCCCAACGACCTCCTCCTCAGCCTCTTCCACGGCTCTCTGCAGAACGAGCTCAGCGATCGAGAGATCCCACTGACCGACGAGGATCATGTGGCGTTCATGCATCACATCCTGGAGCGGGAAAGAGATGGTCATGTGGCTCCGTTCTCACTACCTGTCATTAAAGGTGATTTAAGAGTACTTGTTTTTAAATCCTGGTGTATATGACTGATTACGCAGGCTAATACAAATTACACTACCATTCAAAGGTGTGGGGTAAGATTTTTTGGTAACACTTTACAATAGACTATTTCACAAGATGGTCCAGAAACACTTCCTGTTTCAGTTTGTAACTGTTTTCTTTATTTCACATGTAAAATGTTTAACTTTTTGATTTAGTTTTACATGTTCTGTTGGTTGTATTTTATCCCAGCTTTTATGTAGTGTTAAACTGAAACAGGAAGTGCTTCTGGACCAGTGTTGTTTACATCTTGTGAAATGGTCTATATGGTTCTGCATTAATAATAATAATAATAATAATAATAATACATTTAATACATCAAAGTGCTGTACAACAGGATAAAATGCAAACAATACAATAAGAAGTAATACCACTATACAAAAACATAAAAAAATCACTAAACATTTAGGACTCATACGCAGCAAAAATTATTTAAAATTACTTAGCAATGAAAAATACATCTAAAGCATTTATTTTTCTTTTGGGTTTTCATTTTGGGGTGAACTAACCCTTTAAGTTGTATTAAACCCGGATCATTTCTGGAAAGTGGAAACAGATAACAACCACAGATGGTTTGTGGTTTGCATTTACTCTTGCCACAGTGTTTGATAGATTGAATAGCATTGTGATCAGTGAAGGACTGAGTAGATGATTAAAAAACAGCGTAATTGAAAGACTTAATGCTAATGGATGCCAGACATCCTCAATGAAGCTTTAAGTGATTCATTAACAATTGATAGTGACATAAGAAGAGATTATTATTGTGTGTGTGTGTGTGTTCAGAAGAGAGTTTGAAGCCTCCGGAGAGGCAGGACACTGTACTTTCTTTCCACACGATAGGAAGCAGTAAAGATGTGACGGGCTCCTCCAGCACACTACAGGTATGTCATCCCTTATTATCTCCACTATGCCCGTCCACATGTGTGTGTGAAAACTAGTTGCATCCAAATGACACACTATACACTATGCACTTATAAACTATGTGCTATTATTGTGTCTTATTTTGTCATTCAACCATGTAATTTAAGCTGTGCAGTCGAGTACATGAAGTGTCTAACATTACACACTTTTTTTTCCGGTCAAGTGCATCATCCAGGTATTTAAAGTGCACTTTTTTGTTGTTTTATTTTCAGTGTGAATGCTCTACTTGCACTATTCATACTACAAAACAGCATTGAATAGTGCATAATTATGCAAACTGGGACAAACCCGCTGTCTTTGACTAGTAATTAGTGTTTTTGCTATCACTTTTGATCAATGTAATGCATCTCTGCTGAATAAAAGTTATAATTTCTTGAAAAAAATAAATAAAACTTCCTGGCCCCAAACCTTTAACCTTTTAAGGGTCACCCCCCTTTTTTTGAATAGACATGGAAATCCACATTTCGAGCTTAAATGGTTGTAATTCAAGAATGCTTTGGAATATAGACGGATTCGTCTTGTTTTAAAGAAGACATTTGGCAGATTTTTGTCGAAGTGAAATAAATTAAGAAGGTGAAACAGAAAAAAAGTTATAGAAGTTTGAGTTTATGGAAATGTGCAATGTAAAAATATTAATTATTTATATTTTACATAAAATATATATTTTCAAAACCTGGGCTACTCTAAAACGGCAGAAAGATCAAAGCAAAAAATCTGAACAAGTTGTGTTTCAAATTTTAGGTTGATATCTTAAAAAATGAGCTTTCAAGATTTTGTTTGAGCGCAGTACCAAACTTTTTCACTAGGGCACAATCAGACTCCATTACTGCCCATATAAGGGCGCCTCCATTTCCATATGTGTTTTGAGTGATCTGAACCATTATTTCCACAATTTTCATACAATTTATGAAGTAGAAATCCTATTTAGAAGTAATATGGGAAGTTTGGCAGATTCTGATATGAATTCAACCTCTAAGAAACACAGCCTACAAATAACCTTCATGTAAGTCATAGCTCGCTGCCACATCACAAATGGTGAATTTATTATTTTTTTTCTTGATATTTCAAACATTTCAGACCTTTTTTTCCAAAATAATTAAATGGATGTTATCTTTTGAACTTTTGGCATTAAAAAAACAAACTGAGGTATCTACCATTTTTTTCATGATTTTTCATGTTCACTGCTATTTTAAAATAAAGGTCTGAACTCGCTTTATGAGTATGAAAATATTCTTGTTGCATATTGATAAATTATGGTTCCTCTGTAATATATTTTGAAAATCAGTCACCAAATATGGAAACTAGAGATTGTAAGCTTTCAAATGATTTATAGTTTGTCAATATTACTAAAGGTATTTACTATTGTTTTAAAAATATAGTGGCAAACGTCCCACCTGTGGGACGGTGACAGTTAATGCATCTCTGCTGAATAAAAGTTAAAATTTCTTGAAAAAAATAAATAAAAAACTTACTTTGCCCCAAACCTTTAACCTCTTTAGTGTCACCCCCCTTTTTTTGAATAGACATGGAAATCCACATTTCAAACTTAAATGGTTGTAATTCATGAATGGGTCTTGTTTTAAAGACGACCTTTGGCATTTTTGTAGAAGTGTAAAGTGAAACAGAAAAAAAGTTATAGAAGTTTGAGTTTATGGAAATGAACTACAATGTAAAAAAAATTATATAAAATATATATTTTCAAAACCTGGGCTACTCTAAAACTACAGAAAAAGTTGTTTTTAAAATTTTAGGTTGAAATCTCAAAAAAATGAGCTTTCAGTAAGATGTTGTTTGGGCGCAGTACCAAACTTTTTCACTAGGTGACAACCATTATTGCTCATATAAGGGCACCTCCATTTCCATATGTGTTTTGAGTGATCTGAACCATTATTTCCACATTTTTCGTACAATTTATGAAATAGAAATCCTATTCAGAAGTAATATGGGAAGTCTGGCAGATTTTGAAATGAATTCAACCTCTAAGAAACACAAAGAACACGCATGTGGGACAGGTGTGACGGTGACCGTTAAGGGGTTAAACAGTAGTGTATTCATCTTTCTGTTGTTGGCAGAGTGGCTACAGTGTGTGTTTCTCTGTTCCTGGCAGAGTTTCAGCAATGCAGATCTTGTGGATGACGAGCCAGCTGGCCTGGAGCGAGACGGCTTATCTCCTCACTGGAAATGTTACGCCAAATACATCAGCCATCAGCAGATCCTGCTCACATTCCTGCCAGCTACATTTACAGGTGCATCATCTGTCAGTGCCACACCAATTAGAGCTCAGTTGTCCTTTTATGTTTGCACACATCATGAGATTAATGCTTTCTATTTAGCCGTTTACATTCTTGGCTGAAAGCATAGCAAGAAATATACCCACAGTTTACCAAACTAATATTGCCAGCTGGAGAATGTTAGCAAACTACCATTTTTATTGGGTTTTTAATTAGGGGTGTGCACGAATATTTGATATGTAATTATTATTTGAAAAATAAAATACTACGGTATTAAATAGAACCAGCACAAAAACACAATCAGTAAAATATCATCTGATTATTATCAACAAAACCTTGAAATATTGCACTCGCCTAATGTATGGTATTAATTTTGATTTCTTCAGGTCTTAAAAACGTCTTAAAAAGCCTAAAATTTGACTTTAAAAAGTGTAGGAACCCTGATATATATTTATACACACATATATATTTTATTTTGATTGTGCAGATGTGCAGCTTTTGATGTCATCTGGTCTGGAAACTGAACCTCCAATCAACGGCAGCTTCCTGGAAGAGGAGGAGACCTGTAGCCACGGCAACGGCCAATCACAGGAAGACTCTATCAGCAGTTCAGCCAATGGTCAACATAAAGATGATGTCAAGGGCCACCCTGCGTCCAGAGAGGGGTCCACAGCTAAACCAGAAGCAGCGTTGGAGACGTCTACAGAACAAACCAACATGAACACAGGCGATGCAGGTTTGCAGTAATATCAGAAACCAAAACCAAACAAGAGATTTTACATGCATTTCACATGAACCGTTAAAGAACTTTATTGTTACTTAACCCTTAATCACTCTTAAAAAAGGACAACACTTATGGTCTTTGGGGTCCCCAGACCTTTAAAGAGTGATTGCATAAGGAAATATACATTTTTTTTATATGGAAAACTATACATCATTTTTTAAATTCACTTCTCAACTAATCATTTATGCTGTGTTTTTTTTGGAATTTTTTAAGTTTTCTACCTATTTACTGCACAATTACATAACTAGGCCATAAATTGGTACATGAAAAATGATTTTTTAAAGAAAAAGAAAAAACACTTAAATTATGTTGATAATTAAATCTAAACAGTTTTTGGACATTGCTCTATGTGTTAGGGATAGAATACTACCATCTGGTGGTTAGTCGAAACACAGTTTTTCTTATAGTATTAAAGTGCAATGACCACATCTATCCAATAGGGGTCCATAAAGACTCATTCATTTTCACTTCATTTTTCTTGATGCTTCAAATTCTCCTCACAACTTGATATATATGATATATATATTTTGAGAATTGTACAAAATATTTTTGTCAAAATTAGAGTTTGGTGTTGTTGTCTGATAGATTTTGAATTATTTGTTTTTGCAAATTATTATACATACATTTGCATAAACATTACAAGTCAGCACTATGACATGACTGTAATCACACACTGTTCATTTCAGAAAATTATTTATCAACAATTATTCATTTTTTTAGAACAAAATAAATTTGATAAACCAATATAATACAAAACAACAGCACTAATAAACTGTAATGAACAGGATGCTTACGTGTGTGTGTGTGTGTGTGTGAGATAGAAAGCTCGTTCCACTTTGTGTTTATGCTCTAGGACCAGACCTTGATTTAAATGTAATTTTTCTTAGATTTATGCCAGTTTTGTTTGTTTTATTTGCCAATTTCTGTAAAAAAAATGCTCTCTGTTGCAGTCATGACGTGTGTGTTTGTGCGTGTATGTGTGTGTGTGTGTGTGTATGAGATTTCTATTTATGCTCTAGACCAGACCTTGGTTTATATGTGGAACATTTCAGATTTATAATGGATTTACTTTTATTTTTTTAACAAACAAAATAAAAAAAATCCTTACATTCATTTTCAAATGGGGTCATTTTGACCCCAAACACCTTAAATGGTAAAAAAAAATTAGAACAACCAAATCGAACCCAGTTTTTTTTTTTGCGCATGTTTTTAGATTTTTTATTAAGGAAGAGTTTCATGGCCCTGAGATGAAGGGAACATTTTTAAAAAATCTAGGAAAAGTCAATTGGGGTCATATTTACCCCAAAGAGTGATTAAGGGTTAAATGTTAAAATATGAAATATAAAAAAACTTAACATATCTGGGAGAGACGTTTATCTCCATAACTGTGTCCCATAACGTTTAGCTCCAGAAGAGAAGGATGGTGTGCAGTTTACAGAGCCCCAAAAGCGAGACTGTCACATCACGTTCAGCAGACAGGTGTCTCAGCAGAGCGGCACCGACGCCACTCGACCTCGCTGCCCCATCTACATCTACAACTGCTCACTGGACTCCCTCAAAGAGCAGCTGGTCAATCCGCGGTCGGGACGGAAGCCCAGAGACGTCTTCTTCAGGTACTGAGGCACACATCCACATGAAAGCTACATGATAGCTTGAAGGTCTCTGGTCATCAGCTCTGATCCAAACCCCATAGAGCGGCCTTCTGCCTACCTAGATAACTACCTTCCAATACAGCATCTGAAATGCTCTTCATTAGCAATAAACACTGCGTGCTTTGAATATAAGCATCAATAGGCCTACGTCACCAAAAAATTGAAGACTAGGGCTGGGTAATAAATATCGATTTCTCGATATTAATCGATTCTCATTTTTACGAATCGATATCGATTCTTAAATCTCAAGAATCGATTAGTCATCCTGTTTCATTTGAATGAATGGGACGTTGTATCGCGGCCGCGCGCATCCAAAAAATCGCAATAATCTTTGTGCTTTGTTACTATTGATATGAAACAAAGTCTCAATTTTCAAATTACGTCCATTTTCTTTAGAAATTCAAAAACATAAATAGTGTTTTGGCGCTGTGGCGTGAGATCGCTCTGGAGAAGCAGCAGCGCTGATCTCTCTTCCGGCTTAATAATACCAGTTACAGAGCGAAATAAACATGATTGAGCATCTGAAAGTGTATTGAAAGATCGAAATCCGAATCAGCGTTTCAACCGTGGAAAGACGTCAGTTAAAACAGCTTGTAATCAATATCATGTTTCGTCATATTTACCTCAGAAAACCCACATAAACTCGTTAGCTGGAAAAAATAGCTCTAGAGAGGAGCATTTTGCTAAATATATACACCATATTACATATGCATTATAATCTTAATGTTCTTCAATATTTAATGCATATTTGAATAAATCTGGCAAGTTTTTATGACGGCCACCATTTAAATGTTTATATTTCATATAATCTTCTTATTATGAAAATAAATAAAAGTGTAATTTAAGTGTTTGTGTAGCTACAAAACAGTTCATTATTACCTTCATATTAGGCTAATGAAGCCTATAGGCTACAACTAGACTCCCATAGTTTACAGCATTAGTTGAGATTTGATTCCCTTGAGAAAAATGGCCATTTATTGTAACTGATATCCAAAATAATTGATATTGAATCGAATCAAATCGTAATCGAAATCGAATCGAATTGTGAAATTTGTCTCAATACCCAGCCCTATTGAAGACCGGAAGTACGTCTTTTAGTAGGGATACGGCTCTTCTGGTTAGCTTTTTACAGTGGTGGAGTCCGATAGATACCCCTGGACCAAATCTCTCCACAACCTGCCTGAAGTCACATATGACGATGACGATGTGGTTCGGATGATAAATGAAAACTCTATCGTGGATAAAACATTTTTTTCTTTAAACAAGGTTGATTTCATACAAACCTATATCTTCGACAGGAGCAAAAACCTTCGTTTCACAACCTCATAGCTCGTGGTCAGTCTACCTCGGATGGTTTAGATAATCGAAATCCTTATCGAGAAATACTATTGACCGGAAGTTCTGTATTTCCAGAAGCAGGAAGTGTGACATAGGCCTGTAACATTCTTAAAGGAGTAGTTCACTTTTAAAAAACTTTTGCTGATAATTTACTCACCCCCATGTCATCCAAGATGTCCATGTCTTTCTTTCTTCAGTCGAAAAGAAATTAAGGTTTTCCAGGATTTTTCTCCATATAATGGACTTCAATGGGGTCCAAATGAGACTTTCGGTGCAAACTGTTCAAAGGGCTTTAAACGATTCCAGACGATGAATAAGGGTCTTATCAAGCGAAACGATCGCTCATTTAACAAAAATAAATAACAAAGTTTAAGTTTTATAAGCCTTGCTCTGTTCTGCGATGCACGTTTGTGACTCACCCGTTCAGTCTTTTCCAGAGTCGGCTCGTTCGTTTCGTTCGTTGAATGAACCAAATGACACGAAAAAAGATTCGTTCATTTTGACAAACGAGTTCGAACAGGAGAGTCACAGAACAGAGCAAGGGCCTTAAAATGTTGCCTAGGTAGGCAGCTCGCTATGTTTTGGGACAGACCTGTTGTGTTTAATCATTCAGAGGGCACCGTGTGGTCATCCTAATGTTTTACTGTCTGGTTTCTCTTTGGATGAGAAGAGCTCAAGAGACAGACAACTGGGAGTTCAGTCAGCAGACCAAATACAGGTAGCCCTGCTCACTGCTTGCTGCTGTTGCCCTCAAGCGGGACCGGGGCGGGGGGTACGACTGAGGATGGTTACACTGAGGATGGTCCTTCTGTCTTTCTCTTTCTCTGGAGGGTTTTGCTTTTCTAGGAAGGTGACTGAGGGGGTATCAGGCTTCAGGAGATTTAGCTATGGGTATGAGGTCTTAAAATAATCTGTAAACATATTCAAACTTCAAAAGTTAGGGCTTTTTTGTTGTGGAAAGAAATGAATACTTTTATTCAGCAAGGATTCAGTAAATTGATCAAAAGTGACAGTAAAGCCATTAATCAATACTGTAACACTTTACTTGAAGAGACTGACATGACGTATGTCTTGAATATGAAGTAGGGTTTATGACATCTGTCATTAAGTGTGTTTCGCTCAATAATGACATTTTGAATGCAAATATGACCTTGTTTAAGATTAAACCAATACATCGTAACCTGTCAGTGTCTTTGTCATGACACCTTGACATTAAATGTGGTCGGCTTTGACATTGGCTGTCATGAGGCATTATAACTGTGTCTTGAATATGTTTCGTGACCTCAACTACAGTGGTACTAGTTGAATTTGTCATTAAAAGGTTATAATGGCTTCATGACAGCCAATGTCAAAACCAACCGCCTGACAGTTTAATGTAATGTTAACCAATAAAGTTTGATCATTAATCATGTTTATGACAGGTTGTGTTGTCTTGGTAATGTCAAGTTGTCATGACAAAGACACTGACAGGTTATGATGTATTGGTTTATGTCAAGGTGTCATAACAAAAACAATGTCATATTTGCATTAAAAATGTCATAACTGAGCGAATGACACTTAATGACAGTAGTCACAAACTTGCATAAAACTTCTATATGTATAAAAAAGACTAGTGAGAGCATGCAATAAATAATATTTCTACTTGAATTTTTGAATTGTAACATTTTTATGAAAATTAAACACATTTTCTGCCTCCATTCACATTACTGAAATGCATATTTTTAGGAATGTATATACCTTTATTATATGTATATTTGTCTATATATATATATATATATAAGAGTTCAGATGCAAAAGCCTCTATGTGCCATTTGAAATTTTCTTCTTTAATGATGATTTTTATCAAACTTGTATATTTAAGTTCAGTAATTTCACTTAAATGGCACCTATTAATTGTTATTTAAGTGAAATTACTGAACTTAAATATACAAGTTTGATCAAAATCATCATTAAAGAAGAAAATTTCAAATGGCATTTAGAGGCTTTTGCATCTGAACTCTTCATATATATATATATATATATATTATTTTTTTTTTAATTTTAGACTATTACAATATTTACAAAAAATAAATACATTAAATAAATTAATTAAATACCTTTAAAATTAAAGTCGTTGGCTTTGACATTGGCTGTCATGAGGCATTATAACTTGAATTTGGTTTATGTCAAGGTGTCATAACAAAAACATCTCAAACAATGTCATATTTGCATTAAAAATGTCATAACTGAGCGAATGACACTTAATGACAGTAGTCATTAGGCAAACATGCATAAAACTTCATGTCATGTCATGATTATGAAGGCGTCATGTTAGTCTTATGCACACCCCTTCAAGTGAAGTGTTACCAAAAAATAATTTTTTTTAACTTTATATTCATCAAAGAATCCTGCAAAAAATTTTTGACTGATCAGGTGACAGTCAAGCTTTGCCATCACAGGAATAAATCACATTTAAAAATATATTCATATAGAAAACCTGTTATTTAAAATGTTACGATCTGTGATCTATATTGTTATTGATTCAGATGCACAGTGATTTAGATTGCTCTACATTGACTTGTATGTTTTAAGACCTCATGTCCTGCTGAGGGTTGTTTTCTCTGCCTTCTGATGTTCAGTGCCAGTCAAAAGTTTGGACGTATTTGACTGAATGTCTGTTTCTGACTCTCTGATAACACGTGGAAAAGGAGAAGCAATACGACAGTGCATATCCATCACGTGCTCCACGTGATCATGCATTTTCAATACAGTTTCATCAGTCTCAAATATGAGGGAGGCTTCATTTGTGGTTTTCAGAGTTGGTAAAAGTGATTCGATGCATCCAAACTTTTGACTGATAGTGTACATACTGAAATTTGGAGGTTCGATCCCAATATGTAGACATCATTTTATATTTAGGACATCCCAAGACATTCAAAAGTAGGGTGAAATGACTGGATTATGACTTTATTGAAAAAAATTAGTCTTTGTTAATCTGGTATGTTCAACTGTCTTGGTGGTAGTGTCTGAATACTCACATTTGAGGGTACATTTTATGTCTCAACGTCTTGTTTTCCACCTCGCTTTTCCTTTTAATGTATTTTTCCTGCTTTGTTGACCACAAAAAATGTTTAAACCTATGCCATATATTTTAGGATTTTGTTGCTTCATGGCTGTAAACCTGTTTTGCATGCTCTTAAAGCTGTCTAAAACCTGCAGCTGGATATTTTCCTGTCCTCTTCAGAAGCAAACACGACTAGTATTTACATTTGATGATGCTTTGGACAGTGTAGATAAATGTAACACTATTGCACTGGAGTGCTGCTTGATATAAGGATTACACTCAGGAATACTGATGTTGAATCGGCCCCTAATATTTAAAATCATCCATTTAGAACAGATTTTACACTGTTTAATAGGGTCAATAATCACCTTCTTTGTGCATGTAATATAATAAATAGATATAGACCCAAATTAATAAATTCAAGAGCATGCATTCGCTTTCTGTACATGTCAGATAGACATGATGTTTTTAACCCTAAAACCGTATTCTGGACAAATGTGGGCAAAATAGTTTTGATTTATTTATTTAAAAAAATACTTTTCCTAAGTTTGCCTCCTGAACACACACAATTTTTTGGCTCAATTCTACAATGTTAAGTGGGTGAAAAAAACCTCCTTAATCTTGTATTTGGGTCAAAAATGGGCACCCATAGAAATGAATGGGAAAAACTGTAATTTAGAGCATAAGCCAAAATAAGACACCAGGTGACAGCAAAGTCACTTCATCTTTAGGTTTTAGTTCTAGGAACTTATTGGAATGATATTTTAATGTGGTTAATAAAAAATAAAACAACAATAAGCATAATTTACATAGAAAATATGGTACTTTTTGAAGTAAATAAATAAAAAAATGCCCCCAAAATAAAAGAAAACACCATAAATGGATACACAAAACTTTATCGAAGACAGTGATATAACATTTATAATAAATGAAAATTAGGATCACACCTGAGTCCTCTGTGCCCACATTTGTCCACAATTACTATAAAGTGAATACGGTTTGAGGGCTACGATGGTACCAATATTGTTTTTTCAGAATCTGGTAAATAAGTCAATAAATTGCCATATTATAATTTTTTTCTAACATTGTGCCTTTCATATAATTTAAATTTGATTCAATTGTACTACGATAATAAACTAAAAGAAAAATGGAGATCTGATGTTCAAATAAGTGACAGAAAGTGCCAGTTTTCCCTAAGTTAAACATGTGGGTGAATCTTTGAATTGGATATCTTGCTGACTGTTCCTGCTGCTTGTCTCTGCTATTTAAGGCTGGTGTCTGGTGTAGTGTTGTAGGAAATGTGTGGCAGATTGTGGCCTCGTGTTATCTGGTGTGTGTGTGTGTGTGTATTGGCAGGTCAATCTCTCAGGAGCGCAGCAGCGCCTCCTCCTGGTCTGAGCTCATGACGCACCCTCACAAACACAAGGAACTGGCCAACTACTGCAGCCTTCTACAGGAACACTACTATCAGAGCTATGTCAAAGGTCACACACAAACATATGCATACATACGTATAGTTAGACTTAAACAAATGTGTGCACATCCAGTGCCCACACAAACTAAAAAAAGGAAAAAGTAGAAATATTATTTATTGCATGTTCTCACCAAAGTCTTTTTATGCATATAGCTGAAATAAATTAATAAGCAAAAATATAATAAGCAAAAATAAGCGAAAAAATATTTCGCATAAAGTGAACGAAGATGATATTTTGCATTGTGATATTATTTTCTTGCCATTTTAATTCTCATTACAGCATTGAGACTTTTTTTATTTATTAATTATGAATTAATAAAACATTTTGTAGTTCATTATTATCGATGGTAAATGAGTCCAGAAACATTATATATATATATATATATATATATATATATTTAAATTTATATATATATATATATATATATATATATATATTAAATACCTTTAATAAATACCATTAGAATTTAATTTTGAAGGTATTTAATTCATTTATTTAATGTATTTATTTTTTGTAAATAGTGTAATAGTCTAAAATTACAAAAAATATATATATATATATATAGACAAATATACATATAATAAAGGTATATAAATTCCTAAAAATATGCATTTCAGTAATGTGAATGGAGGCAGAAAATGTGTTTAATTTTCATAAAAATGTTACAATTCAAAAATTCAAGTAGAAATATTATTTATTGCATGTTCTCACCAGTCTTTTTTTATACATATAGATGAAATAAATAAATAAGCAAAAATAGGAAATAATATTTCTCATAAAGTGAATGAAGATGATTTTTTGCATTATGACATTATTTTCTTGACATTTTAATTCTCCGTACAGCATTGAGACTTTTTTATTTATTAATTATGAATTAATAAAACATTTTGTAATTCATTATCAATGGTGATTGAGTCCAGAAACAATATATATATATATATATATATATATATATATATACCTATTAGACTTTAATTTTAAAGGTATTTCATTCATTTATTTAATATATTTATTTTTTGTAAATAGTGTAATAGTCTAAAATTAAAAAAAAGATATGCTGATATATATATATATATATATATATATATATATGACAAATATACATATAATAAAGATTTATAAATTCCTAAAAATATGCATGTCAGTAATGTGAATTGGGGCAGAAAATGTGTTTAATTTTCATAAAAATGTTACAATTCAAAAAAATCATAATGGTATTGAGTTTCTTTATGCAAAATGCAATGAGTGTCGTTTTCATGGGGAATGATTTGATCATCCATGTGCCTGTGTTGATTGACAGGTGTGTACCGCAGTCTGCAGCAGGCGTACAATGTGAGCTCGCAGGACGTTCTGACGGCCATGGATTACTGCGAGGAGTCGCTGCAGGAGATCGACATCACTTCCTTCCTGCAGACCCTGTGCGGACACGTACGTGTTTTCCGTGAACGTCACGAGCTGACCTGCAAGTCCAGTAGCAGCCCCACCACCTTCATCATTGGCGAGGGAGAGGATGATGGAGCTGACAGAGCCACACTGGTGTCTTCATCCAGGTATTTACAGTGATAATAGGACATTAAAGTATCACAGACTGTTTTGGCTTTACAGAAGCTCTAGAATAAAGTTATTGTCCAGCTAAAGTTAGTTTTGATTGATTCATTTCCATTGCAAATATTGGTTTGATTTTTAGCATTATTCTCTTACAGACTTGTTCATCGATAGTCTGGCCTTATAATTTATTTGCTTTTGGTGAACTGTGGAGTGGGTAAAACTGTTTTTAATGGCAGGCTAGGAGATACCGTTGACTCACGCTAGCCTAGCACCGGTGAACTATGCAACTGGAACTGATAAATAACACCCAGGCTCACATGGAAAAAATGACGCCCGGTGTCCAAAATCCTGAACCACCCTTTTAACCCAGTTTGTATTTTGTCAAAGTATTGAACTGGAGGACGGGAGCGAAGCCGATTCCAGAGGAAAACTCTCTGTCCCTTCCTCCCCGCTGGACCTGGATGAACCAAAGTCTCTGAAAATCCCAGAATTCCCTCTGTCTCTTCTCCAGTCCCAGCAGAAGTGTGAAGTGTATCTTGATTTGCATAAAATCATACAGGTACTGTGTTGTGACATTATTTTCTTGACATTTTAATTCTCATTACAGGATTGAGACTTTTTTTATTTATTAATTATGAATTAATAAAATATTTTGTAATTTATTATTATCAATGGCGATTGAGTCCAGAAACATTATATATATATTAAATACCTTTAATAAATACCTTTAGACTTTGATTTTAAAGGTATTTAATTCATTTATTTCATGTATTTATTTTTTTTGTAAATAGTGTAATAGTCTAAAATTAAAAAATATATATTTTGAAATATATATATATATATGTGTGTATATATATATATATATATAAAGAGTTCAGATGCAAAAGCCTCTAAATGCCATTTGAAATTTTCTTCTAAAATGACCATTTTTATCAAGCTTGTATATTTAAGTTCAGTAATTTCACTTAAATGACAATTAATAGGTAATTATCATTGCTATTTAAGTGAAATTACTGAACTTAAATATACAAGCTTGATAAAAATGATCATTTTAGAAGAAAATTTCAAATGGCATTTAGAGGCTTTTGCATCTGAAAATAAATATAAATATAAAGACAAATATATATACAGTAAAGGTATATAAATTCCTAAAAATATACATTTCAGTGAGACAATAATAAAAATATGCATTTCAGCAGACACCAAGTGTTGCGAGGGATGCAGAAACGGCATTTTTAAAAGTGTATTGTCACACATTCTGTTCTGCTCATTTCTGCAGGAGAAGTTCATGGAAATTGGTGCTCAGTATTTCAAGACGGTACCGTCCAACCCACATTATTTCTTTTACTGCCTTCCATCATCCAAAAAAGAGGTGCGTTATGGAAATATTTTGGCATTCCTTTCCTTTCAGTGACGTTAACACCTTTCTATTGTGTTGGAAAAACACACATTCATTCGAAAATTTCTCTAATGAGGGAATTATTCATGAGTTATCGATTTTAATCCGTTCTATCCATCAGAGTGCTTACTTAGGTATGTGTTTTTTTCTTTCTTTCCCGTATTTATACACATTTCATCTCTGCAAGCACTGAGAGTTTGGGTCTCTTATAATGCAACACACTTTCTAAAGAAATTATAGTGGCCATAAATATTAGTATTGTAATTGTACTGTTATTTTTGGGGGTAAAATATTATTATAGTTGTTAAATACTTTTTTATTTTACAGTATAGTAGTGTTATTGCACTAGTAATGTATTTTTATTGATTTGTGTCATTTTAAATGTGTTTTTTAGTAATAATAAAATGAATTACAATTATGGCACAGTATTAGTGTAGTGATATTAAATGGATACTTTCCTTCCTTTTTGTCCTTAGCTGACCACATTACTGGATGTTTATATGACAACATGTAGTACATTCTCAAAAGAGTTTGGTTTATTTTATTTAGACAATTGTGTATGAATCTCGGATAGTCAAACGTTTGACTGTCGCATTAGCACTCAACTTTACAGCAAGAGACCCTCTGAACCTGATTGGGACCTTAGACTCAGTCCCCGTTTTCCTTCATCTTCTCCAGGAGGACTCGGACAGGGAAGGAGAGCGGAGACCCAGTGAAGAGTGCGAGCTGTCTGAAGCTGAACTGGCTACAGAAGACGGTTAGACATCATTTATGGCCTTTTTAATCTGAAATATCTTTCATATCTAAGTGTCCAAGTCAGGCTGTTCGTTCAGTAACTCATTTGACATTTAATGCCATTTGTAACATATTTAAAGGTGCACTCAGTAATATGGGTTATACATAAAGAGATTAATACACTCTAAAATATGCTGGGTTGTTTTAACCCAATTTTGGGTAAAATATGGACAAACCCAAACTTTGGGTTAAAAATGTCGTTTAAAATGTTAATCCAATTACTGGGTTTGTCAGTATTTGATCCAAATTTGGGTTGAAATAACCCAGCATTTTTTACAGTGTAGTAAAAAAAAATTGATTTAACAACCCAGTGAGACGAATGAAACTTTAACTCTTTCCCCGCCAGCATTTTTTTATTTTATTTTTTAAGTTTATTTTTTATTGATAATTTTTACAAAACTTTCAAGGCCCCCAGAATATGTTGTTGCATGAATATCTGAACAGAACAGAGACTTTGCTTTTCAACAAAAAGCCCCCAAAATTTTATTCTAGCTTTATGCATTATGCTTATTTTTTTATTAATACTTAAAAAAAGCAACATTTTGAACAAACCATGTTTTTTTCCCCCCCCGAAGACTACGACATGCATCCGCAGTGCTTTTATCTCTCGTCTCTGCTTCTTTTTTGCATGTGTTTTGATCCAGAGATCTTGTTCTCTTTCAGATGATGCGTAATAGCTCCCCTACTGTATAACAGTAAAAACACGGAAAACTGACATTCTTTTTGTCAACGGCGGGAAAGAGTTAATTGCTTTCTGAAAAGTTAGCTAATGCTATTGGTTCATATTTTTCATTGCATGCACAAAATTAGGCGCAAAACTTTTGCGATATTTTCCAAATGTCGATAAAAAACTATTGCGATATGACGCTGTTTCCATTAACCGATGTTATACAACTAAAACGTCTTATTTTTCCTCTCGCGATAAGTCATTCCAAAAATCATGGCAACGGACTTTGGTAGGTTTATAACCTATTTCACAGCCATGCACCGCTCTAGACATTATTATTATTATTAATGGAAGGAGACGTGGTGTGTTATCCAAGCATTAATGGCAGGGAAAGACACAGAGTTCCTGGGTGTTTCTCCCTTATTTCTGCGCTTCGATGTCTTGATGGCATTTCTTTGAGGTTTAGAGAGGCTATTCCTGTAATTATTGTTTCTTTTTTTTTTTTTAAATGAATTTAATAAAGAACTCTATCTTGTATTATGTCCAAACGGTCGTTGCAAAACGAAAAATGAACGATTGTTGTATTTTTAAAACGCAAAGTTGAACACCAACATTTTAGTTTGACCACACCAATGCTGTGCTATATAGGCTACATCTCAACGAATTTTCAGATATTTGTTTATGATTTTTTGTCCCTTTAAAACATTTAAAATATTCACAAATGAATATGGAAAAAATGTAGATTTTACTGGTTTTCTATGGCCAAATTAGAACATGGATATTTATGATATTTTTCCCGCAGTGCTGTATAGGTAAATGCGTCTAAAAAAAATAACGAGCTAAAAACATAATCTCCGGATGCACCTTTAGAGAGAACGGCACCTTTCATACGGATTGCATAATCAGAAGGTATTGGTTTACGATTCGAATTTGTTCTTTTTAAAGTGGACATTTAAAGCTTTAGTCTATAAAGGCTATTGTTTCAGTTCTCGCGCTCCAGTTCACGAAGATCATAAAGCGCGCCTGATTGTTTTATGTTATCTTACAAAAGCACAACGTTTTCTTGTTATTGTGACATTACGCAATTAAAAGTAGTTGCGAATAATGTATTATTATTTTCTGTATAACCAGAAATGATTATTTTAAGTTGATTCCACTGTTGATGGGAAAATCCAGTGCGTGCTCCAAACTCCACACACACTCTTGAATATTGGTCAAAATCGAGTGTTTATTTGTGATAGCCTTAGCCCTATTATTATTATTGTCCAACCTGTACTATGAATGAGATGTGACGAATTGCTTTGTTCCTTTTTTGGATAATAGCGTCTTCAACATATGTAGCCTAATAAATGTTATAATAGGCTAATGATAGTAATTATTATTATTTGCGGACACGGACCGAAAACACACTCCGTCTTCTAAGTCAGGTGACTGTAAATGCGCAAAATCCGTTTCCATTGCAGTTTGGCGAAAAAATCCTTTTTCGAATTGCCTGAAAACCTCCTCCAAACTTTTTTGCGATTAACGGGAGTTTTCGCGAAATTGACGTGTTTCCATTGTGCGTATTTTCATTTCGCAATTTCAATTTGCGCAAATTGAAGGGTAGTGGAAACGCAGCTATTGATGCACTGATATTTTTTGTTATTTTATCTGCTGTTGTGATTTATTAATCTTCGAAAGGTTGTTTTTTTCGATAGGAATATTTTGTTCTTGGTCCATGATGAATCATTCACAGCAAAACTAAAACATTTAATAGAGTCCATCCATTTTGATTTCGTGTTATACAAGCAGTCTTTTGCATTTGTTAGTAAACTAGAAATATAAGATAACATGTTACTTGTATTAATCCTTTGCACATGCACAGAGAACGTGTCCGGCTGCTGCATCGTGACGGAGAGTGACACGGATCTGGAGGTGGAGTATCAGGAGTGTGGGAATGGCAAAGCGGAGGCTGGAGAAGAGGAAGGAGGTGAAGGCGTATCTCCATCGGACTCCAACACGGTCAACCAGGACGATGACTCCTTCAGTATTCTGGACGGAGACTCTCTGCTGGAGGCTGATGGCCTGCAGCCGGAGATGCCGCCTCTGTTTGTACACCTCACCTGCTCCGTCAACATGAAGAGCTGCCATGGCTCAATGCCCACGCAAACGCTGCCAACCTGTCTGGGTAAGGCTCTCAACACACTGCTGAGCTTTCTGCCTTTGACTAAAACTGTTTCCTACTCTTACAGACATTTAAAGTCCTCCTATAGTCATTTTATCCCTTTAAAGGATTAGTTCACTTTTGAAAAAACTTTTGCTGATAATTTACTCGCCCCCATGTCATCCAAGATGTCCATGTCTTTCTTTCCTCAGTCGAAAAGAAATTAAGGTTTTTGATGAAAACATTCCAGGATTTTTCTCCATATAATGGACTTCAATGGGAACCAAACGGCTCAAGGTCCAAAAGACAGTTAATAACAGTTTCAGATGCAGCTTCAAATGTCTTTAAACGACACCAGACGATGAATAAGGGTCTTATCATGCGAAACGATCGGTTATTTCAAAGCTTATTCCAAAAATGTAACTTTTCTAAGGACAAATGCTAGCCTTTCTCCATTCTGTGAGGCGCGTTTGCAACGTCACGTAGTACGTAATTACGTTCAAAAGGTCACGGGCGACGTAGCCAGAAGTACAGAGTCAGAGTGTTTACAAGTTGAACGCATAGGTTGAACGTGAAAACTAACTCAAACGGCGTTTACAAAAAAGGAATTAAAAGGTAAAACAACGATGTCGGACGATTTTGATTCTGTACTTCCGGCTACGTCGCCCGTGACCTTTTGAACTTAATTACGTATTACGTGATGTTACAAACGCGCCTCAGAGAATAGAGCAAGGCTAGCATTTGTCCTTAGAAAAGTTACATTTTTGGAATAAGCTTTGAAATAACCGATCGTTTCGCATGATAAGACCCTTATTCATCGTCTGGTGTCGTTTAAAGACATTTGAAGCTGCATCTGAAACTGTTATTAACTGTCTTTTGGATCTTGAACCATCCGGTTCCCATTGAAGTCCATTATATGGAGAAAAATCCTGGAATGTTTTCATCAAAAAACTTAATTTCTTTTCGACTGAAGAAAGAAAGACATGGACATCTTGGATGACATGGGGGTGAGGAAATTATCAGCAAAAGTTTTTTCAAAAGTGAACTAATCCTTTAAGGGTTAGTTCACCCAAAAATGTTAGCTCACCCTCCAAGCCCGTAAGACCGCCATTCATCTTCAGAACACAGTTTAATATATTTTAGCGCGTTTTATGTGTTCACACCCAAGCGATTTTCGCTGACGATGAGCCGATTGAACATGCAAATTCATTCCCTGACATTAGATGGCGCCCATTTGCTCTGCAATACCACTCCATAAGAGTTCTCTCTCTTAGTTGCGTTTGTCATATAGTTCTTTATCTTCTGACACCAACGAGAACAGCAGCTCTACATTCATCTTCCTCGTCTTATTTCTTCCTGGCAGTGTAGACCGCGACGCTACTTGGCGTATATCTTCTTCGCCGTTGCATATGTGAGCTCGGCAAGACCGTTTTGTGCTTGATTGCCCCCAAGTTGTGTTTTACTGTAACTTACGAAGATCCAAAAGCGTCAATCTCATTGGTCGGACAGTTTTCAAACTAAAAGAACGAACCCGACGCGTTTTTAAAAAAATGACGCTTTTACACGTGGCGTTTTCCGCGTCGGTGGGCACACGCACATTGGCGCCCTTTGTTTAGTCACGAGGCGTTAAATGTCACCGAATAACGGCTTTTTGTCTCTCCATTGAAAATGTGTGTATGTTATACTGTCTTTGTCCAGAAAGGAAATAAAGACATCATCAAAGTAGTCCATGTGGCATCAGTGGGTTAGTTACAATGTTTTGAAGCATCGAAAATACATTTTGGTCCAAAAATGACAAAAACTGTGACTTTATTCAGCATTATATTGTGTTCCGGTTGTGTTGTGGATCCGCGTTCAGTGCCACTGCTGTGTCCGTGTGTTCGGGTTCAAATAAATATAGCTGGGCAAAAAAAATGCAAGTCTTCCTCTGTATGGAAATCCTTAGAGGTGTTTGTGAAGATTGTTTTGTACAGCCTCAGACTGTAACCGAAGCTCAGCCGCACCAGACACACGTCAGCCGCATCTTACGTCACCGAACGCGGATCCACAACAGAACCGGAACACAATACAATGCTGAATAGAGTCGTAGTTTTTCTTATTTTTGAACCAAAATGTATTTGCGATGCTTCAAAACATTGTAACTAACCCACTGATGTCACATGGTCTACTTTGATGATGTCTTTATTTCCTTTCTGGACAAGGACAGTATACCGTACACACATTTCCAATGGAGGGACAGAACGCTCTCGGACTAAATCTAAAATATCTTAAACTGTGTTCTGAAGATGAACGGAGGTCTGACGGGCTTGGGACGAGTCATTAATGACATCATTTTCATTTTTGGGTGAACTAACCCTTTAAAATGGCGATAACAAAATTACTATAATAATAAAAAGAAAGATCTACTCAAGCAAAGTTATGGAAAATCATTAGTGTGAACCATATACAGTATTTTGAGGGATTTTTTTTATCTAAATTTGTTTCTCTCTGAATAGTAATAGTGAATATACATCTATGGTTTACAGCTGAAGTCATAACCTGTCTGGAAAACGCTGAGAATCTTCAGTCGGTGGATCTGAACGAGTTGTCAGTCACTCTTGATATCTTTGTGCTCACGTTACCTCTGGAGATCGAGGTCATGGCCCCTGACTTCCGCCACAACCGGTCAGTGATTGCGAACTGTCCTGGATTTATGAAAGACAAGCACGATGGCTTCAGCTCGAGTGATCATGATGCTTCTCTGTGTGTGTAGGTACACGTCTGAGAGCAGTGTGTCTCTGAACCGCTCCCCTGGACAGCCCTCATCATATCGCTCTGACGAGGAGCTCATGGGGAACCTGGACGGCCTGCGCGGGGTTGGTGTGGAAAGGTCAGCGTTTAGAGGTCAACAGACATCATCTGTTGCCGAACATCTTGAGCATTAACTCTTTATTTTGTCATCTTCTGCAGTATGTCTGGAGATCCCCTGTCCAAACTTCCTATTCCGCACAAAATGGCTGTTTTAGCCACCATGGATGAGGTGAGGGTGCAAAGATTTAAATGAAAAAGAATAATTATAGTGATATTATTAAAAAATATTTTCATTATCTCAAACAATTATTCATCATTGAACCAGTAATGAAAGTTAAACCCTTCCAAGCACTGTATATGTATTCAGTACCGTTTATTATTGCAGGAGGAGGATCTGTCTTTTTCCGAATAAATATAAATAAACATTAAAATAAATAAATATATATATATTATTGTATATAAGCTTGTTTCCACCATGGAATACATTTTTATTTATTTAGTTTTTTGCATGTTAAAGTCAGAATTGAGACATATATATATGGAAGCTTGTTTCCGGCACTGAATTAAAAAAAATAAATAAATAAATGGTTTAGACTTTTTATCTCACAATTACAAGATATGAAGTCACAATTGTGAGAAATAAAGTCGCAATTGTGAGAAATAAAGTCGCAGTTTTTGAGAAAAAAATCTGAATTGCGACTTTTTATCTCACAATTCTGACTTTTTCTCACAATTGCGAGTTTATGTCTCGAAATTCTGACATCTTTTCTCAGAAATGTGAGATATAAACTCGCAATTGCGAGTTATCAGGCCAATTCTAATTTCTTCCCCTCAGAATAGTTTATATATTACAATTCTGACTTTACAGCGCGCAATTTTGACTTTATATCATGCGTTTTTGATTTTATAACTCAATTGCGAATTTATATCTTGCAATTTCGACTTTATATCACGTGTTTCCGACTTTACAACACGCAATTTCAACTTTATATCATGCATTTCTGATTTTATAACTCGATTGCGAATTTATATCTTGCAATTTTGACTTTATAACACGCAATTGCGAATTTATATCTCGCAATTGCGACTTTGTCAATCAATTCTGACTTTATATCACGCAATTCTGATTTATATCTCACAATTCTGACTTTATATCTCTCAATTCTGACTTTATATTGTGCAATTCTGATTTTATAACACGCAATTGTGAATTTATATCTCGCAATTTTTACTTTATGTCTCGCAATTGTGTCTTTATATCTCGCAATTCTGACTTTATATCTCGCAATTCTGATTTATATCTCGCAATTCTGACTTTATATTTCACAATTCTGACATTATAACACGCAATTGCGACTTTAAATCATGCAATTCTGACTTTATATCTCGCAATTCTGAGAAATAAAGTCAGAATTGTGAGATAAAGTCGCAATTATTAGCTTTTTTATTTTTCATTCTGTGGCAGAAATAAGCTTAAAGTAGATATAAACATGCAATTCTGAGAAAAAAAAGTCAGTCTTTTTTTCCTTAGAATTGAACTTTTAAAAATTAGTGTTTATATCTCGAAATTCTGACTTTATAACACGTAATTGCGAGTTTATATATTGCAATTCTGTGCATGATGTAATCTCACAATGTGAGAGAAAAAAAGTCAGAATTGTTAAAAATAAAGTCACAATTAGGGCTGGGCAACAATTAATCGTGATTAATCATTGCCCAGCCCTAGTTTTAGTTAATGAGTTTAATTGAGTTTAGTTTATGATAATACCCCTGTCTCTTTCAGATCCGTTGGCTCTTGGAGGATGAGATCGTCTCTGCTCTACGGCACTCCTCTGTCATCAACTCCTCCACCCTGCAGAAAGTGTCCGAGCACGTGTGTCGTTCCAGCGGCCGCCCGCAGTGCCACTGTGAGGTCGTTCCCCTGCAGTTCGTATTTGGTCCCGAGCAGTCGCTGGAAAAGTTTCAAGAGGTGTGAACTCATGCGATGACCTCTATTATTGGTGATAAGACTTCCCAGGAAAGGTCAAGAACCAGATTATGTTCTGCACTGCTGTTTAATAACACGTCTCTGCTTCCTCGCCGCAGGAGTTCAAGAGGTTATCGTTTCCCGGTTACCTGCTAAACGCAGAGCAATACAACTTCCACTACGTCTCATTGAGTCGGGCGCAGTCTCACCGGCTCCAGGCTGCAAGACAGCTGTCTAACACCACTGCTCAGGACTCAACGGGGACAGAAACCACATCCAAGCAAGCCAGCCTGTGTCCTGAGGGGGAGGATGGTGCCAAAGCATCAGCAAACATCTCGACGTCGGACAAAGAAGGAGAGCAAAAGAAAAAGGAGCTGGTCGCTGAGGTGATTATTAAAAACCTTTTAACCATGCCTGAAGAAATGCATTCCATTTGTTTAATGACAAAGCTATAATTTTAAGAGTAACTCATGCAAATGAGAAAATGTGTAAATAGCAGGGTCAAAAATGTCACCTAAATGAATAAAAATGCTAGAGCCAGACCGATATATCGGCCGATATTAGGCATTTTCCAAAATATCGGTATCGGCAGTTATAATGGCCGATAAATGAATATTTAAAAAATAAAATAAAAACGGATGAAACGCGCTTGAACCATGTCGTGAGTTTTGGAGTTGTATAGTTTGTCCACCAGAGGGCACTCTACACCGTTCCTGTTGGCAACACTCGTTGAGTTGGTCACGATACATATATTGCTTGAATAACAATTAAAAGAACATCCCCATCAGTTCTCTTAACTCAAATAAGCATGACAAAATTCTTCTGTTAAATAAGCCGAGAGTGAAGCGGAATTAGCTAGTAATAGTTACGTTACCTTGTAGAGTAGTTGACTGACTGTCCTTTTAACTTTTGACAATGTGACTGAAGTATTTCTTTAATAGCTTGTGACAGTAATAGCAATGAGACGGATCATCTCTCCTTGGCCTGTTTATATTGCCATTACTAAACCATTACTAAATTATGGCTCATCATAGACTAGCTAACCACCAAGCTAGCTAATGCCACTATCATCAGTCTGTTCTGTTGTGACAATAAAAGAAACAAGTTTCATTTTAAAATGCATTATCATATTATTTTAGTTAAAACTCATAAATAACTACAAATAACTATTGTTTGGGAAATCTGTTAATGTTTTGTTGCACGTTTCTGAAATAAAAATATATATATCGGCCGATATATCGGATTTTGAATCCAAATTTGTATCGGTATCGGCCTTCAAAATCCTTTATCGGTTGGGCTCTAAAAAATGCACCTAATATCATAGATTCTGGGCAAAAAAACAACGAAGAAAAACTATTGTTTTCCGAACTATTGCAATCATGAGGTTGATTTTTATACAAAAGTTCAATGAACAAGAAGTTCATATTAAGTAACTTACATTTTAGACACACTATTGTCAGTATTATTTTTGCCCTCTTTTGCAAATAATTCCAAACTAGTGTTGTCACGATACTGAAATTTCCAACTTCAATACGATACCTTGAAAAATATCAATATCTTGCACATTTCATAGGGAGGCTTTAATTGTAGCGTTGTGCTATAATTTATTACTGTTTACTTAAACGTCGTTAATTTAATCTGTTTGTAAATGTGGTTCAACGCTACAGTTAAAGCCTCTCTATGCCATGTGCAAGATATTGCAACACAAATACCCAAATTATCAAAAAGTTATGAGATAATAACAGCTCTGTATGGCAGTTTTCCCCACGGTATCTAAAATGGTATCGAATATCGATATTTTTCAAAGTATCGTATCGAAGTTGGAAATTTCAGTATCGTGACGACACTAGTTTGGAATTATTTGCAAAATAGGGCAAAAACGTACGATATTGACAATAGTGTGTCTAAAATGTAAGTTACTTAATAAGAACTTCTTGTTTATCGAACTTTTGTATAAAAATCAACCTCATATTTGCAAGAGTTCGGAAAACAGCAATCTTGCTTGTGATTTTATTTTTCATTTTTTTGCCCAGTATATACGATTTTGTCAAATGAAATAAACAACATCAACATCCAACATCATCCATAACACTGGATAGTTTTCATTGTAAAAAATAAATAAAATGAATGCTTACAATTAAGGTTACAAAAGTTATTCAGTCAAGAGCAGCGAGTGTTTTTTTCTTTGTCTCCGTGGTTTATTAGGCCGAGTTTATGCACGGATCCAATATACCGTTACACAACAGGCGCTCTCTCAACTAGTTACGTTCCAGAAATACAAGCGCTATTCAACCGAATAAGACAAGCGTGTCAATTTGCCTTCGAAGAGCAAGAACGCTTAGAAAAGGAGTATTGTAACCGTTTTCTAAACAAAGTCACACCAGAATCATTGCAAATTATTTAATTATGTTGAAGAAAAAGAGTGGATTGATACAAGAAACGCAAAACTAGCATGCCTGAGAGAAAGGTTAGCTAAACACTTTAGCATCATTATACTAAAATATATGATCACAGAATGCAATGATTGACCGTTCACATTCAAAGAGCCATGTAATAAATGTAATATCGTCTTACCTCATCATCTGGATAATGATTCATGTGTTTTCCCGCAGCAGGTCGAGTGTGGGGGACATGACCGGGAGATTCGGCCTTCAGCGGTCACTGACTCAGCCAGCGAGTCTTTCTCCGAGACCTCTGACCCCGGGCAGGTCAAACAGGCCGATGCCGAGGAGAGTCGACCTCAGACTGCTCACCTGCAGACCGGCAGCAGCACCGAACGCTCCTCTGATCACATGACCCCTCCCAAAACACCCTCCGCTGCCAGCCTGGCCGAGTCCGTGCAGTCCGCCACACACAGTGAGTGAGGGTGTCTCGAAATCGATCGAAATTAATTCACAGTTTCGAACTTTAAATAAAAAAAATGCAATCGTCGATGCTGCCACGCCCCCATGTCACGTCCGTTCGGCGTGCCAAGCGGAAAAAACACGTGTGTTGAAGTGCTGTGAGTCCATGGCTGGTTCAGAAATGTCACTTAAATGAATAAAAATGCACCTAAAATTAGTTGATTTTTGTACAAAAGTTCGATGAACAAGAAGTTCATATAAAGTAACTTACATTTTAGTCACACTATTGTCAATATTGTATGTTTTTGCCCTATTTTGCAACTAGTGTTGTCACGATACTGAAATTTCCAACTTCAATACGATGGGGGAAAAATATCAATATCTTGCACATTTCATAGGGAGGCTTTAATTGTAGCGTTGTGCTATCATTTATTACTGTTTACTTAAACGTCGTTAATTTAATCTGTTTGTAAATGTGGTTCAACGATACAATTAAAGCCTCTCTATGCCATGTGCAAGATATTGCAACACAAATACCCAAATTATCAAAAAGTTATGAGATAATAACAGCTCTGTATGGCAGTTTTCCCCCACGGTATCTAAAATGGTATCGAATATCGATATTTTTCGAGAAATCGTATCGAAGTTGGACATTTCAGTATCATGACGACACTAGTTTGGAATTATTTGCAAAATAGGGCAAAAACATACAATATTGACAATAGTGTGTCTAAAATATAAGTTACTTAATATGAACTTCTTGTTTATCGAACTTTTGTATAAAAATCTGCAGGTGTGGAAGTTTTTGGGATTTCCAGTGAGTTATGTTGACGACGTTCGCGCTTCAAAAAAGCACAAGCACAGTTTGCAGACATTTGTTTAATGACAAAGCTATAATTTTAAGAGTAACTCATGCAAATAAGAAAATGTGTAAATAGCTGGGTCAGAAATGTCACTTAAATTAATAAAAATGCACCTAAAATTATAGATACTGGGCAAAAAAAAAAAAAACAAATTAAAAAAAACTATTGCAATTATGAGGTTGATTTTTATACAAAAGTTTGATGAAGTTCATATTAAGTAACTTACATTTTAGTCACACTATTGTTAATATTGTATGTTTTTGCCCTATTTTGCAAATAATTCCAAACTAGTGTCGTCACGATACTGAAATTTCCAACTTCAATACGATATCTCGAAAAATATCAATATCTTGCACATTTCATAGGGAGGTTTTAATTGTAGCGTTGTGCTATCATTTATTACTGTTTACTTAAACGTCGTTAATTTAATCTGTTTGTAAATGTGGTTCAACGATACAATTAAAGCCTCTCTATGCCATGTGCAAGATATTGCAACACAAATACCCAAATTATCAAAAAGTTATGAGATAATAACAGCTCTGTATGGCAGTTTTCCCCCACGGTATCTAAAATGGTATCGATTATCGATATTTTTCGAGAAATCGTATCGAAGTTGGAAATTTCAGTATCGTGACGACACTAGCTTGGAATTATTTGCAAAATAGGGCAAAAACATACAATATTGACAATAGTGTGTCTAAAATATAAGTTACTTAATATGAACTTCTTGTTTATCGAACTTTTGTATACAAATCTGCAAAAGTGCATGATAGCATGGAAACCCATCGACAGAGCCTGAACCCCCTCCTCTTTCATTGAAGTTTTTGGGATTTCCAGTGAGTTATGTTGACAACGTTCGCGCTTCAAAAAAGCACAAGCACAGTTTGCAGACATCCCAAGTCTCGCGGAAGTGATGGGAGTCTCCCGCATAAAATAAGAGTGGTATTAATTGTATTTGTGCAGGTCTTCTAAATGAGGCCCCTGGTCGTTTAGTTAGACTCTAATAAAAAAGTTAATAAAGGCTTTGATTGCTGTTGCTTTCAGGCAGTGGGAAACTGCGGCCCAGTCGAGTTCAGAGCGTCGTCTCCAGTCAGGGAAGCCTGGATTCAGACATGCTAGGTGAGACTTCACAGAACAGACAACATGGTCACACTCACAATCATCATTCCTCATGGTCGTCCTCCTCTCTGGCGTTTGTGTTTCAGGTTATGATGGCGGCAGCAGTGATTCTGAGTGTGAAGGACCCACTATGAACGAGCAGGAGAGACGGACGCCGCTCATGCCTGATTTCTGGCTCATCATCAGAATTCATCAGGACAGAGTGGAGGTTTTCTCACACGCCAGGTACTGCTCGACATGCAAATTCACATTCAGAAAGCACCAAATGCAAGTAAAACAATTGGCCGGTAGACTTTATTTAAATCACAATTTAAGAAAGATGCTTTGACACTTGATTTTTATAAGAATCGACATGAAGGGGTTTTCTAAGCAAGCATCACTATTATTATTGCTCATACTTGTTGTTTTCCACTTATTAAACATCAGTCCAGTCTCATAGTTTGTTGAATGAACATGAATGATTGATGAATTTAATTAAAAAAAATTAAATTAATTAATATAAATGATAATGGATTGATTATTTAATAATTATTCATTAATGAAATGATATATATATATATATATATATATATTAGGGTTGTGCAAAGATTAATTGCATCCAAAATAAAAGTTTGTGTTTACATAATATATGTGTGTGTGCTGTTTTGTATATATAAATACGTATGCATGCATGTTTATATTTAAGAATTATATATATATATATATATATATATATCTACATAATTTAAATATAAATATTTTATGAATAACACATTTTCTTAATTATAGTAGGTCATATAAGCGTGTGTGTGTGTATTTATATATACAAAATAATTATACACAGCACACACAAATATATTATGTAAACACAAACTTTTATTTTGGATGCAATTAATCCTTGCACAACCCTAATATATATATATATATATATATATATATATATATATATATATATATATCTCAAAACAAAATAATTTAAAAATATGTTAAAATATTTCTAATTAATGAATAATTATTAAATAATCAATCCATTATCATTTATATCATTTTTATATATAATATATATAATATTTAAAAAAATATAAATAATATGTAAATAATATCCTTAAAATGTTTTACGTTGACTTCAGTGCTGTAATGCAAGCTCTTGTAATAAAAAAAGTACCAAACGATATCAAAGCAATTATTTTCTTTAATTTATGGAAAGGTTTTCAGTGCCTATTTGTGTAAACTGCCCAAAAAAGTTTTTGTTGTCCTTGTTAGTTTTCAGCTTATAATGAGTGTTCAATTGTGCATAAATATGTGAAGCACACAAATGAGCACAAATGATTCTGTTTGTAATGCTTAAAATGCAAACTTTAGTTTCCCCCAGACGTGCAAACAAAACCGAGTTTTGCATTTTTCCTGCTGAGACTGTTAAAACACTTTGTACTGTTTGAATATTGTCAGTCTTGAACATTGTGTTGGCAGGAGTTTTAACAGAGCGAAAGAGGAGGAAGAGATTCCAGAATACCTGCGTCTTCATCAGCTGGTGGTGAGGAGGATTGGAGAAATGTGCCGAATAGTCAACCAGGTAAATATTATACAGCTTATTCTAGCCTAACAACTGCTCACTTAGTGAGAAAGTCCCGCTATCTCTGGTTCATCCCCCCAGATTGCTCTTTAACCTCTCAGTGACTTTCTCCACAGCGCCTCCTACTACAAGACCTGCATGATAGTCACGTGTGCCATTCTCTCCTGGTTGCTGAGAGTGAAGAGGACATCTGGAAGCACGAGTCGCTTTACCGGCCCAGAATGACCCACTCTGATGGTACAAAACCCAGCTGGATGACTAACACACACTCTTTCTACAAGCCAAGGCCATATACACACTACAGCCTCTCTGACGTGGTTAAATTCATTTAAATGGCTAAATTTATTAGAAAATTATGATTCCAAATTTCTAAATCTTTAAAAACTTTAATTATAAGGGTTAAATGTTGCTCACACCCCAAACCCTAAAACATCAAGCTTTTATTTTGTCTGAAAACAGCATAGAGACCTTTTTTGACAACAGCCGGTTTATGAGCGCTTGTTATTACTGGTTTGGGAAGATGGTTGGCATTCCCAAATGCACATTAAAACCGAGCCAAACTCTGAAGCGTAATTTGTTTAATTGAATAGCAACCATAACGCAGTAATCGCACAAAGCCAATTCAATTTCAATTAATCGGGCTGCCCCATACCATGCATATGGCTTTGTTTAAATTAAATCTGTTGCTCTCTTGATATGCAGAAGAAAGTTAATAGCGCCTGATGACACCGCTGTGAAATGGAGCACAATTTACACAAATACAAACAAACACACAGACTTGTCGGGAAGGTCAATTCAAGGGTAGTGATAATGAGTGTGAGCACTCGCCTCATTGACTGCAATTTCATAACTGCTGTTTAGCATGAATTACTGCACTAATGTCTTAATATGGCCTGATGTTCTGCCTCAGACTGTGTGAATGAATTGGATCCGGTCGACCACAGAGATGAACGCTCAAATGCTGAATTTGTGTTGTACAACTTGAGGTGCTCTGCGGGCCTGTTGAGTTCAGAGAATCCTGCTAATCTCTCTTTTGTTATAAAATAGTTAAGATGAAATTCCCGTAATTGCACCTTTTTTCCGGCACAGACTACAGCGCCGATGAGAGCTATCAGCCGCGGGACTACCTCGCCGCCACTATGCAGTTCATACACGGATACTTCGCCTGTGACGTGGTCTGGAGCACCGTTATTTATATTCACCCACGGCTCAAAATGGGGCCCAACATGGGCGTGTCCCGGGGTGAGTGACACCTCAGTGGACCAATCAGGCGGTTCCTCATGAAGACACATTAAACTTGTAGTATGGAAGCTTGTTTTCGCCACTGAATAAACAAATAATAATAATTGTTTTTGACTTTTACCTCACAACTGCGAGATCTGAAGTCAGAATTGTGAGAAATAGTCACAATTGAGTGTTATAAAGTCAGAATTGCGAGATATAAAGTCGGAATTGTGAGATATAAAGTCAGAATTGCGAGATATAAAGTCAGAATTGTGAGATACAAAGTCTGAATTGCGAGATATAAAGTCAGAATTGCGAGATACAAAGTCAGAATTGCGAGATACAAAGTCAGAATTGCGAGATATAAAGTCAGAATTGCGAGATATAAAGTCAGAATTGCGAGATATAAAGTCAGAATTGCGAGATATAAAGTCAGAATTGTGAGATACAAAGTCAGAATTGTGAGATATAAAGTCAGAATTGCGAGATATAAAGTCAGAATTGCGAGATATAAAGTCAGAATTGCGAGATATAAAGTCAGAATTGCGAGATATAAAGTCAGAATTGCGAGATATAAAGTCAGAATTGTGAGATATAAAGTCAGAATTGCGAGATATAAAGTCAGAATTGCGAGATATAAAGTCAGAATTGCGAGATATAAAGTCAGAATTGTGAGATACAAAGTCAGAATTGCAAGATATAAAGTCAAATTGCGAGATATAAAGTCAGAATTGTGGGATATAAACTCACAATTGCGAATTATCAGGCCAATTCTAATGGGAAAAAAAGACTAACTTTTCCTCTCAGAATAGTTTATATCTCACATTTCTGACTTTATATCTCGCAATTCTGACTTTACATCTTGCAATTCTGAGAAATAAAGTCAGAATTGCGAGATGTAAACTCGCAATTGTGAGAAAAAAAAGTCCGAATTGTGAGATAAAAAGTCGCAATTACCTTTTTTATTTTTCATTCCGTGGCGGAAAACAAGCTTCCATATGCTTGCACCCTAAGATGATATTTTACTCTCTCATTCTTTCAGCTATTCAGGCTCTGCGCTCCGTTCTAAACGCCTTTTGTGTGGTCAACCGCAAAAACATGTTTGTCTATCAGGAGCGAACCACCAAATCTGTGTTCTACCTCCGGTGAGTCAATGGCTTCAGTTTGAGTTTTTCAGTGGATGATGTTGATATCTGGAGAACATAGTAAACCGCTATGGGTGATTAACGTCATCCAGATGCGTATATGTGAATGTTAATGTTGCAACTTGCTCAACCGTTCAAATTTTTTTTAATGTTTTTAAATCTGAAATCTGCATTTATTTGATCAAAAACTGCACATGTTTTTACAGTTTAATATTACTGTTTTACATTTGATTTGTATTTTAATATGTAATTTATTCCTATATAATCTCAAAAGTTTTCGACTTTAATCTTGAAATGTTTCGACTTTAATCTCGAAATGTTTCGACTTTAATCTCGAAATGTTTCGACTTTAATCTCGAAATGTTTCGACTTTAATCTCGAAATGTTTCGACTTTAATCTTGAAATGTTTCGTCTTTAATCTCGAAAATTTGCAACTTTAATCTCGAAATGTTTCGACTTTAATCTCGAAATGTTTCGACTTTAATCTTGAAATGTTTCGACTTTAATCTCGAAATGTTTCGACTTTAATCTCGAAATGTTTCGTCTTTAATCTCGAAAGTTTTCGACTTTAATCTTGAAATGTTTCGACTTTAATCTCGAAATGTTTCGACTTTAATCTCGAAATGTTTCGACTTTAATCTCGAAATGTTTCGTCTTTAATCTCGAAAGTTTTCGACTTTAATCTTGAAATGTTTCGACTTTAATCTCGAAATTTTTCGTCTTTAATCTCGAAATGTTTCGTCTTTAATCTCGAAATGTTTCGACTTTAATCTTGAAATGTTTCGACTTTAATCTCGAAATGTTTCGACTTTAATCTCGAAATGTTTCGACTTTAATCTCGAAATGTTTCGTCTTTAATCTCGAAAGTTTTCGACTTTAATCTTGAAATGTTTCGACTTTAATCTCGAAATGTTTCGTCTTTAATCTCGAAATGTTTCGTCTTTAATCTCGAAATGTTTCGACTTTAATCTCGAAATGTTTCGACTTTAATCTCGAAATTTTTCGTCTTTAATCTCGAAATGTTTCGTCTTTAATCTCGAAATGTTTCGTCTTTAATCTCGAAATGTTTCGACTTTAATCTCGAAATGTTTCGTCTTTAATCTCGAAATGTTTCGTCTTTAATCTCGAAATGTTTCGTCTTTAATCTCGAAATGTTTCGACTTTAATCTTGAATTGTTTCGACTTTAATCTCGAAATGTTTCGACTTTAATCTCGAAAGTTTTCGACTTTAATCTCGAAATGTTTCGACTTTAATCTCGAAATGTTTTGACTTTAATCTCGAAATGTTTCGTCTTTAATCTCGAAATGTTTCGACTTTAATCTTGAAATGTTACGACTTTAATCTTGAAATGTTTCGACTTTAATCTCGAAATGTTTCGTCTTTAATCTCGAAATGTTTCGACTTTAATCTTGAATTGTTTCGACTTTAATCTCGAAATGTTTCGACTTTAATCTCGAAATGTTTCGACTTTAATCTCGAAATGTTTCGACTTTAATCTCGAAATGTTTCGTCTTTAATCTCGAAATGTTTCGACTTTAATCTCGAAATGTTTCGACTTTAATCTCGAAAGTTTTCGACTTTAATCTCGAAATGTTTCGACTTTAATCTCGAAAGTTTTCGACTTTAATCTCGAAATTTGCGACTTTAATCTCGAAATTTGCGACTTTAATCTCGAAATGTTTCGACTTTAATCTCGAAAATTTGCGACTTTAATCTCGAAATGCTAGATTTTTTATTTTTTTTTTACTGATTTTTTTTTAAGTTGCAGTTCAGGGCTTCCGTAAAATTGAAAGATCTGAAAAAAATTAATATATACATTTACCCACCCATAGACCCTCCGCTCAAAGGGTTAAACGTGGACAAAAGATATGGATTAAGACACCAGGTGTAAACGGGAATGTGTGTTACTCGTCTACTTGCGATCCGATCGACCAAAGCTATAAAGGAAACAGGGCCGAAATGATCGCTAGAATTTTTTCGAATTCTTTTCATGATCTTGACCTTCTCGTCCCATCTGTCTTGTCTCCACAGACTCTCAGAGACGTCTCAGGCAGGGAAGTACAGTGATTTGGATGGAAACATGCACACACGCTCTGTCGGTCTGGCCCGCAGCCAAGAGCCCCTGGGCTCCGAGGACCTCGCGGTAACATTCACATACTGTCACTTCTCATTACGCTTTAGGAAACCAGAGCCCTCAGGAGCCATTAGGGCTCCGATCCCCTTCCCGAGGGAATGATTTACCTGAGACTTGCAAAGCGCTGACCTGTCCTTGTGTTATGAGGCTCATTCTGATGAGATAAGCGATAGAAGATCTGAGTAATTATGTGTTTGTTGCCTGGAAAACAGGCGTAGACCCGTGCTCCAGTGTGCCTGATGTGATGTAAGTATGTTATAACATGCATCTTTTGCTCATAGGGATCCCGCTCGTCTCTGGAAGGCTCAAGGCCGGTTGGACTGGTGGACAAACACATTTTGCTGCTGGTGCATGGCGTGGGGACTGCAGGTGAGCAAGATGAATGTCTGAAAACAGTGAGAGCAGAACCAATAAGGAGCCTTGCATTCATATCCACCTCATTCCCATGACGCTTTGCACGAATTATGGGTGTAACTTCATAAACAATCAGTGAAAGGCTCGCCTTATGAAAGCAATTATGTTTTTCTTTTTTTTCTTTGTTTTTTTCTGTACGTTGGATACAATGAGATGATATTATTCTACTCACCCTTCAACCATCATACATTAAAATGACATTTAAAGTGTAAAAGCATCAACAAGGTACTTTCAACAAGAGACCGTAGAATAGAAGAAGTGTGCAGCGATACCGGAGATGCGATTTTAGCAGCTGAAATGGTTTAACAAGAAAGAGTCATGTATGACAACAAACTGCCTTTATCTTAATTTTGAGGAGCAAATATTTATTTGGTCTTTATTATGACCATCTTGCACATTTTAGAATAATAGAAAATTATAAGTATTATGCAGAGACTGAAATATGTTACAAAATGTATTTTTTACCAATTTCTTTTTCTATTTTTTTTCCTTCTTTTTTATACAAATTAAAGGTGTATAGTACATTTATATTGGCAAAAAATGCAAAAAAAGAGGGTAAAATCCTAATGTGGGATTATTTTTATGTGTGTATATATATTACAAACAATACCAAAAAATATAAGTAAGTAAGAGAAAATTCAGCTTTGATCACAGGAATAAATTGCATTTTAACATGTATTACCATAGAGAATATACA
Source organism: Pimephales promelas (assembly GCF_016745375.1). The sequence goes on along the minus strand of NW_024121777.1, from coordinate 539,395 downwards.
CATATCAAAATTTTAATAACATTTTACAATATTACTGTTTTAACTATATTTTTGATCAAATGCAGCCTTGGTGTGCAGAAGAGACTTCTTTCTGAAACATGTATGTGTATGTATATGGTGCGTAAAATATAAATTCAGTCAAGTGTGACCATACAAAGTTGAGCATACTTCAAAGCATACATAAAGCAAAGATTTAGATAAGTTAAAAAAAATTACAATAATTTAAGTACAGAGAAACAGCATAGATTTTTTAGCTAAGTCAATCTCTCAGGACTCTCCATCAGCACATGCAGTGGCATCAGCATCTGACAGGAGGCGCTGTTGTCCTTCGCACACGTCCTGCTGTCATTACGCCCATTTCATTCCTGTAAATGTTTTACTTCACTCACAAAGTGTACCCATACAAATCATTTCCAGTCTATCAGTTTAATTTTAAATGCGTATTTGTAATTTATTGGGACTTTTCATGCTTAGGCGAGCAGCTCTGAGGGAGGCTTGATTTATAAATCGAAAGTCAATATGAAGTGGCTTCCAATCTGTGAGCAATTTTACCTGCATAATATGACATATACTACAGTGAGATGTTATGTTTTGTGATGTACAGGTCCAGAGATCACCGATGAGTTAGTGAAGGTATTGAGGAAGCGTCTGGACGAGGCCACGCTGGACATTATTACAGTCATGCTGGTCAGGAACTGTAAACTGACGCCTGCAGATGTGGAGGTGATCCCTCTTTCTCCGTCTCATCCACCATCTCTCTTTTCAACCCTCTTTTTTCTGTGTCTGACTTGTTCTTAACCACAGGCTGATGCAGAACAGATTAAAGTCCCCCCTGTGGTGAAAATCAAGCTTTTAATGTTGTTTACACATCTTTTTAATATGCTTCAAGACAAGCCATGTGTAAATTCATAAGTCGACAGCATTGCTGAGTATTTCCTCCTTAACCCTTATGCTGCATTAGGGACATTTTTGGTCTTTTGCAGTTTAATTTCTTTGACCATTTTGGCTGTTTTAATGCAAATGGTATGAAATTTGGCAAAATGGTGACTTTTTGGATACATGTAAAAAATGTGATCCCATTTTGCAAAATATGTATAACACACACTGTGTAGATCAAATAGTAACACTCAGCACCATAAAGACCAAAAATGGCCCATTGAAACCCATTAAAACGTTGTTTAAATCTGAGGCCGTCAGTAATACATGAAACATGATTTTTGCACAAACATCCTTTCATTTTGAAGCAAAAGCATTATATTTGCATTATATAGTGTATTCCACCAGATGACGTCACTACATATTTATTCCCTATGGGTGGAAATGCACCTTATTTTAGGCAATAGGCAATGTTTAATAGGTGGCCATTTTTGGTCTCTAACGCGCTAAGTGGGATTTTTTGCAAAGTGGGACTGTGATAATCCAAATCTAAAGTTTTCTCTTTGCATTTAGTTTATTGAAAATAATTGAATTTTTGTGTTTTTTCCTCTTATACAAATCGATGGTTTCGCAAACAAAACTGGTAATTAAAGGGTTAAAATCCTGAAATTGAATACATTTTTGGTAGTTATGATGAGGACTGATGCTGGTTAAAAGATTTAACTTGGTAAAAGTGGAAAATAATAATAATATATAATATTTTAGGCAATGTTTAATATGTGGCCATTTTTGGTCCTTAATGCACTCAACGGTGTTAAAAATCTAATGCAGCACAAGGGTTAAAACTGCTGTGAAACAAAAACACGCTTTGAAATCGCTGGTGTTTCTGACGCCACAAACGACATTGTAACCAATCAGGGGTGCGTTTCCCGAAAGCATCGTTAGCCAAGCCAACTATGGTTGCAATTTCCGTCATTATCAGTGTAGTTCAACGAGTCGGTGTTTCCCGAAACCATCGTTCGCAAACGGCATCGCAATGTGTGTTTGGAACGACAGCTCTCGTTCTTTGTTTCTAGATTCGATGACGTGCACTTAATAAATCCTTATCTTGAGTAAAATAAGCAAACTGACACTTTTATTTAGAATACATTAGGGCTGTCAAACGATTAATCGTGATTAATCGCATCCAAAATAAAATTTTGTGTTTACATAATATATGTGGGTGCACTGTGTATAATTATTTTGTATATATATATATTTATAAATACACACACATGCATGTATATTTAAGAAAAAAAATTATTTATATGTAAAATATTTATAATATAAATTATATATAAATCTATATGAAGAGTTCAGATGCAAAAACCTCTTTAATGATGATTTTTATCAAACTTGTATATTTAAGTTCAGTAATTTCACTTAAATAACAATTAATAGGTAATTATCATTGCCATTTAAGTGAAATCACTGAACTTAAATATACAAGTTTGATAAAAATGGTCATTCTAGAAGAAAATTTCAAATGGCACTTAGAGGCTTTTGCATCTGAACTCTTCATATACAGTATATACATGAAAATATTTCTAGCAAGCATGTGTGTGTATTTATATATATAAAAAATAATTATACACTTTGCACCTACATATATTATGTAAACATATACTTTTATTTTGGATGCGATTAATTGATTGACAGCCCTAGAATACATACAAATATAATTTAGGTCTTTGAGTTTATCAAGAGATTCAAAGCATTGTTTTTGAAGAGTGCGCATGTGCGAACGATCTCTAGTGTGTAAGAACGATCTGAAAAAAAAAGAGAAAAGTTAGAAATATTCCTCAGATGCCATGTCTGTGTAATTTATAGCAAAACATCTAGCATTAATTCGACTGTTTTATTAAAACCATTAAAAAAGTCCACCACGTGCGTGATGTCATAAACCTACGTGGTTGAACGTCCGATTTGCGATGATATGGTTTCGGGAAACGGTCGTGACGAGCTAGTTGATTTCTTCAACGATGCATCGAGTTACATCGTTGTACGGGAAACACACCCCAGGTCAACGTGTGGATCTCTGAGCTGAGTGAGTGAGTGGAGGCGGGGCTCATTTGCATATTCATAGAACCACATACACTAAATGAGGCAAGGGTGTTGGACAGTGTTGGGTGTAACTAATTACTAAGTAATTAGTTACTGTAATTTAATTACTTTTCCCTTGAAAATGTAAGGGATTACTCTTCATTTATCTGTAATTTAATTACAGTTACTTCTGATGTAATTGAGGTAAATACTGTGTATAGATCAATCCGATCTCACAGCGATTCGTATGCATTTTATGAGGTGTCTAAATATTACGACCGCACTCGTACAAATTCATATGAATTATTGTAAAATATGTATGAAAAAAGTGTGAAATGTCATGAGATCAGACATAAAACAATAGTGGGTTTAACATCAAAATGTATTGTCTGATGCTAAAAAAGTATGTTTTTATAATGTCATTTTATAGTATTTATTTGAAAGAATTAAAACAGATTCATGTCTATCCTGGATGAGATTGATATGAGATTTTGAAAGTAATTAGTAATTAAAAGTAATTAAATACTTTTTAGAGAGTGTAATCTAATTACACTGTTGAAGAGGTAATTAGTAACTAGTAATTAATTACTTTTTTAGAGTAACTTACCCAACACTGGTGTCGGATTACATTCAAGCTATTTTAAGGCTTGAAGATTTTTTTTCAAGGAAAAAACTTTTAAATGTGATCAAATATCAGTTTTAAGGGATAAAATGATTGACTTCAGGGGGACTTTAAGCAAACGATATTTTACTTTGTTATGCAGAGACACATTTGTGAAAAAATATGCACTCATGCACTGTGTTTTCTTTTTGCTCTTTTCTGATTTTTTAAATACTTCTTGCTTTGAATCAAAGCTTGTAATGTTGTGAGTTTTTATTGAAGATTATTTGAAGTATCGCCGAAAAGGTGCGGTCTCTGTTTCTCTCTCTGTACATCAGAGGCCCAGTTTCCGTCTGTGGGCGGTCAGCTGGCGTGTCGTCTGAGATTTAACGCTTGGATAATAGACTGTGGATGTGATTTGTGTTGATTACACATCATTTTTTACACGTCCACTCTTTCCTCTTTGTGTCAGTTCATTCAGCCTCCCGGCTCTCCGGCGACGGAGGTGATGGAGTTCTGTCTGCCTCAGTACTGTGTGCCGTGGATCCAGGCCGTGGCTCACTACCTCCGCCAGAACCTCCTCATCTTCCTCCACATCCCCAAATACACCGACAGCAACATCGAGCACCACTTCAAGGTACACTCGGACGGACACATTCCCAGTGCTTTTGATTAATAGAGATGGTCACGTGTCAGAGAAGCAATGCTGTAGATTTAAGTTATAAAATCTGTAACTTATTATAAATCGGCAAGTAATCTGTTCAGTACGGTTTATACACTGCAGAATCATACCAAAACATTTAAACGTGATGTAATTTAAAGGAGTAGTTCACTTTTAAAAAAACTTTTGCTGATAATTTACTCACCCCCATGTCATCCAAGATGTCCATGTCTTTCTTTCTTCAGTCGAAAAGAAATTAAGGTTTTTGATGAAAACATTCCAGGATTTTTCTCCATATAATGGACTTCAATGGGGACCAAACGGTTCAAGGTTCAAATGAGAGTTTTAGTGCAAACTGTTCAAAGGGCTTTAAACGATTCCAGACGATGAAAAAATCGAAATGACTTTTTTAGAGTCATTTCGTTAATTTCGTTCGTTGAATAAACCAAATAACTCAAAAAAAGATTTTCCGTTTTGATGAACGAGTTCGAACAGGAGAGTCACAAACAGATTAAGGCGAGCATTTGAGTTTATAAAACTTAAACTTTGTTATTTATTTATTAAATGAGTGATCGTTTCACTTGATACGACCCTTATTCATCGCCTGGAATCGTTTAAAGCCCTTTGAACAGTTTGCAGTTTGCACTGAAACGGTCTTTTGGACCTTGAACCATTTGGACCCCATTGAAGTCCATTATATGGAGAAAAAATGCTGGAATGTTTTCATCAAAAACCTTAATTTCTTTTCGACTGAAGAAAGAAAGACATGGACATCTTGGATGACATGGGGGTGAGTAAATTATCAGCAAAAGTGTTTTTCAAAAGTTAACTACTCCTTTAAGCTTTTGTGAAGAAATATTACACAGGGGGAGAATGACTCATGAATCATAACATGAAAAATTATGCATAATTATATTTAAAATACTTAAGAATAATCACATGGTTTATTTTGAATTATTATGATTATTATATTATTAGAATTTTTAAACTAAAACTAAATATTTTGCAAATGAAATGTGCTTTTTTTAAAAAGAAAAGTAACTCAAATTTTTCAAAAAAGTAACTTTCAAATTTTTCACTTTCGCAAATCATGTTAAAATGGTCTGAAATCCATTCGTTAGAAATACTACTGATTATGTAAATATATATATATATATAAAGAAAAGTGTAAAAAGTGGTTTGCAGTAAGCGGTTTATACTTTCCTGTGGGTGTGAAGCGAAGCCCGTAGATAACGTGTGAGCGCAGCAGAGCTCTGCAAATGTGTTTAGACATTTCTGCTCTCTGAGTGAGTGCGGTTCTGTTTAACAGGTCACTGAGAGTTCATTCAGAGAGCTCCCATAATACACTTCTCCACCGGGAGCCAAGTCATAAAAACACACACTGTTGCATTTCTGTGTTCTCTTAAATGTCCCTTTTTTAGAAGCTAATATGTGATTAGAAGTGCACAATAGTCATGGTGCTTTTCTCACATAATGGCGAACAAGTGATTATAATTACAACTTAGTACCTTTTTAAGGTCTGATTTTTAAAAACGGGCTAACATTATCTATTAATTACAAATATCAGTACCTAATCATAAGGAAAAAATCTATAATTATGGCCAGTTCTTCAAAAAAGAGGATCATTATGAAGATATAAAATATGCATGCATAATTTTTGGGCTGATTCTATTTGTTAAAATGAGATTATTAACAATGAAAAATACTTCTAAATTAATCTTAATGGGAATGTCAGCGTTTACTATTACACTATTGAAATCAAAAAGTGTATCTGTTAATATATTAATGAATGCACCTGAGCTAACATTACCAAAGATGAATACATACTGTAACAACTGAATTGCTAAATGTTTGGCATTTATTAACGGTAACTACTGGAACATTATTGTAAAGTGTAACCATTGTTTTAATTTTAGATAAATCAGTTTTCTTTGTTTCTCGCTGTAGCATTACTTCCATTTGAGCAGCGAGCTGCCGGATCATGACATCTATCTGTACAATAAACCTGGAGGCCAAGGAACCGGAGGCAAAGGTAAAAACACTCATATTCTCCCAGCCTAGCTAGCAAACATCATCCGCATCTCCTTTTTCGGTGTGTGTGACTCCTTTCGCGCCTTATTTCTGAGGCCCTGAATAACACACACTTTGCCTGTTTACCTTTATGAGTTTTATTTCTTCCTTCCATCTGTGTTTGCTGGCAGTTTCTCTCCATCTCGCTAGATTTGCTGACTGGCCAGTGTTGTTTAGCTTCACCTTATTAAAGAGCGAGCACATTTCTCTATTTACACCAGTGCGTCTTGACTGAGCTCCTCCCCATAATTCATTGTTCCTGGATCTAAGTGTACTAAAGGTAGTATTAGTATAGGTATAATAGGTATTAAGCAGTGGTTGAAGTTGTACATAACATGTACTGTATATAAGGACACAAATGTTCATGAATTTTTTTTTTATGAATAAAATTTGTTGTATTTATATATACAGTACTGGTCAAAAGTTTGGAAACATTACTAATTTTAATGTTTTTGAAAATGCTCAGCAAGGTAAAAAGCACAGTAAGATTTTGAAATATTATTACAATTTAAAATAATTGTTTCCTATTTTAAATATACTTTAAAAAATAACTTATTTGATCAAAGCTGAATTTTCAGCATCATTACTCCAGTCTTCGGTGTCACATGATCCTTCAGAAATCACTCTGATATGCTGATTTTTTATCATTGTTGGAGACATTAGTGCTGCGTAATTTTTTAATAACCTGTGAGACCTTTTTCAGGAATCTTCAATGAATAAAAAGTAAAAAAAAAAAATAACAGCATTGATTTAAAATAGAAATCGTGTGTAACAATATAAGTTTGGGGTCAGTAATTATTTCCTTTTTGAAAGAAATTAATACACACTATTCAGCAAGGATGTGTTAAATTGATAAAAAGTAATAGTAAAGATTTCTATTTTGACTTTTATTCATCAATGAAAAATGTTCTAAAAAAATTAACCATTATTTTATACTGTGATAATATTTCACAATGTGACTGTAATTTTCGATCAAATAAATGCAATCTTGATGAGGATGTGTTTTCTGGCATACTTTTACTATTCTTCATCAACATCTAAATTTAGACCGGCAAAATTCGCAATTATAGCTTAATTATGACTAATAACAATGGCCATGATTGAAGAGTTCAGATGCAAAAGCCTCTAAGTGCCATTTGAAATTTTCTTCTAGAATGATCATTATTATCAAGCTTGTATATTTAAGTTCAGTGATTTCACTTAAATGGCAATGATAATTACCTATCAATTGTTATTTAAGTGAAATTACTGAAGTTAAATATACAAGTTTGATAAAAATCATCAATGGCATTTAGAGGCTTTTGCGTCTGAACTCTTCGATTCTTCTACTGAGGCTTACAGAAAAATACAGTCGAACTTCTTTAAGTGGGAAATTTACGGTACAGTTTAAAATCTGGCCTTTCATTTCAAATCTGATCTGAAATCTGCGTCCGACCCCTTTAGGTCCTCAAATCAGGGTGTTTTAACACTCCTTTGGGCTGAATGTGCAGTTTATAAATATACTGGAGTATGAGTGTAAAGTTTGTGAGTGCTGCGCAGGGTCTGTCTCATTAACGTGAAGCGTCTTTAACAAGCCTCTTAGGGTCCTAATATTGCAGAGAGATCATTGTCAGGAGGAGACAGCAGAAGTGGGAGCCACAGGGTTCCTCTCCCCTTCTTTAACACTAATGAACTGACAGTCCACCCAAACACCTGGAAGAGCTGCTCCTGAAGATCTCCTAATGCACCCGCTATTAAAAGGACCATTACTGGATGCTCTCATGCACTTCATCAGAATGTAAATAATGGGCTTTGTGGCTCTGGAATCGTCTACTTGTGGGTTTATTGATGCAGGATGACGGTAATATCGGTTCCCGAGAGGTCGGAGCAGCTCCTCCAGGGGTTGGCAGGACTTCACTGAGATGTTCACTATTATCAGCTTGACCAGTGCTGTGTGCATATGAGATGGGTTTGAGTTTCCCACAAGCCATTACATGTCCTGGGATGACTCAAAACATATCATACGCAAGTACATTAATCAGTGTTATTTTAGCATTAATTATATGTTCCATGTTTTTATTTTTATATTGTTTTATTGTGTATGTGTTTATATAATATTAATAATAAAAATTATATATATATATATATATATACACTACCGGTCAAAGGTTTTAGATCAGTACGATTTTTTTATGTTTTTAAATGAAGTCTCTTCTGCTCACCAAGGCTGCTTTATTTGATAAAAAAAAATGACAAACAGTAATATTGTGAAATATTATGGCAATTTAAAATGACTGTTTTCTATTTTAATATGTTTTAAAATGTAATTTGAAAGCTGAATTTTCAACATCATTACCGTTGCTGATTACACATCAGTTTTCAGTGTCGCATGATCCTTCAGAAATCATTCTAATATGCTGATTTTATGCTCAAAAAACATAAATTATTATTTTCAATGTTGAAAACAGTCGTGTACCATTTTTTTCCTCCAAAATTCTATGATGAATAGAAAGTTCAAATGAACAGCATTTATTTAAAATATAATCTTTTCTAACATTATAAATGTCTTTACTGTAACTTTTGATCAATTTAACTCATCCTTGATGAATAAAAGTATTTTCTAATTTCTTTCCCCCAAAAATAAAAAAATAAATTCTTATTGACCCCAAACTTTTGAATGGTAGTGATTTAATGTTACAAAAGCTTTCCATTTCAGATCAATTCTGTTCTTTTGAACTTTCTATTCATCAAAGAATCCTGAAATAAAAATGTAAAAAACTGTTTTCAACATGGATAATAATCATAAATGTTTCTTCAGCATCATATTATAATAATTTCTGTAGGATCATGTGACACTGAAGACTAGAGAAATGATGCTGTAAATTCAGCTTTGATCACTGGAATAAATTACACTTCACTATATATTCACATAGATAACCACTGTTTTAAATTGTAATAATATTTCACAATATTACTTTTTTTTTTTTTGTATTTTTTATCAAATAATTGCAGCCTTGGTGAGCAGAAGAGACTTCTTTTAAAAACAAAAAATCTTACCGATCTAAAACTTTTGACCGGTAGTGTGTGTGTGTGTGTGTATATATATATATATATATATATATATATATATATATATATATATATATATTATTAATATTATAATATTTTAGTAATTTTCTGTGCTTTCATAATTTTATTTTGACTTTAATATATATATATTTATTAAGGTTTCAATTATTTTGGTGTGAGTTTTAGTACTTTTAATAGTTTTATTTAATTGACTTGCCAAGGGAACATTGGTGGTTTAAATAGGTTTATCAACTAATTTTCGTATTTTAATTAAAAAAGTTTAGTTAACAGTAACAACACTGATGTTAATGCAGGCAATTTAATTGAAATTAGCATTTGAATGTTACCTCTATGTTCATCTTCCTGTTTCTCTTCATCTCTCTCAGTAGTTTTCTGAAATTGTAGCTTGCCAAGCAACTTTATTTCATTTTAATCAGTATTCTGGTACAAAAGCAATTAGTATGCCGACTACAGTAGCTGATTCAAACTCAAACACCAATGTACCCACAATACAACTGACGTGAAGTTACGGTTGTGCCACATTGAAAGGCCATTGGAGAAATAATCTTTCATTTTAAGCCTAAAATCCATTAATATTTTCAAACCAGAGAGGTTTTAAGCTGCGTTTTTTACGTGAATTTTCAACGTGAACATTAATTGATGACTTGAATTGTTTAAAAATCTTGAAAAGCTTAAAACTGGTAAAATAAACTCTAGAAAAGAGGTTTTCTGACACTGATTCTCAATGCTCAAACTACTTTAGTGCTGCGAGTGACGAAGAAATCGCACACTGCAACTTAAAGTTGGTGCCGCTACTCTTAAATCCCCAACACTGCTTATTGGTTGATCATTAATGTTGATTTGTCCCATTCATTGTTTCTGTCCTGTGGGTGTCTGTCGTGCCTCAGGTACAATGTCGGACCTTGTTCAGAATCTCTTCCCAACCTCTCAGTTTCAAGGTATAAGACCCTCCACCCACACCACTGTTCTGCTGTGTGTCCCGTGGCGCCCCCACTGGCTGCGTGTGGAACTGCATGGTCACATGATAAAAGGGTAGTTCACCCAAAAATGAAAGTTTACTCACCCTCATGTTGTAGCTGTTTCCATCCACCTATTTGTATACCCAGTTTTTACAACATACAAAAATGCTAGATGGAAACGCCAAAGCAAAGTCTGTCGGTTTAATGATCTATCTCCCAAAACTGTCTTATACGACTGCTTTCCCAAACACCAGGCATTCGCCTCCGAACACAAGATAACAAGACATTTTTCCTAGTGACATTTTGCGGCATTTTTCAGGAAGGCAGTTTTTTGTTCTGGATGGAAACAGCACTTTATTTTTTCAAATGTTCGATACGATGTTATAATTTTGCGCTTAAGTAAAATTCGTAACTTTGGATGGAAACAGGATGGAAAAGTTTAACATAATCTCTATAGCTACTGTATCTAGATATATACCTGTAGCTATAGCTTAAAAATTATAAAAAAGCATCATAGAAGTTGTCCATTTGACCAGCGCACTATATTCCAAGCCATTGCATAAGTTTATATTTAGGAACTGATTGAATTTGAATCGGTTGTTTGCTGAAAATCTCATTTTTATTCATGCTCAGATTGAAAAATGGGAAGCGCGACTGTTTTTATTTCCATTACAGATTGTCTTACATCAAAATGCAGATGCATATAAGAGAAAATAAATAACTTTGTTTGTTTTTAAATTGGGTGAACTGTTCCTTTAAGCTGGCTGCCCAATCACCAACTCAAAACACCTTGCTAATGCTAGGAGATGTTGAATGCTTCTGGCGTGTATTAAAACTAAATTTAATACTCACAATCACACAGTCAGTCAGTGTGAAGTGCACTGAGAAAAGGAGCATTGTGCAAACAATCAACGATTGACCTCTTGCAATAGTATTGCAATATGTGCCTTTATGTTTGCTTAGTTAGGAAGTATCAAATAACATTTAAAGGAGTAGTTCACTTTTAAAAAAAACTTTTGCTGATAATTTACTCACCCCCATGTGAGAGTTTCAGTGCAGCTTCAAAGGGCTTTAAACGACTCCAGACGATGAATAAGGGTCTTATCAAGCGAAACGATCACTCATTTAAAAAATAAATAACAAAGTTTAAGTTTTATAAGCATTGCTCTGTGATGCGCGTTCGTGACTCTCCTGTTCGAACTCGTTCATCAAAATGAACGAATCTTTTTTCGAGTCATTTCGAGTTCATTCATATTGTCTCGTATATTGAAATAAAGTTTTGAGTGATAAAATATTTGCTTTGTTGTGCATTAGAACCACACAAATTTAGTCATATTACACAATAATTTATTGAAGCATCCACTGCGAATTGACGCCAAAGTTCAGATTTTTCAACTCGCGCGTCAAACGCGTGAATGCACAAATAGCACTAACTAAATCATTTGCGCGTAACGCGCCAGACGCTCAATTCGCGTGAACTTGACACACGAATGAGGCATATTTGCATCTACCGCACCGCACTTTACGCCTCATCCGCAAACGTTTGAACACCAGATTAGTAGTAAAATAAAAACTAGTTAAGAAATGTTAGTTTATGTTATCTTTAACTAATTTTAATGTATAAAACTTTAAGGTGAATTTACAGTGCTTCTGTATAATCTTAATCTTTCGAAACAACCCTTCAAATTTTTGCAAGTATTGCTACATTTATTCTTTCATTGTATATGACAATTTCACATTGTGTGTTTTAGGGATGGGCAACGATTAATCGCATCCAAAATAAAAGTTTGTGTTTACATAATATATGTGGGTGTAGTGTGTATAATTATTTTGTATATATAAATACCCACACATGCTTGTATATATTTAAGAAAAATGTGTTCTTAATATATCAAATATTTATATATAATTTTAATTGTGAATAAATATATATAAAATATATACATGCACATATTTCTTAAATATATACATGCATGTGGGCAGTGTTGGGTGTAAATAATTACTAAGTAATTAGTTACTGTAATTTCATTACTTTTCCCTTGAAAATGTAAAGTAAGGTATTACTCTTCATTTATCTGTAATTTAATTACAGTTACTTCTGATGTAATTGAGGTAAATACTGTGTATAGATCAATCCGATCTCACAGCGATTCGTATGCATTTTATGAGGTGTCTAAATCGTACGACCGCACTCGTACAAATTCGCATGCGAATTCGTACGTAATTATTGTAAAATATGCGTGGAAAAAAAGTGTGAAATGTCATGAGATCAGACATAAAACAATAGTGGGTTTAACATCAAAATGTATTGTCTGATGTTAAAAAGTATGTTTTTATAATGTAACCTTCTCCACCTTGGACATTTTAAGGATAATTCATGCAATTTTATAGTATTTATTTGAAAGAATTAAAACAGATTCATGTCTATTCTTGTATTATTCAGCTGGTTGAGATTGAAATTGGATTTTGAAATTAATTAGTAATTAAATACTTTTTAGAGAGAGTAATTCATACAGTAATCTAATTACATTGTTGAAGAGGTAATTAGTAACTAGTAATTGATTACTTTTTTAGAGTAACTTACCCAACACTGCATGTGGGTATTTATATATGAAGAGTTCAGATGCAAAAACCTCTAAATGCCATTTGAAATTTTCTTCTTTAATGAGGATTTTTATCAAACTTGTATATTTAAGTTCCGTAATTTCACTTAAATAACAATTAATAGGTAATTATCATTGCCATTTAAGTGAAATCACTGAACTTAAATATACAAGTTTCATAAAAATCATCATTAAAGAAGAAAATTTCAAATGGCATTTAGAGGCTTTTGCATCTGAACTCTTCATACACAGATTAATTATACACACACAAACTTTTATTTTGGATGCGATTAATCGTTGCCCATCCCTAGTGTGTTTTTACTTCGTTAAATGTTCACTTTGTACCGTGTGTTTGAGATCAGATTGTCTGTGTCCAAAGTCATCTCATTCACACACTCATTATAAATCCGAAAGTGACTTCCATGATGGGCTCTAGGGCTTCGGTCAGACAGGCAGAGTCCAGCAGAGATTGAAGGGCCCTTCTCTGTCGTCTCGCTGGAGCGCAGGGGTCACGCCACACTACATCACACCTCATCAAGTGCTCTTAAAAGATCACAGCGAACGGACTTCTTAGATGAGAGGGCAAAGAGAAGCTATTCCTTGATTGGCACTGCTCTGAAAGCAACACGTTCTTGCTTTGCATTGCCTTGTGAATCACATCCTGACACATTTCAGGAGTGCGCTGTTGCAGGAAATTGAACTTGCTTTTATGTACTGTGTTTCAGACCTTTCCTACATGCATCCAGGCCACACGCATGCAGAATACATGCACACTTTAGCATGTGATATGATTGTGTGTGTGCAACGCATTAGTATCTGATATCTGGCACACACACACACTTACACATCGATCATGCTTCAAACCGCTAACGGCATACGCTAATACAAGCAGCTGGATAAATCCCTGCTCGCGCTCCACTGTTTGCTGCTAATGCCTTTTAATGCGACCGCCGCTCTGTTTGCGAGGCTTTCTTATAGCCACAACCACTGGAGCGAAGGCGCCATCGATCTCTGAGAATCTAATGATGGAAATCTCTCTCTTTCTGCGCTTATCAGAGCCGCGGCTTCACGCTGTAAACAGCACAACCGAGTCGATGCAACAGCAGAAAAACCCATTTCAAGGATTTATGAGAGTTTGTGCTCAAGTAGAGGCATTGTTTTTCTGAAATATAGTTGTGTTTATATAATTTAAGGCTACATATGGGGGCACTTTTAGAAAATAAACTCTCTTAATTTTTTTTGTAATTTTGTTTTGCATTTTTATTTCAGTTGTAGTCATTTTAGCTCTTCAACTTAGACAACATTTCTTATTTTCATTTAAGTTTTTTTTTTTTTTTTTTGGTCAAGTTTTTCATCTGATCAACGTTTTCTGTTTTGTGGTGAAAATGAGAATTGTGGAAAGAGATTTTATTTATTTATCTAGCATTTTATATCTAGATATTATTTTATATCTATTTTATGGACATATGGATTTTTATGTGCCCATTGAAACTGCAATTTTTAATCACAGGGCCAATTAACTATAAAATGATGCAATCTTTGTTAAGAGGCTTTCATTCGATACATTTTTTTGTGTTTGTGTGTATATGTGTTTGTGTGCTTGTAATATTTGAGAGAGAAAAACTTAAGATCATAAGCGTAAGATCATTTTTTTGAGATATCATCCTCAAATTTGGAACACAACTTATTTAGATTTATGGCTTTGATTTTCTTGCCGTTTTATTTTTTTTATATAAAATAATTTTCATAAACTTATACCTATATAACTTCTTTTTTTGGATTTACTTATTATTATTATTATTTTACGTAAGGAATAATCTTCTAAGGGTCCTCTTTAAAATAATACCTATAATAAAATAATACCTATAATAATATAAAAATAATACCTATAATAATAAAAATAAAGCTTAACTCTGTGCTCCCAAGATTCACATTTTTATGACAGTTTTTTGACAGACATTTTTGTCCTCTATGTGTGACTTTTTTTAATTGATGCACAAGTGTTAAGACGTTAAAATTGAGATATTTAGTGTCCGTGCATCTCTACTGTTAAATAATATGTTCACACTTTTTGCATAATTTGACTAAATTACAGCTTGAATGGAAATGGAAAAACAAGTGCTATATAACTGCACAACTTTTGAAAAACTAACAGTATTAAAACTAATTTTTTGTTTTTTTTAAGGCACGGCACAATTTTTGAAATAAATACAAGAAAATAAATTTTGGGGTTTTTTTTCCGCTTTTTGTGAACATCATGATGCTTTTTCATACTCTACTATTGAAATGTTATGCATCAGATCTGTACATAAAAGGCATTTGAAAAAGAAGCATCATAAATGATGAGGATATGTGGAAAAAGTTTAAAGACTGATTTCTTGTGACCTTCATATAACAAGATTTGTTCCTTTTAATAAAAATCAGTGGCTTAGTTTGCATCAGCATGCGTCTCTATAGCAAACCCCCGTTTGTCTTTCAGCACAAGATGAATGTATTGCTTTCATTTGAGTTGCATCATTTTTTGCATCTGTTCTCAGTCAAGCTCATTTACTCCATCACTTTCTCCTCTAACCGTGTTCTCTTGCTGCGCTCTCCAGGTATCGCCTGCATCGCGCTCTCATTCGTGGACGCTAAAGGCTGCGTGCTGCAGGTTCCCGCTCAGGACGGCAGCGGACCGGCTCTTAGAGCTGACGTTTCCACCATCCCGCTCCAGCCAGACCAGTTTGAGGCCTTGACGACGGTTGTTAAGGTGGACTCTCTCAGCCAGAGCTCAGGTTGGGAAGCTTTTGCAAACAAACAGTAATTCATGTGCCCACATAATCTTGAATCAGACTAACTTCCCCTCCCCGCACATCATCTCCTCTCTTCTCTAATGACGAGGGCGGGGCTATAACCTGTCACTCAGTTGAGATCCACCAATAGAAAACCACAACCATCCAATCAATTCCCTTGACGTCGTTAACACTCACCAAATGCGGATGTACATTACTACTAGCCACTTTGGCTGGTTGAGTTTTATATATAATATAGGGCTGTCAAACGATTAATCGCGATTAATCGCATCCAAAATAAAAGTCTGTGTTTACATAATATATGTGGGTGCACTGTGTATAATTATTCTATATATACAAATACATGCACATGCTTGTATATATTTAAGAAGTATTTTCATGTATATAGATTTATATTAGGGCTGTGCAAAAATTAATTGCGATTAATCGCATCCAAAATAAAAGTCTGTGTTTGCATAATATATTTGTGTGTGCTGTATATAATTATTTTGTGTATATATAAATACCTATGCATGCATGTATATATTTAAGAATTATTTGCGCTTAAATTCTGTGTATATATATATAAATATATAATCTATATTATATAAATATAAATATTTTATATATGAATAACACATTTTCTTAAATATATTCATGCATGTGTGTGTATTTATATATACAAAATAATTTTACACACTACGCACACATATATTATGTAAACACAGACTTTTATTTTGGATTCGATTAATCGCAATTAATTTTTGCACAGCCCTAATATATATATAATTTATATATGTAAATCTAAATATTTTATATATAAATAATATATTTTCTTAAATATACATGCATGTGTGTGTATTTATATATATATATATATATATATACATGTACACAAAATAATTATACACAGTGCACCCACATATATTATGTAAACACAAACTTTTATTTTGGATGCGATTAATCGCGATAAATCGTTTGACAGCCCTAATATAATATATGCATTTTTAAATTGTAGACTTCTAAATAGGCATCTGAAATTATAAACTAAGTGCAGTGTAGTGTTGTCAAAAATATGAATTTTTCGATACCTATTGATACTAAAATTTATGAAATGCTTCTAATAGTAAATTTCTGCATAATAGATACACAATACCAGCTGCGCTTTCTCGCACTTACACACAAACCCGCCTCCACTGACTCACTCGTTTTATTTGCTTCGGATGAATATTGATGCTGTTACAAATCTTGAATTTCAGTGTGGGATCGCACATATTGCGCATAACTTTACTCATTCCCGCAGATTTTGTGCTCACACACAGTACACACACATAAAGCCGCCTCTCAGTGCTTAGAGTTCATTTGTGCTCGTAAACAGTCAAATAAACACAAAATAATGTCAAATTTGGCGAGTATTCACGTAAGCACAGTCCGTTATGTTTCAAGTGAGTTGAGAAAGAAAAGACATGCGTAATAGTGTAATCATGGATCCATGCGTCAGGTCTTAAAGTGACAGCAGCCTAATATACCTGCTGACAAATTATGAGATAATATTAAAAATATCTATATGGCAGTTTTTTTTCCCATTGATGGTCAAAATTGTGGCCAGAGAAAATGTAAAAAAAGTTAATGTCAAGAAAAGTTTGTCACAAAAGTCTAGCGCAATATTCGTTTCATACAACTTTAAACGCATGTGTGTTGATGTGTGTGCGCAGGAGCAGCTGTGCGTGTGCGCTTCGACGTGTGGGAGCAGGGTAATGTCAGCCCGCTGCAGCTGACGGACAGGCTGAGGGCCGCCCTACGCCACGCCCTCGGTGATGTCATCATGGAGATGCGCGTGCTGCCCAACCCGTTATGTCTGGACACATTCTGTCTGCCTGCCGCCGCCCAACGGGATGAAACCACAGGTGATGAGCTGATGCCCATGTGATATGCTGTCATAACCGGTCATAAACATGACATAGCAGATTTATTATAAAACGTAAGAAACCACTTAGCTTTATTGGTTGACATTGGCTGTCATGAAGCCATTATAACTTTTTAATGACAAATTCAATTAGTAACACTGTAGTTGAGGTCATGGAAAATATTCATGACGGTTATAATGCCTCATGACAGCCAATGTCAAAGCCAACCACATGACAGATTAACTTAATTTAATGTCGAGTTGTCATGACAAAGACACTGGCAGGTTATGATGTTAGGGTTTATGTCAAGGTGTCATAACAAAGACATCTTAAACAATGTCATATATGCATTCAAAATGTCAATATTGAGCAAATTGTCATAAACATGCATAAAACTTACTTCATATTCAAGACAAATGTCATGTCATGGTTATGAAGGTGTCATGTCAGTCTTATGAACACCCCTTCAAGTAAAGTGTTACCAAATCGACCTTGATTGACCAAAGTGTTTTACAAGAAATATCTAGGTTCATCCCCAAAATTAAAATAAACATTTAAAATAGATATTAAAAGTGCAAATATGTTTTCAAAAGACTTCTAACGTTCACACAAACGTTTTCAACATGCCGTCTTGGCGAGTATCCTACACATCCAAACACAGTAGGATATGTCTTAAGTGAATGTAAACATCTGATATAGACAACATGTGTATCAGTATCATTGGATCACTGGATTACTCTTAAAGGGATACTCCACTTTTTTTTTGGAAATAGGCTCATTTTATAACTCCCCCAGAGTTAAACAGTTCAGTTTTACCGTTTTTGAATCCATTCAGCAAATTTTTTTGATATTTAGAAGAATATCAGTAACCAGACAGTTTCTGGTCTCATTGACTTCCATAGTAGGAAAAAATATGGAAGTCAATGAGACCAGAAACTGTCTGGTTACTGATATACTCTTCTAAATATCAGAAAATCAGCTGAATGGATTCAAAGACGGTAAAACTCAACTGTTTAACTCTGGGGGAGTTGTAAAATGAGCCTATTTCCAAAAAAAGTGAAGTATCCCTTTAAAGTGACAGAAGCCTAATATTTCTGCTGTCTGTCTGTGTTTTTAATGTTATTCAAACAAAAAAAGACAAGGAAATCACTCACCGCTGTTAACTGAAAAGCTTTTATAACTTTAATAGCGAATAATCTTTATTTAATTTATACAGTGAGGATTATATGCAATGTTGTTTTACATTTAATCTCTTTTCGATTCAATTTCTGTATCTGAAAACTAATGTTAGACCTACCGGAAAAAAATGAAAAACACTGTTTATTTTATTTGTCTCTTTCCTTTATTGTATTTATTTGTGCTGATGCTTTTAGTTTGATTATTTGTTCTTATTTTCTTGATTTTTTTTTTTTTTGACAGTTTTACACGTTTTGCTCAATACAATACCATCCAAAAGAATGTCAGTACGATAAAAAAATAATAATAATAATTTGATCAAAAGTGACGATAAAAACATTTTATAATGTTACAAAAGATTTCAATTAATGCTGTTCTCCTGAAAAAAAATGCTGAATCCTGAAAAAAAGACAACACTGGTGATAATTAGAAATGTTTCAAATTAGCATTTTCGAATGATTTCTGTGAGACTGGAGTAATGATGCTGAAAATTCAGCTTTAAACACAGGAATACATTACATTTTATAAGACACTTATTTAAAATGGCAATAATATTTCACTGTTTTGTATTTTTGATGAAATAAATGCAGTCTTGGTGAGCAGAAGAGCCATCAAAAACAAAATCGTACTGACCCCAAACTTTTGAACGGTAGCGTGTGTTGGTGAACTTGTCCTGGTTTTGCTGATCCTTAGTGTTTTGTCACTGTAGTTCCCTTGAGTCTTCTGCAGTGCGACAGTAAAGAGGTGAAGGAGAGTCATCGGCGGCCCAGTGGAGCCCACGGGCTCCGAACCGGCCCGTCTCCCATCACCCTAATATCTGCCCCCAGTTCCACCCCGAACGCCGGAGCCGGCACACCCGAGTCCACCACGCCCACGGGCAAAAGCACCCGCCGCAGCTTCTGGGAAATGTTGGTGCGTGTGCACACTCAGCATGTGCTGTCTTCATTAACAGCAAATTGCTCTCATTAATTACGACTGTCAACGCCTTCAAAATTGCATTGATGGTCAGCATGATGTGCAATGAAGCATAAATGATTGGACTGGTGCCAGTTATCTGTCTTATGATGTGTCTGTGTAGAGTAAACCAGAAACTTCTGAACTCGGCAGTCCAAAGACAACGGATGACATCATACCGGAGCGTGCCGAGGACAGTCGCATGGGCAGACGGAGACACAAGACGGAGAGTGTCAAACAGCAGTGGAACCATGAGAAAGCCATGGCAGTCGAACAAGAGCAGGCCCAGAGGTACAAAATATGTTTTGTTTCCTAGGGTTATGTTTGTTCAGATGACATCTGCGCACGCTTCATGTTCAGATGGTAAGATGCAAAACAGTCCATTTAAAACTGAAACTAGTTAAAAAGATTTTGTTAATTGATATAAAGCTTTAAAAAAATGTATATTTGACCTGTGCTGGAAAAGGAGTCGGGATAAATTTGAGCTAAACAGGTGAAATTTTTGTTTTTTAGATTTTCATAAAAAATAGTTCCTTAAGCCCAAATAGCAATTAAACACCTAAAAGTATCTTTATTTGTTCATTTTCTGAGAGGAGTACCTTTAAGAATGCTGTTTTTCTCTACTCGCTTCTCACGTTTCCTCTCAGCACATGTTTGGGATTGTTTTAAAGCGCAGTATTCCAACGTTGTGATATTCATATATCATAGCGAATTCTCAATAGCTTGAGTGTGAACCAGTGAAATGAGATTTTCAAACTCATGCTGTCGAACCAAAACGATCTTACTGTCAGGACCGTGGACTGTCAGATCTGATCAAGTCAAGTCAAAGTATGTTTATAAAGCGCTTTTCACGATATAGATTGCATCAAAGCAACTTCACAGTATCAATCAAAACATAATAACAATATTCGTTTCGTAGTGGAAAAACATCCACGTTTGGTAGAGCTGATCAAGGGTATTACTGATTGGTTAATTAATTTGAATATCGCCAACTGAGCAAGCCATAGGCAACAGTGGCAAGGAACCGAAAAACTCCATCAAGTGACCTAAAACTCCATCAAGTGACCCAATGGTGTCCTAAAACACCAACAGGTGACCCAATGGTGTCCTAAAACTCCATCAGGTGACCCAATGGTGTCCTAAAACTGCAACAGGTGACCCAATGGTGTCCTAAAACTCCATCAAGTGACCCAATGGTGTCCTAAAACTCCATCAAGTGACCCAATGGTGTCCTAAAACTCCAACAGGTGACCCAATGGTGTCCTAAAACTCCATCAGGTGACCCAATGGTGTCCTAAAACTCCATCAAGTGACCCAATGGTGTCCTAAAACTCCAACAGGTGACCCAATGGTGTCCTAAAACTCCATCAAGTGACCCAATGGTGTCCTAAAACTCCAACAGGTGACCCAATGGTGTCCTAAAACTCCATCAGGTGACCCAATGGTGTCCTAAAACTCCATCAGGTGACCCAATGGTGTCCTAAAACTCCATCAGGTGACCCAATGGTGCCCTAAAACTCCATCAGGTGACCTAAAGGTGTCCCAAACTCCATCAGGTGACCCAATGGTGTCCTAAAACTCCATCAGGTGACCCAATGGTGTCCTAAAACTCCATCAAGTGACCCAATGGTGTCCTAAAACTCCATCAGGTGACCCAATGGTGTCCTAAAACTCCATCAGGTGACCCAATGGTGTCCTAAAACTCCATCAGGTGACCCAATGGTTTCCTAAAACTCCATCAGGTGACGCAATGGTGTCCTAAAACTCCACCAGGTGACCCAATGGTGTCCTAAAACTCCATCAGGTGACCTAAAGGTGTCCTAAAACTCCATCAAGTGACCTAATGGTATCCTAAAATTCCATCAGGTGATGGTGTCCTAAAACTCCATCAAGTGGCCCAATGGTGTCCTAAAACTCCATCAGGTGACCCAATGGTGTCCTAAAACTCCATCAGGTGACCCAATGGTGTCCTAAAACTCCATCAGGTGACCCAATGGTGTCCTAAAACTCCATCAGGTGACCTAAAGGTGTCCCAAACTCCATCAGGTGACCCAATGGTGTCCTAAAACTCCATCAGGTGACCCAATGGTGTCCTAAAACTCCATCAGGTGACCCAATGGTGTCCTAAAACTCCATCAAGTGACCCAATGGTGTCCTAAAACTCCATCAGGTGACCCAATGGTGTCCTAAAACTCCATCAGGTGACCCAATGGTTTCCTAAAACTCCATCAGGTGACGCAATGGTGTCCTAAAACTCCACCAGGTGACCCAATGGTGTCCTAAAACTCCACCAGGTGACCCAATGGTGTCCTAAAACTCCATCAGGTGACCTAAAGGTGTCCTAAAACTCCATCAAGTGACCTAATGGTATCCTAAAATTCCATCAGGTGATGGTGTCCTAAAACTCCATCAAGTGGCCCAATGGTGTCCTAAAACTCCATCAGGTGACGCAATGGTGTCCTAAAACTCCACCAGGTGACCCAATGGTGTCCTAAAACTCCACCAGGTGACCCAATGGTGTCCTAAAACTCCATCAGGTGACCTAAAGGTGTCCTAAAACTCCATCAAGTGACCTAATGGTATCCTAAAATTCCATCAGGTGATGGTGTCCTAAAACTCCATCAAGTGGCCCAATGGTGTCCTAAAACTCCATCAGGTGACCCAATGGTGTCCTAAAACTCCATCAGGTGACCCAATGGTGTCCTAAAACTCCGTCAGGTGACCGAATGGAGAAAAAAAAACCTTAAAAACATCTATCTTGACTAGTATTCACGCAAACATTATCTCTCATGCCTTAAATAAACGTTAGGTTAACTGTTGGGAAAAATGATCTGATATGTAATATTATATTACATCCGTGCAGTACAGTAGGTCTTAATATATGAACTGTCTGTTAAATAAAATGTTGAAATAAATGTTAATCAAACAATTGTGGTATCATGGAGAAAAAAAAAGTTGAATATATATTTTTCCTATAGATATTTTGTTTTGACTTGGTGTGTGGCAAATTTGGTGTTGTTACTGGGGATTTTAAGGTATGATGGCTTAGTGATTTTGTTTTGAAACCTTTAGAAAACTTGCTTTTTCTCAAAATTGACTTAAAAATGGACTTTAAATCAACTTCAAGCAG
Source organism: Pimephales promelas (assembly GCF_016745375.1). The sequence goes on along the minus strand of NW_024121777.1, from coordinate 516,536 downwards.
GTGTAGCGCAGTCATTTTCGTCTGATTCCAGCAAATCATACATAATGTTGTGTATTTTAATAAAGAATGTAACTAATTTTTAACAAATGTGCTTGTTGCCACTGATTTTGTCAACACGGATCACACATGTTCTCTGAAACGCCATTGTGCCAAATAGCCAAATCAGAATAATCAGATTTCCAAAATGATTTTTGGCCAGTTCTTCCTGGCAGTTTCTGAGATCCCATTTGGGATGGAAATTAAATTACCATTCATCCTTTTGTGTTGTCCGAATACAATAGATAATTTGGTCGTGGGTGGTGAGAGAATACTGACATTTCTGATTCAGATGGCCGTAACCTGAGAGACGTAAATGCTGAAATGACCTCTAACCAAAGCAATTATCATCCGCGTAGGCCTACAGACATGTCTGGATGTCTTTGTGTTGTAGGAGACATGCAGTCCAGCTGGAGGAAGGTGATACTGGTACTCTTCAAACCGTTTACCAGACCACGTACCTGCCCTGGGTCACCTTCATGAACAAACTGGGTGAGTTTTTACAATGATGTAAGAAATTTACATTTTAATGATGTAAATGATACATTTTTACAATTTAATGATGTAAGAAACTTGGCCATTCTTCATGTAAGTCCACTTTTGACTATTTGAATCTTAAATCAGATTTCATATATGGGTGAAACACAGGCAGGTTAAAGGAGTAGTTCACTTTTGAAAAAAACTTTTGCTGATAATTTCCTCACCCCCATGTCATCCAAGATGTCCATGTCTTTCTTTCTTCAGTCGAAAAGAAATTAAGGTTTTTGATGAAAACATTCCAGGATTTTTCTCCATATAATGGACTTCAATGGGGTCCAAACGGTTCAAGGTCCAAATGAGAGTTTCAGTGCAAACTGTTCAAAGGGCTTTAAACGATTCCAGACGATGAATAAGGGTCTTATCAAGTGAAATGATCGCTCATTTAATAAATAAATAACAAGCTTGAAGTTTTATAAGCTCAAATGCTCGCCTTGCTCTGTTCTGTGATGAGCGTTCGTGACTCTCCTGTTCGAACTCGTTCATCAAAATGAACGAATCTTTTCCAGAGTCATTTGGTTCATTAAACGAACGAAACGAACGAATTGACTCTTATTCTGTGATGCTTTTGCATCTTTTTTTTGTTTGTTTAAATCACGTTAAAGGGATATTTCACCCTAAAATAAAAATAAAATCATCATTTACTTGGTATTTGTTTCATTTACGGTCACATTACCGCTAAAATTTTTCCCGTCGGATGGACCCAATGTCCGTAAAATAACCAGTAAAGCATCGAATCGCAAGAATGATTCTGATTTTATTACATAAACAGTGATTGATAATGTATTTCGAGCGCTGTTGCAAATGTAACATTGATTTTACTTAAACAAATAGCTAATATTAAATTACTTCATTGACTTAGGTTAAACATTAAATATCAAATATACTTATGTAATATAATGTTTATTTTCATCACAGGTTTGGTCTTAAATTTCATTCAAAGTGGCATTAAAAAGGTCTTAAAAGTCTTAAATTGAACTTGTTTATATCTGTAAACACTACAGAAAAAGTCCCTGATTAAAGGATCGTTTTCTCTTGTTGTCTTACAGGCTGTCCGTCCATCCAGCATTGTTCAACTGAAGTCTCGCATCATTTCCTCCTGCCTTCCATCCTCTCAGAAATTGTAAATCTTGTGAGCTCTCTGGCCAGTGACACCATAGTCAAAGTGTTTGAAAGAACCAGGTGCGTTCCTGACCTTGGTCGACGCATTCATCCCAACTGTCCACATGTGTTTCAGATGCTGTGATTAGTTGGTGAATTCGATTCAGTTTATGCTTAAAGCGATGAACTGTTTCCTGTGTGTGTCGGCAGCTGTCCTCAGGGAGATATCTATGCCCCCCTGTCAATCATCCAGCACATCAGCCAACCACCTGCCACCTCCAGGAGCTTCATTCTCATTGGTCGCAACTTCAGCCAATGGCATTGCAGTACAGAACAAGGTACCAGTCAGCAATAATCATGTCATCTTAAGCCCTAATCGGACGGGACTAGTTTTATAAACGATGTTTGAGTCACAATTCTTATCACTCGACGTCTGTGATTACATGTACTGATTCGGACAGGACTATTGATATATAATATTATTATTTATTGATATAATTTCAGTTTATTATTTGTAAACTTCACGAGTGGATAGAAGTTGCTGTTTATAATAAGTGTAACACGAATTTCTCTTCCGAATAGGGCTTTTGGTTACACTCTCTTCAGAGATTATTTAACACACAGGTTGAAGTTGAATTGGAGTAAACTGTCCAAGGAGCGCATTACGATTTGTTTTATTTTCATGAATAAGCTTATTATAACCACAGTTGCAGTAGATTCAGTAAAACCAAATTAACAAGTGCCAATATAATATAGTGCATTATAATCTCTAAAAAGTGATGTGAATGATGTGATGATGTCACTCATTCATGAGAACATACTGTATAAGGTGAATTATAAGGCATTGGGAATGCATTACAATGCACAAAATTAACCTTTGTAATGCGTTATATATTCATCTGAATCTCATGAAAATAATCTTCTAATCAGGTCATATTTCTCCCCAAAATTAAAAAAAAAATATCAGGAAATAGTTCCTATAAAGAAAAAGAAACCTATATTATTAGACTGAAAAAAAAAATGATATAAGTAAATGCTTAATAATGTTTAACCCTAAAATCATATTCTGGACAAATGTGGGCAAAATAGTTTTGATTTATTTTTAAAAAAACACTCCCTTAATCTGAGCGGTACAAGACTTGGCTACTTTCCATAAATTTGCCTCCTGAACACATACATTTTTTTTTGACTCAATTCTACAATGTTAAGTGGGTGAAAAAAAAACTCCTTAATCTTGTATTTGGGTCAAAAATGAGCACCCATAGAAATGAATGGGAAAAACTGTAATTTAGAGCATTCTAAAATAAGCCAAAATAAGACACCAGGTGACAGCAAAGTCACTTCATCTTTAGGTTTTAGCTCTAAGAACTTATTGGAATGATATTTTAATGTAGTAAAAAAAATCAAACAAAAATAAGCATAAATTACATAGAAAATATGGTACTTTTTGAAGTAAATAAATTCAAAAATACCCCCAAAATAAAAATAAACACCATTAATGGATAGACAAAACTTTATCGAAGACAGTGATATAACATTTATAATAAATAAAAATTAGGATCACACTCTGTGCTCTGTGCCCACATTTGTCCACAATTACAGGATTAAGGGCTATAAAGTGAATACGGTTTGAGGGCTACAATAAATGTTTAAAATTGCAGTATTATCAGAAATTGTTTTGTCATTTAAAAATAAATACTACAAATATGTAATATTTAGTCCTGAAATGATTTATATTTGATTTTCAGTATGCTTACAAACTACTTTTCAGCTATGCTTTACAATTCAAATAATATTTAATAATTGTTTCACTTTACATTAATGCGAATGCTCCAGGGGGTCATTTGCTTAATACAGGGGGTACATTTTGCTTAATTGTCATGACATTTTGTCACAATGTAAAAAAGTCTGAATGGCCCTAAAAGAGGCTTCTTTGTCTTTGAGCAAGATGAATTTTTTGATTTTGGGGTAATATATGACCGAGACATTTCTCTGTGACATTCAGGCTTCATGATACTGAGACTTTTAAGATCATACTCCACTAATTTGTCTGCAGTTTAACAGGCTGTAGGCAGTGTAAGGTCATGACTGAATTCTGTGGTCAACAGTTGGCTTCTAACCTCTCTCTCCTGTGTCCGAAGCTGAAGTTATCAACTTCTTGTTCTTTATAGTTTAACCGCTTTCTCACCGTGGGCTCAGATGCATCACATCTCTTCGACATCGCTGCGCTTGGTGTTTTTATCTTGTGTTCGGCTGATCTTGCAAATAAATGTTTTCTTTTTTCTTGTGTGAGTTTATTTGTAGTATTGCTGGGTGTATTCATCTCTTACATCTCTTTTAGCCTATGAGATTGATTAATATTCTTCTTGCTTTTCTGTTATCATGGATTCTTTCGCTTATGTTGTCTCTTGCCGAACTGTGTGTGTGTGTGTGTGTGCATGTACAGTATGTATGTGTGTATCAATGCCTCATTAACATAGTTGTCTCGTTTTGCAAAGCTGTTTGTGCTCATCTCTGTTTGCCCACAGAAGACAGTTCAGATGAAGAGAACAGTCCAGTACTAAATAGGTGCTCACGTAAGTTTGGCCCCTTATGGGACCCCTAGTGGCCCTCACTGCGACAGGGGCCCTTCCTCCCAATCACTCCATTACACCACAGACACACTCTGACAGGGACTGGAGATTTGAGTGATTCTTCAAATAGGACTTTTCTGTCCTGGAAAGATTCTCATTTTTAAGAACATTACAAGGCAACAAAAATCACATTCATTCTTTTGATATGTATGAATGTGTTTTCAAATAATCACCATACTTCCCACGATAATGAATTTAGGAAATTCTGTGAAATCAAAGAAATCTGGTTCAACATTAGAGAAATGTGCTTTAAAGCAAAACCATAAAAAATCTGTTCATCCATCCATCCTTCCATGTCTCCATCCAACCATCCATCCATCCATCTCTCCATCCATCTATCCATCCTTCCATGTCTCCATCCATCCAACCATCCATCCATCCATCTCTCCATCCATCCATCCATCCATCCATCTCTTCATCCATCCATCTCTTCATCCATCCACCCATCCTTCCATCCAACCATCCATCTGTCCATCCATCTCTCCATCCACCCATCCTTCAATCCATCTCTCCATTCACCCATCCTTCCATCCAACCATCCATCTGTCCATCCATCCTTCCATCTATCTGTCAATCTGTCCATCTATCTGTCCATCCATCCATCTGTCCATCCATCCAACCGTCCGACCATCCACCCATTCATCTGTCCATCCATCCATCTGTCCATCTGCCTATCATCCATCTGTCCATCCATCTGCCCATCCATCCGTCCGCCCATCCACCCATCCGTTCATCCATCTGTCCACCCATTCATCTATCCATCCATCCATCTGTCCATCTGCCTATCCACCCATCCGTTCATCCATCTGTCCACCCATTCATCTATCCATCCATCCATCTGCCTATCCATCCATCTGTCCATCCATCCATCTGCCCATCCATCCATCTGTCCATCTATCTGTCCATCCATCTGCCCATCCATTCATCCATCCATCCATCCATACATCCATCTGTCCATCTGCCCATCCATCCATCTGTCCATCTATCTGTCCATCCATCCATCTGCACATACATCCACCTATCTGCCCATCCATCCATCCATCTGCCCATCCATCCATCCATCTGCCCATCCATCCATCCATCTGCCCATCCATCCATCCATCTGCCCATCCATCCATCTGCCCATCCATCCATCTGTCCATCCATCCATCCATCTGTCCATTCAAATTACTGCTGTCATCACCCATCACACAAATTGCCAAAATCTTTAAAGTTGAACAGAAACTTTATTCCAGGACAATAAATAGTTTTAAATAAATTATGCATATTTAAAGAATTTTCTTTTTTCAAGTTTTCAAGTAGATAAAAGTGCTCCTAATTGAAGGTTCACTCATTTATGCATGTGTGCAAGATCATTTTTCTCCCTGCTTGTACTGTACCATTGAAACAGAAGAGGTTTTAACTTCTAGATGAGTATGCGTTCTGATGTTGGCATTTAAAAATATTAGAGCTTAATTAAGCAGAGAATGTCATACTCAAGAGTGAATTCAGTGTTGACTTTCTCCTCAAACACACTCTATAGATGATATAAATGTCGTGTCTCAAGGCTATAAAACCTTTTTTTTTTTTAAATTAATGTAATGATCCCTAAAATAATCCCATAGCTGTTATTTAGAGGTAAACTGAATAGATTCAGAAGTGACATTATAATCAGATCTATTATATACACAAATCTTTTTACCCAAATAACACCACCTCACATAATTCTGTCTTTTATTAAAGCTCATAAGGGTCTGCAGCGGTTCGAGTCCTTGGAGCACAGTGATTGGCTGAGCCCGGGACAGGCTGTGAAGGGCGTGGCTCCACGCCAGCGCTTCCTGTATATACACATCGTCAATAAGAAGGTCAGTTCTGTTGAATATAACCAGCCGTGACATCATTGCTTAATGTTTTTTGTCTTAACCGGCTTCGACGAGCCTCCACATAGCTGCGTATCAACAATTAAATGTGTTATAATCAACTTTGATTGTTTGACATCATGCAGCATTTCCATTTTCAGTGTGAATAGACTTAGGTTTGGTGGATTTGTGAGGTCTGGTCTGTCTGTTTCATAAGATATCTCTGTGTGTTTATGTTTACAGGTGACTCTTTACACGTATAACTGGTCGGTGGATCTGGGCGGCTCTCTGAATCAAGGTCTGGTCAGACTGGTGCACTGGCAGAACGCCCGCGCCCATGTGGTCAACTGCCTCCTGAGTCAGAAAATGGGTCTTTTCCATCATTACTGCTTCTCTGATACACCTGCACATGAGGATCTGAAACAGGTCAGTATGCACACACGATTCACTCATGAAACACACATTTCGAATGGTAATTTGCTGTGTGGTTGTCACACAATCTCATTATGCATGTTTATTTCAGGCAGTAACATCCAGTTATCTAATCTTGTAAATAAACATGGTTATTTAGTGTTTTTAATCAGATTTTAAGAATAAAAATATCAAAGCCAATCAAGGGATGTTTACAGTTCACGACTGATATCATGAGTCAAAATAACCATGGAAATCGTCACTTTTGATCGATTTAATGCAATGTTATCCAAAGATTCTGGAGACTCTGAACCTTCTTACTCCCTTCATCAGACATACTCGATAGTATGCCATTCTCAACAAACCCGCTTTCTGTAAGCTGTCACGGATTGCTGGATTGGTTCGGATGAGCTTTTAGACCAGTGTTTTTGGACAGAATAAGATACACACAGCACTAGTGAGTTGGTTTAAGCAGCTCATCATTTTCGGGCGGTCCCCGAGGCGGTCTGACATATCGCACTCGGTGACGGACAGCTGTCAGATCCTCAGGGCAGGACGGTAATCACTCTAGCACACCTGTTAACACCAAACAACTGGAAACTATCCAGACCGCTGGTCCTGCCGAAATTGGACATCGCTGCGCTGCCAAAACGGACTGAATTGAATCACGCTGTGTTTTAGCTGTTCGCAGTTAATGCAGCAGAACATGTTTGTTCGTTAAGTCAGTACAGAGCAGAAATCTCCTGTTCACTGTTATTGATTCAGTTGTCCGCTGTTGTCAAGGTTTTTCCCCAAATGTTTGGATGCATTTTTGGAAAGCAGACTGTTGTTTTCAAACTGAAGGCCTTTAGTGTAACTCCTTATGACAGTTATGTGCTTGCATAAATACTCATACATACATTTCTTATAACATTTTAAAAGAGCATAATCATGAAAAAAAGATTTTCGCAGGTGTTTTATAATAGTGATGGATAGATGGATGGATGGATGGATTGAAGATGGATGGATTGGTTGGATAGATAGGCGATAGATAGGCGATAGATAGATAGATAGATAGATGGATAGATGGATAGATGGATGGATGGATGGATGGATGGATGGATGGATGGATGGATGGATGGAGGGATTGGTTGGATAGATAGGCGATGGATGGATGGATTGGTTGGATAGATAGGCGATAGATAGATAGATAGATAGATGGGCAATAGATAGATAGATGGACAGATGGATGATTGGTTGGATGGATGGATGGATGGATGGATGGATGGATGGATGGATGGATGGATGGATGGATGGATGGATGGATGGATGGATGGATTGAAGATGGATGGGTTGGATGGATTGGTTGGATGTATTGGTTGGATGTATTGGTTGGATGGATAGATAGATAGATAGATAGATAGATAGATAGATAGATAGATAGATAGATAGATAGATAGATAGATAGATAGATAGATAGATAGATAGATAGATAGATAGATAGATAGATAGATGGGCAATAGATAGATAGATGGGCAATAGATAGATAGATGGGCAATAGATAGATAGATAGATAGATAGATAGATAGATAGATAGATAGATAGATAGATAGATAGATAGATAGATAGATAGATAGATAGATGGGCAATAGATAGATAGATAGATAGATAGATAGATAGATAGATAGATAGATAGATAGATAGATAGATAGATAGATAGATAGATAGATAGATAGATAGATAGATGGGCAATAGATAGATAGATAGATAGATAGATAGATAGATAGATAGATAGATAGATAGATAGATAGATAGATAGATAGATAGATAGATAGATAGATAGATGGATGGATGGATGGATGGATGGATGGATGGATGGATGGATGGATGGATGGATGGATGGATGGATGGATGGATGGATTGGATAGATAGGCGATAGATACACACACTCAAATACTCTCTCTCTCTCTTTCTCTCTCTCTCACACACACTTCAGCATGTAATTGAAGCAGAGATGCACAAAACATCTCCATTTTCCTGAAGAGGACAGAACTCTTGTCTTTCCTTGTCAGTGGTTCCACACTTTTAATGAGTGCTAACAGAAGGCTGATCCAACAAAGCAGAAAATTTGCCCTAACCGTCAATCATCTGTCAGAGTCCCAGGGGTCGGAGTTCAGGCACTTAAGTCCAGCTTACTGGCCCGTCGGCTACATGAGCATCCGCCATCATGAGGCATCTGGTCGAGCTTCTTTTAGAAAGGCCTCCAACTCGCCCTAGAGGACTTGAACTAGTCTTCCAAACACTAACTCACCCAAAAGTTCCCACAAGAAGAGCGACTGAGTGACGTTCCTGTGGCTCTGTGGCCGAGGTCAGTGTTAATTGGGTGGTCTGAAGGAAAGGCTTCACTCACGCGTGTCAGTGGGTTTAACGCTGATGAACTGAGATGATGAACTCACACGGCACGTTCCTGGAACGTTTGAAGGCGAGCAACATCAAAAATCTGAATCTGGCCGTGAGTTTCTGAAGGGGAATGAGAGTTGAGCTTTGAAATCACTGATGTGAAGAGAACGAGTGTAGGACGAGCGCTTCAGAAAACACCACTGTTTTTCTGCTTTACACTCCCAATTTCATTTTTCATTTAATTAACTTACTTCATTTCTTTCTTTCTTTCTTTCTGTCTGTCATTCTTTCTTTTTTCTTCCTTCCTTCCTTCGTTCCTTCCTTCCTTTTGTCCTTCCTTCCTTTCCTTCGGTCCTTCCCTTTCTTTCTTTCTTTCTTTCTTTCTTTCCTTTGGTCCTTTCTTTCTTCTTCCTTCCTTTCCTTTCCTTCCTTCCTTCATTTTTCCTTTCCTTCTGTCCTTTCCTTCCTTTCTTTCTTCCTTCCTCTCCTTCCTTCTTTCTTCCTTTCTTTCTTTCTTTCTTTCTTTCTTCCTTCCTTCCTTTCTTTCTTTCTTTCTTCCTCTCCTCTCTTTCTTTCTTTCTTTCTTCTTCCCTCCTTTCACTCCTTCCTTCCTTCCTTTCCTTATGTCTTTTCTTCCTTCCTTCCTTCCTTCCTTCCTTCATTTCCTTCTGTCCTTTCCTTACTTCCTTCCTTTCTTTCATTCTTCCTTCCTTCCTCTCCTTCCTTTCTTCTTTCTTTCTTCCTCTCTTTCCTTCCTTCCTTTCCTTATGTCTTTTCTTCCTTCCTTCCTTCCTTTCCTTCTTGCCTCCTTCCCTTCCTTCCTTTCTTCCTTTTCCTTTCTTCCTTTGCTTCTTTTCTTCCTTCCTTTTCCTTCCTTCCTTTTCTTTCCTTCCTTTCCTTACTTCCTTTCCTTTCTTCCTTTCTTTCCTTCCTTCCTTTCCTTCCTTCCTTCCTTTTCATTTTTCCATACTTTTGTTTGTACTTCCATTCATTCTTCTGTTTTTCAAATTCATCACAAGTTCAGTATCTCCTGACTTAATTCATTCTATTTGTATGAATATACTATTTATTCTTGCGTTCATACTTTTATGAATACTTAATTCCCTTTTTCCATACTTTTTTGATGCTCTTCTGAGTTGTTCTTCAGTTAATTTGTACATATGTTCTTTATTTATTTATTTCTGATTGATTTACTTGCTTATAGGAGCCCAACCCCTTCCTGAGCTCCACGATCGAGGCGGATGCTCTGCTAAGGAGTCCGGTTCCTCCGGCCGCGAGTAAAGATCAGGGCCGGTTGGGCAGCTCTGCGCGTGTTCTTCCTCCTCTGGCCTTCCCCGGAGAGCTCGTGCCCTTTGATGAAGCTCTGAGAGACGTGAACACAGGGAGGCCGCTGACCAATCAGGACGGAGCAGATATAGTCGCTCGCCACGGAGCCCATCTTCTGGAGGTCAAAGCAGCTGAACGCAGAGGTACAAACAGATCACACATGGACACACCTAAAGACATGACTGGCATAATTTAAAGGGGTGGTATAATGCCCTTTTCACAAGATTTATGATGCCCCAGAGTCTGTATGTGAAGTCTTAGCTCAAAATACCCCACAGATCATTTAATAAAGCATGTTAAAATTGTCACTTTTTTAGGGTGACCAAAAACACACTGTTTTTGTGTCTGTCCCTTTAAATGCAAATGAGCTGCTGCTCCCGGCACAGTGGGCGGAGCTTCAACAGCTCGTTCTTAGCAGCTTTTATCCTTTTATGTTCAAACCGGAGTCAGACAATGATGAAGAGACTCATGAAGCCACAACATGTAGACATTTCTGAATGGTTAGTTGATGCATTTATGTATTCTTCTAGTCATTGATTAGCATATTCTGTCATGATAATCAATAATTCACGTTCCCGGGGGCGGGGTTTAGGTAAATTTTAGGGATAGTGTTGTCACTGACCCAGGAGGAATGTCGTATAGTCCCTTATCAGCCGTTTGTTGAAGTCCTTAAAATACGATTTCGTTAAAAGCAAATATCTCCCTTTGCTTTGTACTTTGAGCGCAGCTGTTGTTTGTGCTCAAACAGCAACTTTACACTAACTAAAGTTGGAAAAGTGAAGTCATAATCAACCACCACTTAAAATAATGAACCTCAGACACAGAAAAAGCTAGTGATTCATTTCACAATGTTTCTTTTGTTTTCCAGAGTTGGAGCGACAGATGAAGATTGAGAATTTGTTTGTGACGTGGCAGCAGCGGTCAGCTCAATCTAACATGCCCATCTCTGTGAGTTCATACATACTCAATGCAGACATTAATATTTGCACACAATGTGTGTGATCGGTATTTTCCATCACGCTCTCAGAACACGATTTTCTCAGCGGCTCATCAGGTCCAGATTCATTTGAGCGCGTGCGGATCCTCTGCCTCATGCGCAAAGATGCCGATCCGTGTACGAGCGCGTGTACGGCCCAGTTGGGTTTAATGAGATGTGGCGGGGACATTAAGGGAATCTGTAGTGTGTGAGATGTCTCTGCCATTCGTTTGACTGTTTCACACTGCTGAGGTCCAGATCACAGTATTAGCTTACACTGCTTACTCTATTGTGCAGGTGAGGTCACCTTTCAACCTTTCAAAAGAGTGAGAACGTAACACTGTTATTCAGCAAAGATGCATTGATCAAAATCAGTTTTCAACACTGATAGTGTTTCTCGAGCATCAAATCAACCTATTAGAATGATGTCTGAAGGATCATGTGACACAGATTTTTACTCTTTTTACTGTATTATTGATCAAATAATACAGAGCCTTGGTGAGCAGAAGAGACTCTTCCCGGCTCAGTGTATATTCATTCTTAGTGTACAGTGGTGTGAATAAGTTTGGACACCCATGCTAAAGTTGCCTAAAAAGAGGAATAAAAAATCATATTTTGGATATTGATCTTAATGCCTTAATTAGAAAAATGAGGAAAACTCCGACCTTTAAGGACACCAATTTTCTTTGTGAATGAATAATGTGTCATAAATAAATAAATGTTTTTCCTTGAAATACAGGGCGCATAAGTCAGGACACCCCTATGTTAAATTCCCATAGAGTCAGGCAGATTTTTATTTTTAAAAGCCAGTTATTTCATGGATCCAGGATAATATGCATCATGATAAAGTTCCCTTGGCCTTTGGAATTAAAATATCCCCACATCATCACACACCTTCACCACACCTAGAGATCGGCATGGTTTTACTTCAGTTAGCCTAATAGCTGGTTTGATTTGCATTGAAAGATGATCTTATAGAAAGTACCCCATGCCAATCTCTAGGTGTGGTGAAGGTGTGTGATGATGTGGGGATATTTTAATCCCAAAGGCCAAGGGAACTTTATCAGGATGCATATTATCCTGGATCTTTTAAAAATAAAAATCCCCCTGACTCTATGGGAATTTAACATAGGGGTGTCCTGACTTATGCACCCTGTATTTTAAGGAAAAACATTTATTTATTTATGATACATTATTCATTCACAAAGAAAATTGGTGTCCTTAAAGGTTGGAGTTTTCCTCATTTTTCTAATTAAGGCATTAAGATCAATATCCAAAAGATGATTTTTTATTCCTCTTTTTAGGCAACTTTAGCATGGGTGTCCAAACTTATTCACACCACTGTATATTCACAGAATAACCTGTTTATAAATTTACCATTGGTTGAGTCAATGTGTTGAACTAGTCGTGACGTTCAAACTAACAGTTCAGTGCTTTGAAGGCACCACAGAACCACATTGTGAGACTTTTTTGTTTCTTTTTCTTTTTTTCTAGGACAAATCAACCTATGAGTGACACATAGTTGTCTCTGCTTATTAAACTCAGATTGAATGTATTTAATCATTGAAATTGTTCGCACTTCACCTTTATGAAAGCAATAAGCTGTTGCTGCAAATAAAGAAATTCGATGTTTAAACCTGGTAACCCTCTTGCTGTGTGTGTCTGAGCACAGGTCGCGGATCTGGACACACTGAAGCAGTCCTCTCGACTGGTCCATTACTGTGCCACTCCGCTGCTCTTCGACCCCGTGTTCCGGAAACAGATTCAAGAGGAACAGGTTCTACAGCCACAGATGAAGGTCGGTCTCTCTCTCTCTCTCTCTCTGCTGGGTCTGAACCCATTTATAAAAGCAATTCCATCATTTTGAAGCCTGACTTAGGCCGTGTGTCCACCAAAGCATTGTGTGGCTCTGAGGCTCCGCCTTCTTCAACTTGTAAAGCCACGGACATGCACTAGACGTTTCCTTTTTTCTTCGGACCCTGCAGCAGTTGTGATGTATAACGTCACACTCTACAGCGTCTTTTTCATAAATATGAATTCAACAAATAACAAATGGTAATACTCTCAAAATGTAAAAAAATATACAATCTACCAAACTTTACCAAGCCAAGATATCACGCCATGACATATCGATCTTCTACTGTTTCACATGAGCTTGCGTTTGTTCTATGGCACATTCGCATGGATCGTGTGCAAACATATCCACGTTTTTTGCTGATAATTTACTCACCCCCATGTAATCCAAGATGTCCATGTCTTTCTTTCTTCAGTCGAAAAGAAATTAAGGTTTTTGATGAAAACATTCCAGGATTTTTCTCCATATAATGGACTTCAATGGGGTCCAAACGGTTCAAAAGACACTTTCAGTGCTAACTGCAAACTGTTTAAAGGGCTTTAAACTCGTTCATCAAAATGAACTAATCTTTCCCCGAGTCAATTCGTTCGTTGAATGAACCAAATGACACGGAAAAAAAATCGTTCATTTTGATGAACAAGTTCGAACAGGAGAGTCACGAACGCGCATCACAGAACAGAGCAAGGCGAGCATTTGTGCTTATAAAACTTAAACTTCCTGTTTTTTTTTTTTTTAAATGAGTGATCGTTTCACTTGATAAGACCCTTATTCATCGTTTAAAGCCCTTTGAACAGTTTGCAGTTTGCACTGAAACTGTCTCTTGGACCTTGAACCGTTTGGTTCCCATTGAAGTCCATTATATGGAAAAAAATCCTGGAATTTCTTAATTTCTTTTCGACTGAAGAAAGAAAGACATGGACATCTTGGATGACATGGGGGTGAGTAAATTATCAGCAAAAGTTTTTTCAAAAGTGAACTACTCCTTCAAGAGGAAAGCGCGCAGCACATATTTACATATTCATATTCACAGTATTCTGCTTCTCAGATGTTTCAAACGTCTTTTTACCCTTATGTGAAGAATGAAAATACCTTTGCCGTGACGCGAGTATATCTGTGCCTGAAGCGGATGTTTTTTTCGGCTCAGTATCGACCAGACTTTATGCTGATAGTCAAAAGTCTGGCTTTGTGAGGCTACATGGCTAGTAGGATCTCTCTCTCTCTGTAGTGATATCAGCTCTCTCGTTCTCTGGTTACAGAAGCGCCATCGCTCCAGCGACTCCACGGCATCCGGGAGGGATCGCAGCTACAGCACGGATTCTGCAGACATGCTTCCGAGTCGCCTGAAGGAGGAGCCGTGGCTGCAGGAGATCTCCAGCACGTTCCTCCAGCAGTATGTGCAGTATCTGCAGAGCATGGGCTTCATCCTGGTGCAGGTCCGACCGCAGTCGCCCGCGCGCAGGTCTGTGTCCCATCTCCCAAACACACACGCTTTGACCGTCAGGGTGCATAGAGATTGAGTTGAATGCACGTGAATGCCACCACAAAGTCAGAATTTTTAGGGATGCACTGATATGAAAATTATGACTGATAAGCGATGCATTTTTATATTTGAAAGCCGATAAATCTAAACCCAAACTTTTATATCATTTTTTGGGATGTGCAAAGATTAATTGCGATTAATCGCTTCCAAGAGACAAGTTTGGTTTACATAATATATGTGTGCTGTGTTATTATTTTTATATATAAATACATATTATATATGCATGCATGTATATATTGTTTTTTATGTATAAATACATATTATATATGCATGCATGTATATATTGATTTTTTATGTATACTGTAAATACATACTATATATGCATGCATGTATATATTGTTTTTTATATATAAATACATATTATATATGCATGCATGTATATATTGATTTTTTAATATATAAATGCATATTATATATGCATGCATGTATATATTGATTTTTTATATATAAATACATATTATATATGCATGCATGTATATATAGATTTTTTATATATAAATACATATTATATATGCATGCATGTATTGATTTTTTATATATAAATGCATATTATATATGCATGCATGTATATATTTAAGAATTATTTGCACGTAAATACTGTATAAATATAAATAAATAAATACATATTATATATGAATAACACATTTTCTTAAAAATATACAGTACATGCATGTGTGTATTTATATAGAGACAAAATAATTATACAAAGTGCACACAAATATATTATGTAAACACAAACTTTTATTTTGGATGCAATTAATCTTTGCACAACCCTAATAATTCTCTATCCCAGTCTCTGGTTAGATGCCCTAAGAGACCTTCCAGGATAGTAAATCAGAAATGTATTCAAGAGCCAGTCCATTCAAAGATTAAAAAACAGCATTAAGACTTTAAAATCAATTCTGTAACGGATTGGCTACCAATGAACATGAGTATTGTGCTCTCGTTTATGCACACCGGTGAGAAGCCTAGCGGCTGCATTCGGCACCATTTGCAGATGATTAACAATTGCTTGGTTAATGCCCATATACAGGGAATTACAGTGGTCAAGTCTTGTCTAAGTATAAAAGCATGATTCACCCTTTCAAAGTCCTTTAACTTTAGCTAGAAAAAAACTGGATTTGACCACCGTATTGATCTGTTTATCGAAAACCACACCCAGATTCTTCACTAATGGTTTCAGACATGGAGACAAATGGCCAAAATTTAAGCAATAAATATATACTATAACCTCAGTTTTGCTTTCATTAAGGTGAAATCCAGGCTTTTACCTCTGCTATTCATTAAAAATGAACATGGGTCGTTGGCTGATATATCATGCATCCCTAGTAATTACGAGAGTGAAACTGCCCTGAGCCATCTTGCTCTGACCTGAGTGATTTGAACACACCCGTCGTTGTAATTACGACTTCCCAATAACGACGAATGTTTCTGGAATTCAAACCAGTTGTTTCGAACTATACGTTCCTGTCATAAGCTTGAGTATAAAATATCACCTGGCAACAATATGTTCAACAATAAGTAGACTTCTCTGTAAAGTGTGTGAGGTGCTAATGGTCGACACACTGTATTAAGCAGCAGGAGTGTGTGATTCAGTCTGACCGCCAGCATGAGGGCCACATTACTGACGGGGTCAACTCTCTCTCTCTCTCTCTCTCTGCAGCATCGCTCGAGCCCGAGCCGCCATGTTGAGTTCTTTATCCACTGAAGGCAGATCTTCCTTCTCATCTTTCTCATATAATAAGCAGAAGAGTGAAGACAGCCCGAAGGTACACAACCATTATCTGCTCATCCACATTCAACCATTCAGTCATGCTTCAGTCAGTTCAAACTCACACACACACACACTTGGCACTTTTTGCATTGACACAGTCCTGGTGCCTTTCCGAATAAAGGCAAAAATTACCCAAAAAAAGTTTAAATTGTAGCAGCCAAACAGTTTTCAACATTGATAATAATAAGAAAATTTTATTGAGCAGAAAATCATCATATTAAAGTGATTTCTGAAGGATCATGTGACACTGAAGACTGGAGTAATGATGCTGAAAATTCAGCTTCCATCACAGGAATAAATTTTATTTCACAATATTACAGTTTTTACTGTATTTATAATTAAATAAATGCAGCCTTGGTGACCAGAAGAAACTTCTTCCAAAAACAATAAAAAATAATAGTAAGGTCATGGCATAGACTCCCATTGATTTTTTGTCAGGTTGATGATGTTTTCTATGGCCTAACCCAATCCCTACCCATCACAGAAACATGTGAAAAACACTAGATTTAAATAAAAACTGATTTATAAGCCTTTTTTAACTAGTGATGAGCAGTAAAATTTACTCACTAGGTGGTCATCATAATATTTCACTATATTTGGCTCTCTCAATGTAGTCAAACCCGCACACACACACTCTTTGTGAGGACTCTCCATAGACGTAATGGTTTTTATATTGTATAAACTGTATATTCTATCCCCTTACACTAACCCGACCCGACCTCTAAACCTGCCCATCACACACACACACACACACACACTCTATGGCAGGCCGTTTTAGCTTTTATTCATTTCCAGGAAATGAATTCTTGATATCAACAATTGTATTTTCACTAGTGAAATGTCACCATAGGTTGCCATTCAGAACCAATTGTTGATATCAAGAATTGATTTCTTTACTAGTTGAAATTCCAATTTCACATTGCAGAAATACAATTATTACTAGTAAAAACTTTTATTTTTGATATCAAGAATTCATTTTTTTCAATTTTTACTTTAATTGATTTTTTTTCTAGTAGAAATATTATTTTTGATATCAATAATTATATTGTTACTAGTAAAAATGTGAATTTCTGATATCAGTAATTAAATTGTCACTAGTTGAAATGTCTATTCTTGATATCCACAACTGAATTGCTACTAGTGACAATGTTCATTTTTGATATCAATAATTAAATTTTTACTAGTGACAATGTTAATTTCTGACATCATGAATGTGATCGTTACTAGTAAGAAAGCCATTTTAGATATCTGAAATAATATTGATATCAGAAATACATTTCCAGATATCAAAATGATCATTTTTACTAGTAACAATGGAATTGTTGATATCAAGAATAGACATTTCAACTAGTGAGAATTTAATTACTGATATCAGAAATTCACATTTTTACTAGTAACAATGTAATTATTGGTATCAAAAATGATATTTCTACTAGTAAAAAATCAACAATTCATTTTGAATGTCAGCCTATGGTGAAATTTCACTAGTGAAAATACAATTACAGATATCAGCAATTTAATTGTTGATATGAAGAATTCATATCCTTGAAATGAATAAAAGCTAAAACGGCTTGCCATACACACACTGCCCCTATACCTACTTATCACAGGAAACATTCTGCATTTTTCCATTTCCAAAAAAAAATCATTCTGTATGATTTATAAGCGTGTTTACCCATGAGGTCCCCACAGTTCCCATGAGTCTGTGTGCATTCAGGTTTAAGTCCCCACCGGGATAGAAAATCATGAACACACACACACACACACACACCCACATTGATTGTGTCCCGTCTGCCTCTCTCAGCAGAGCAGTGCATCGAGCTCGACGTCGTATCACCTGCAGAGAGCGCTGCCGGGAGGCATCGTCCTGATGGAGCTGGCGTTTCAAGTAAGACCTTCATCCGTCTGTGTGTCTCGGCCTTCAGTGCAGATCAGGGACAGAATGGCCTCTTAGCACATCAGCCGACAGCATACGCTGGCTGGGCTTTTCACAGGAACGCTGTGAGTGTCTCCGCGGACGCTGAGGAGAGAGATGTTTAATGGACTCTGTCTCGCTCTCGCACTATTTGTGGTTATTAATATTTGAACACACAGAATCAACAGCAAGGAAACAGCACGTCATCACTTGATCTTCAGTCCTTTTCTCTAATATCTGTTTAAATAAAATTTCAAAAAAATATGTATATATTTTTTTATATTGGGGTTGTCATAGCTGTCATAATTGTCTAACCGTTATAATGCTTTTAATCAGTGCTGTGTGAATTACGGATCATGAATTCTGATTGAAATCTCGGTTTACGCATAGAAATGTTCATGTGAACACTAGTAGATTACTCATGCGGGAGTTATTTTATTTGTTTGTTTGTTTGTTTATTTACATTTGCTTTGCCTGTTTGCTGAAGTTTGTAACATGTAATTTGACAATAAGAATTAATCTTACAGCAATAATACTAATAATAATTAGTATTATTAATATTATTGTTATTGTTATTAGCATTTATTTAGATTATTATTAATAATGATAATAATAACAACAGCAAGAATAATAATAAAGAAATTATAGTTCATAATAAGATTCATACTTTAAATCTAAGTTTGATATTATGGTCATGAATTTCAACTAATTCCAAACCCTATTAGTTGTACACTACTACTACTACTACTACTACTATTACTAACATTACTACTATTACTTCTTGTACTACCACTATTACTACTACTACTATTACTATCACTACTACTATCACTACTACTATTACTACTATTGCTATCACTACTACTATTACTATCACTACTACTATTACTATCACTACTACTATTTCTACCACCACTACTACTACTATTACTACTATCACTACTACTACTATTACTATTACTATCACTACTGCTATTACTACAACCACTACTACTACTGCTATTGCTATCATTACTACTATTTCTACCACCACTACTACTACTATTACTATCACTACTACTATACTACTATTACTATTGCTACTATTACTATCATTACTACTATATCACTACTACTATGCTACTATTACTATCACTACTACTATATCACTACTACTATGCTACTATTACTATCACTACTACTATTACTGTTACTACTACTACTATTATTATCACAACTACTACTATTACAACTACTATTACTTCTACTATTACTACTATTACTATCAATACTGCTATTACTACCACTACTATTACTACTATTACTGCGGTTTCTTTTGTCTGGTGTCAATAGTCAAGTGCAAAAAATGTATAATTACAACATATGATCAAATTAATCACAATGATGACATTAGAAAGTTATAATAAAGTAAGATGAATTGAGCATTCGACAACACATTCACTTGAGTTTATCCATCAAGAGTGAAAGTGTTTCTATATGACAGGTGATCATAGGAAAGAGATAAATGGGAGTTTTTGTTCATTGTAAAAATGTGCACAGGTGAATGGTGACCTGGTTGAATCAAGAAAGTAAATGGAGTCCGATTTGATTTATTTTGGCCGTAAGAATTTCTCTGTTGCGCGGACCGCTCTTGAACATGCTGAACAAAGCAGAGATGAGATGAATGCACTGTAGTGATGCAGAACTGTTCCTCTAGTAACACACACTCTCATTCTGACTGTGTTTCAGGGCTGTTACTTCTGCGTGAAGCAGTTTGCATTAGAGTGCTCCAGGATTCCCATGGGTCAGACGGTTAATTCTCAGGTAACGGCATCATGACATGTAAATGAAGTTCATATTGTATTTTTGTGCATCCCTCCTGTAATGTATGTCTATAGAGTAGCTCAAATATCTGTCTATGTGTCTCTGACGCCGTATTTAATGTGTAGTGGGTCCAGGTTGGCTCTAAATGAGAAGTAATTAAGTGTAAATATTTGTAAGTCTCCAGATGTTTCTCAGCAGGAGGCTCTGATTTCTTCACCAGCGCCAGAAGCCCATAAGGTGTCTCCAATCACAGCTGCTCATATCCAGCGATTAAATCATTAGCGTGTTTGTTTGGTTGTTTGTAAGTGCAACTTTGAGGCCAAACAGGAATGCACGTCACAAGGAAAATTCATCAATTTATATTATATTTGTGCAATTAGAATCCATAGTTTTCGATTGCGTCAGCAAACATTCCCATCTGCCTATTCGGTGGGCGAACAGTGTTATTATTTTTCATAAGGAATGAACAGTCAAGTTGAGTTGTTAATTATTCCGCTGTGTTAATCCTCGTTTTTGTTCGTGTAGAACGTTAGAGAGGATATTCTTGTCGAATTCGCCATGAAAATCAGTGCGTCTGACTTGTTAAACCCATATTTAAAGGTCAGGAAACAGTGCCGTTTTATCTAGAAAATTGTTCTTTACAATAAAGTGCGTTTAAAAAGCTTATGTTTTCCTATCTCAGGCACAAATAACTACAGTAGGGCTGTTTCTGCCATAGATCTTTTAATGATGCTCTCTCCAGTGATCAACAAATATTGTTGTTGTTGTTTCCGCTCAATTCTTAAACTATTAAGCCAATCTTAAAGTGTCCCTGTGGTGAAAATCAAGGTTTTAACATTGTGTTTGTCTATGTGGTGTTTTTAATGTGCTTTAAGTCAAACCAAGGCGACAGCATTGTTGAGTATTTTCTCATTAAAACGGCAGTGAACCAAAGACAGTCTCAAAAACACGGTTTGAAATCGCTGGTGTCTCTGACTGACGTCACAAACTAACCAATCAGATCAACGTGTGATTGTCAATGAGCTGCTGTAATGAGTGGAGGCGGGGCTTATTTGCATATTCATAGAACCGTGTACACTAAATGAGGCAAGGGTGTCGAGTTACATTCAAGATATTTTAAGGCAAGGAACAAAAAACCTTAGTTTTAAGGGATAAAATGATTGACTACAGGGGGACTTTAAAACGTATTATCAAGTCATGATATGATGAACATGTTCATACCATATTTTATGCCAACCCGGTTACATTGTATATGTTTAGAGTGCAACAAATTATGCATATTTAATTTTTTAATAATAGACTTGCAAAAAGGCTAAAATTCCTATTTAAATAATTTTCAAATATTGTACATGTTTTATTGTAAGAGTACGATAAAAATATTGTACCTTGTACTGTACATTAAACAATTTTGTGAAGGAGTAGTTCACTTTTAAAAAATCTTTTGCTGATAATTTACTCACCCCCATGTCATCCAAGATATCCACGTCTTTCTTTCTTCAGTCGAAAAGAAATTAAGGTTTTCCAGGATTTTTCTCCATATAATGGACTTCAATGGGGTCCAAACGGTTCAAGGTCCAAAAGACAGTTTCAGTGCAAACGTGATCAGCATAAAGTTAAACACAAGAATACTACTGTAATGTATACGGAAGCTTGTTTCCGCCACTGAATAAAAAAATTAATAATAATGATTGCGACTTTTTATCTCACAATTGCGAGATATGAAGTCAGAATTGTGAGAAATAGTCACAATTGCGAGATATAAAATTAACAAATCTTTTTTCGAGTCATTTGGTTCATTCAACAAACGAAATGAACGAATTGACTCGGAAAAAGATTTGTTCATTTCGATGAACGAGTTCGAACAGGAGAGTCACAAACGTGCATCACAGAACAGAGCAAGGCGAGCATTTGAGCTTATAAAACTTAAACTTTGTTATTTATTTATTAAATGAGCGATCGTTTCGCTTGATAAGACCCTTATTCATCGTCTGGAATCGTTTAAACCCCTTTGAACAGTTTGCAGTTTGCACTGAAACCGTTTGGTTCCCATTGAAGTCCATTATATAGAGAAAAATCCTGGAATGTTTTCATCAAAAACCTTAATTTCTTTTCGACTGAAGAAAGAAAGACATGGACATCTTGGATGACATGGGGGTGAGTAACTTACCAGCAACTACTCAACTTAACAATAATTTTTATTTTTTAACATTCGTTATTGCATAAGGAATCATGAACCAAGAATTATGGTATAAAAATATTATACATATAAATAGATTAACATTTACCTTTACCTGTAATAGTAAATCCTGTCCAACCATTGTTCATTATTAGTTCATGACACTTTTACTAATGTTAACAAATTGAATCTGATTGGAAAGTGTTGCCCATGTGACTAATTCAGTATTCTGTCAGTTGTACGTCAGTGACGCACAAATGGCACTGTTTTCTGATCGTGACCATACATAGCAACATTTATATACTGAATATTATCTTCTTAGCATGTTTCATTATAAATTCATTATTAATATTTATTTTAAGGTATACTTTAACTGTTACTAATACTCTTCCAGACAGAATTTGAGGTGGCAATGGACATCAGTTACTTTCTATGACATTTGTTGCAGGAATTGGGAACATTTGAGAATAGATCATGGGGAAAAAAAAATGGTAACACTTTACAATTAGTTAACATTAGTAAATGCATTAACTAACATGAACTAACGATGCATTAGTTACAGTGTTTATTAATCTTTGTTAATGTTAGTTAATATAAATACAGCTGTTCATTGTGCGTTCATGTTAGTTCACAGTCCATTAACTAATGTTAACTAATACAACCTTTGATTTTAATAACGTATTAGTAAATGTTGGAATTAATATTAACTAAGATTAATAAAAGCTGAAGAAGTATTGTTCACATATTGTACATGTTAACTAGTGTAGTTAACTAATGAACCTTATCGTAAAGTGTTACCAAAAAAATCATTGTACCTATCCTCCACGTGTAAAATAAAATAAAATTGTGTTAAAGTAATTAAAAATATTTACGCACCGAACGAGGTTATATATGAGATGAGAGGGCCTTATTGAACTGCACAGATCATGATAAGCAGTGGATAATTACAGTAGTGAGAAAGTGAAAGGTCACACCAGCTCATCATCTATAAAGGACCGCACACAGCTCATGCTCATCATTATTGATCATCTGCGTGTCACTTCCTGTAACACACCCTCATACATTAGCGTGTGACAGTCAGCTTGTGCATGTGTTCATTTTTGTGTAAATTGACTTCTAACCTCTCTGTGTGGCATGTTTCTCATCTGTCTCTGTTTGTGTGTGTTATCTTCTGTGTTTGTGTGTGTGTGTCACTGTTTTGCACATGGTGTGTGTGTGTGTGTGTCTAGTCCCATCTCACTCTTTCTTTCCATCAGGGCTCACTTCTCAACAAACCTCCTAGCAAGCCGTTCCCCGAGACGCCCACGGTCTCTGACTCTGCGGTATGTCTCTGCATCCTCGGGGTGGGCTCGTCTTCAACCAATCAGGCTTCAGTTCTTCCCTCAGACTCCTCCCCCGTGTAGTGCCTGGCTCCTCCCCTTCCAGTCTTGCCCGTTCATTGAAAATCAGAGGGCTCCTTTCCCTGTGTTTGTCTGTGTTCTTCAGCGATGCATCTTGGGGTTGGTCTTCAGCCGCACTCACGGTTGTGTCTCTCGGCTCTATTTAAATGCGGATGCTCATGAATGTGGCATCTTCTGGGAGGTCACGGGGTCACTCTTCTCGTTGGCCAATGATCTCTTTCCTTTGCTCAATGATTATCCCTGATTTTCTTCTGCTCTTGTTGCATGTTCATTTGGATCTGCTTGTCTCCTTTATGTCTCCATCAACAGTAATTCGGAGATTGTTCTTTATCAATCGACATGACTTTCACCGCTGTTTCAAGTTGAGGAAATCACAAATGGAGCGTTTCCTCTTTGTCACGGCGGCTTCCGCTTGTTCTTAATGTGCCTGACATTATATCTTGTGTTTCCTATCTAGCACTACAGATCTTAAGTCAACAAAATGCTGTACACAACATATTTTTCTTCCAAAATCTGGCGTTTCTCTGAGTGTGAAGGATCTAAAAAAAAAAAAAAGTGGGAATTTATTGGATTTTAAAAAAGTGGAATTTAGTCCAGTTGGTTTGAAATGGAAGATTAATACATTATATTGGCTGAAAAGAAGAGATTCAGCTCATTATTGGGTTACACTTTGTTTTAAGGTAACAGTGTAATCACAAATAAATGCTGAGTAATATTAATTAAGCTATATAGGGTTATGGTTTGGTTAAAGAGTAGTTCACTTTTGAAAAAACGTTTGCTGATAATTTCCTCACCCCCATGTCATCCAAGATGTCCATGTCTTTCTTTCTTCAGTCGAAAAGAAATTAAGGTTTTAGATGAAAACATTCCAGGATTTTTCTCTATATAATGGACTTCAATGGGAACCAAACAGTTCAAGGTCCAAAAGACAGTTTCAGTGCAAACTGTTCAAAGGGCTTTGAACGATTCCAGACGATGAATAAGGGTCTTATCAAGCGAAACGATCGCTCATTTAATAATAAATAATAAAGTTTAAGTTTTATAAGCTCAAATGCTCGCCTTGCTCTGTTCTGTAATGCGCGTTCGTGACTCTCCTGTTCAAACTCGTTTATCAAAATGAACAAATCTTTTTTCGTGTCATTTGGTTCATTCAACGAACGAAATGATTGAGTTGACTCTCGTTCTCGACTCTCATGAATCTTTGGAAAAGATTCGTTCATTTTGATGAACGAGTTCGAACAGGAGAGTCACGAACGCGCATTACAGAACAGAGCAAGGCGAGCATTTGAGCTTATAAAACTTAAACTTTATTATTTTTTATTAAATGAGCGATCATTTCGCTTGATAAGACCCTTATTCATCATCTGGAATCGTTTAAAGCCCTTTGAACAGTTTGCAGTTTGCACTGAAACTGTCTTTTGGACCTTGAACCGTTTGGACCCCATTGAAGTCCATTATATGGAGAAAATCCTGGAATGTTTTCATCAAAAATCTTAATTTCTTTTCGACTGAAGAAAGAAAGACATGGACATCTTGGATGACATGGGGGTGAGTAAATTATCAGCAAAAGTTTTTTTAAAAGTGAACTACTCCTTTAAGGTTAAGTTACTATTCAAAATTAATTGTTCATTTACTGTTATTGCAAGAGTAAGTACATGTAACGTGTAACCTTTAAAATTAGTGTTACCAATTATAGCATTTTGATTAAAGATGCTCTTTTTTTGTACTTGGAATAATGTGCACCGACAAATTGTGAGATACATTCATTAAAAAGTACACATTTTTATATTGACTTTATGGACCTTTTAGGACTTCCACATTAAGTGTTGTGGAAAAGGTGATTTGGTGAGGTTACCAGAGAAATGAGTAAAACTTCATATATTACTGTGCAAATGCTGAAAGTAAGATAGTAGAACACCTCAAACTCTCAAAAAGTCCCTTTAAGGCAAGTTCACTCAGCGGTCATATCCGTAACGCCTCGAGCAGATGTTTCCAACCATGGAAGCACAGCTTTATTTGCTTGAATGGAGAGACACTAAAATCTCCAAAAGTGCTTGTCAAAATTCTGCTCAAGCAATATATTGCAAATGAGGAATAACGTCTGACAATAGTGGTATTCTACGGTCAAATCACTCCACTTGTCCAGCTAATGCAAGTGTTCAAGAGTAAACAAACAGGGGATTGGCTTTATGAACCATATGGCATTCAGCTGTTTTATTAAAGGAGTTGTTCACTTTAAAAAAAAAAAAAACCTTTGCTGATAATTTACTCACCCCCATGTCATCCGAGATGTCCACGTCTTTCTTTCTTCAGTCGAAAAGAAATTAAGGTTTTTGATGAAAACATTCCAGGATTTTTGTTCGTGACTCATCAAAATGAACGAATCTTTTTTCGAGTCATTTGATTCATTCAACGAACGAATTGACTGAAAGAATTTTCGAACAGGAGAGTCACGAACGCGCATCACAGAACAGAGCAAGGCGAGCATTTGAGCTTATAAAACTTAAACTTTGTTATTTATTTATTAAATGAGCGATCGTTTCACTTGATTAGACCCTTATTCATCGTCTGGAATCGTTTAAAGCCCTTTGAACAGTTCGCAGTTTGCACTGAAACCGTTTGGTTCCCATTGAAGTCCATTATATGGAGAAAAATCCTGGAATGTTTTCATCAAAAACCTTAATTTCTTTTCGACTGAAGAAAGAAAGACATGGACATCTTGGATGACATGGGGGTGAGTAAATTATCAGCAAATATTTTTTTTTTTTTAAAAGTGAACTTCTCCTTTAAGTGGCTTACGTTGGCTCCATTGAACAGATATTGGCAGTTGTAGCTGTTGGCGAAACATTACAGAACTTGACCTGTTTGCCTTGTGGCATCTGGGAAGTCAACATAGTGTTCGATGCTCTGGGAAATGTTTACACTAGTCTTGAAAACAGACTTATTTTTCTGATTGTAAGGATTTGGTTAACACATGACTCGGGCCTGGAGTGTGATTATACAAACACAACCGACTATCCACAGCAATCGTGCCAAACTGCGCTGTTTTCATGCGCCATGTTTCCAAAAAGCACCCTCACATGATGACTGAGAGCAAAATGGATAAACGATATTATCTCTCCTCAGCCTGTGGCAGAACTTTCAGTCAAATGGGCCACTGGCAGATTTCAAAATGTTGACGTGAAAAGCGGTTCTCGCATTAATGGTGCGGCGCTGCTTTCTGCAAATGGAACGGCCATGACAGCGCAAAATGAACAGGGTTTTTTTTAATCCTCAACTCTTTGATTTGATAAGACCTATTTGCATTTGTTTCCAGGGTAATGGTCAGGATGAAAGCGACAGCGTAATAGCGTTTAGCCGTCGCCGTCGCCTCCCTCACCCTCTCTGCTCCCATTGTTCTGTAATTACTCTCGCCCTCTCCCGCTCAAATCATTTGCATTTGCCACTAATGCTTTTGTAAGCACGGCTTTGATGCAAGATCTAATTAAATAGGATACAATTATAATGTTGATTGATATATCAGATGATTTTAAAAAGAGGTTTGCTCTTCACAAGTCAACTATGTCGAGTTTTAGACGTGTAATGTCAGGTTTCGTGTGCGCTTGAGTGAAGCGTATCAAGAACTTGTCTGCTTCCAATTTCACCCGCAAATCAAGGACCATTAAGATTTTGTGCATCGGGTCTTCATTTTCATGATAGTTACGCTGTCTGAACCAGGAACAACAGAACGAGTAATTTGTATGACACTGTCACAGCCATTCAGAACATATTTATTTATAAGATTTTGTGCATTTTATTACTGTAATATGATGATTTTTTTTATCAGCATAAAGTAAAACACAACAACACTACTGTAATGTATAATTACTTTTTGTTTCATAAGTAATTATAGATTTATGGAAGCTTGTTTCCGCCACTTAATGAAAAATAAAAAAAGTTAATTGTGACTTTTATCTCACAATTCTGGGTTTTTTTTCTCACAATTGCGAGAAATAAATTTAGATTTGCGAGATATAAAATCAGAATTGCGAGATATAAAGTCAGAATTGCGAAATAAAGTTTCAAATCTGTCTTTTTTTTCTCACAATTGCGACTATTTCTCAGAATTGCGACTTTATTTCTCACAATTGCGACTTTATATCTCAGAATTGCGACATTATTTCTCACAATTGTGACTTTATTTCTCAGAATTGTGACTTTTTCTCACAATTGCGACTTCATTTCTCACAATTGCGACTTCATTTCTCACAATTGCGACTTTATTTCTCAGAATTGCAACTTTATTTCTCAGAATTGCGACTTTATTTCTCACAATTGCTACTTCATTTCTCAGAATTGCAACTTTATTTCTCAGAATTGCGACTATTTCTCAGAATTGCGACTTTATTTCTCACAATTGCAACTATTCTCACAATTGCGACCTTATTTCTCACAATTGCGACTTTATTTCTCACAATTGCGACTTTATTTCTCAGAATTACTACTTTATTTCTCACAATTGTGACCTTATTTCTCACAATTGCGACTTTATTTCTCACAATTGTGACCTTATTTCTCAGAATTGCGACTTTATTTCTCACAATTGCGACTTTATTTCTCACAATTGTGACTATTTCTCACAATTGCGACATTATTTCTCAGAATTGCGACTTTATTTCTCACAATTGCGACTATTTCTCACAATTGCGAATTTATTTCTCACAATTGCGAATTTATTTCTCACAATTGCGAATTTATTTCTCACAATTGCGACATTATTTCTCAGAATTGCGACTTTATTTCTCACAATTGCGACTTTATTTCTCACAATTGCGACTTTATTTCTCACAATTGCGATCTTATTGCTCAAAATTGCGACATTATTTCTCACAATTGCGACTTTATTTCTCACAATTCTGACTTCACATCTCGCAATTGCGACATTATTTCTCAGAATTGCGATTTTATATCTTGCAATTGCGACTATTTCTCACAATTGCGACTTTATTTCTCACAATTCTGACTTCATATCTTGCAATTGCGAAATTATTTCTCAGAATTGAGATTTTATATCTCGCAATTGCTACTTTATTTCTCTCAATTCTGACTTCATATCTCGCAATTGTGAGATAAAAAGTCGCAATTATTATTATTTATTTTTTATTCAGTGGCGTAAACAACCTTGTGTTTAACTTCATGCTGATTAAAAGAAATCATCATATTAAAGGAATGAGAATCTAATTAGTAATATTAGCACTTGGATTGATTATCTGATGAATGGTCCTAAGCCAGGTTTAATGTTTTTCTTCTTTTGATGTTGACCTTTGGTTTTGACTTTGCAGTGAGGCTGGCTTCATCTGAACATCTGTAGGAGAGAAGCTCTTTAAAGCACAGAGTCATTAGGTTTTGAGTTAGTACCGCTATCAGGATTTAGAGGTTATGGGAGGATGTTTCTGCTACTGCTTGCGGTCTTCCTGTGGGGAATTGGATGCCTTTGATCCAAACGGTTTCTCTTGGGTTGTGTTGAGATCCTGCACCAGTGTGAGTAACTGCATGCATGTGTGTTTTTGCTCCCAGCTGTCCATGCTGTTCACCGAGGAGTGCGATAAGGTCCGGGATTTGATGCACGTTCACTCGTTCAGCTACGACTTCCACCTGCGTGTGGTGCATCAGTACCTCGTGGGTTGTCACATGACCCTTCATCAGGGATACCAGCTCACTAGCTTTCTGGAGGACTTCATCGCCCATCACCCTGACATACCCAAATTTGGACGCAACCACGTCTTCCAGGGTGATTGTATAAGCTAAAACACATAGTTGATGCCATATTCATTTTTGTGTTTTTCCTCTTTTAGCCAGTCATGCATAATATGCATTTTTATGTTTACTAGGGAGTTTCTCCATATCAACGGGGATGATAACCGCATACCAGCTGTACAATTACATCACGGATCACGCTGGGACTTACGGGATGAAGCCCTTGCGCATGTCTAAGGCTGCAGTTACAACTGAGAACAAAAAGGGGGCGCCCAGCACAGATCTGCACGAGTATGCGCTGATCGCTCTGTGGAACAGGTATTTCTTTATTTTCGTTCTTTTTATTTCAAATAAGAAATAAATACATAAATATGTTGGCACATACCGAAAAAAAAAAATCTATAAAGTACAACAATAATTACAGTATGTTTGAAACAGTATTACAGTATTTTTCCCACCCCTTATATAACCCTAAATAGTTCCAGTATATATCATTTTATATTCATAGCAAGATAACAAACATACCATAATTTTTAACATCAACCAAACTTTTATATTTTGCACGAAACATCCCTTCCCCCTATATTCACATATCCCAATGCAATCAATATTACACTTTGTACTTTGTGAAATGTTCTGACTTATTGCAGCAGGTGATGTGTGATGTTATAATTTATATTTGTATATTGTAATAATAATGTGGTTCTCTTTAAGCTCTGGCTCATTTAAAGACCTGGAGGGATTACGCCACCATGATGACTTTGATGTGTCGCTGCTGGTGTGTCATAACGCCGCCCCGTTTGAGGAGCAGTCTGAAGGAGAGCGACACCTGCTCAGGTGTGTGCCGCTGAAGGAATACTGGGTTACACGCTACTTAGGTGTATCACCCTGTGCAGTCGAAACAATATTTGCAACGTTTTTAACTTCTGTAATTCTGGAATGCTTTAAGTATTCTATGTGTGAAACAGAATAATCAGAGCAAAATAATATAGGCCTGTTTATCCACCCATATTTGTCATTTAAAATGGTAAATAAATAATATAATAGTAACATTTTATAGTAAGCATTAATAATATAGTATAAATAATGATCATAAATGTTATCTACAAATAAATATAAATAATAATAAATTATTATAAACAATAAATGTTATAGTAAAATGTATCTTTAACGTTATCTTTAATGTTACAATAAAAAGTAGTAATTATAATATTTATTAATAATAATAATAATAAAAGTAATAATTAAAATAATTGGTATGAATATGAATAATTAGTAAATAATACTGTTATTAGTAGATAATTATAAATAGCAACCGTATAAATATTATCTATAGATAGTAATAATACAAATTATCAATACTAATTAGTAATAAATAAAATAATAAATTATATTTTTATTATTATTACAAATATTCTAGATCATATTAATTTATTTATTTCATTAATTACTTTATTTTTTATTTATTTAATATTATAATGTGAATTGTCTTCCCCAACAGAAAAGAAAAGTTGATTTAGAGGTGGAGAAAGTTTTCATTACAGATTATAGATATAAATAAAACATATTAATGAATCATATCAATACTACTTAGTAATAAATAAAATAAATAATAGTTTTATTATTATTAAAAATATTCTAGATCATATTAATTTACTTATTTTAGGTAATATTATAATGTGAATATTCTTCCCCAACAGAAAAGAAACCAACCTCGGCTTCTCTGAATTTTCATTACAGATTTTAAAAGAAAGCTTTGGAATAATGTAATGTTCACTAAAAAAAAAAAACGTTTTTTTTTTCATTTTGAATGGTTTCAGGCTCCGTTTCTACGTGATCATGACCAGTCAAAGAGAGCTGTTCCCACGTTTGACTGCAGACATGCGTCGATTTAAGAAGCTTCCTCAGATCCACCGTGACCCCGGTGACCTCAGTGGCCGTGCGGAGCGGATGGAGACCCGGGAACCTGACCTGGACCTGTGGGAGGAGACCAGCACCCCCATCAGCCCCGCAGCCAGCCCCGAGTCGGAGCACATGGAGAGCCTCCTGCACGCGGGTCAGGCCGGGCTCGGAGACACCGACGACTCTCAGGGCCTCTTCTTCATGTCTCCTCTCTTCCCCCTGCTCAACTCTGAGGTGATGTCTGCGCGCCGGCAGATTCAGAGCAGCGTGGAGCAGGCCATGGGTCACTGCCGGAGGGATAACCTCTGGAGGAGGCTCTTTCACGGAGAGCACTTGGCCCTGGATAAACTCAAACTCAGCAAACTGGCCTTCGGTGAACTGGAGGAGCTACTGGACGCTGTGCAAAGCAGATCTGTCGCTGAGATCGACCCACAGCTGGTATGAAAACACACCGTCCTTCACCTCTGAGAGCGTCTTTCACACCCATTCATCTCACATTTCCTGTTCCTTTCTCGTTCCACGAATAGCTACAAATATGGTCTGAATAGGGTACATTCGACAAATGCTCAATGAAACTACAGGTTATATTATAACCATAGTCCCTGTTTGTGGATATATTATATTATATCCTGTACCAGAAAATTGCATGTTTTTCCTTCATTTCACAGTGTATTCGGGATCAGCGAGTGGCTCTGTGCAGTTCGTCTGATAGGTGTCGGACAACAAACATGCAAATGCGCCGCTCCGTGGGGGAAAACATGCGCTCCACTCATCACAATAAACATCGGCTAATTAGCACGGGAAATCAGCCCTTTAATATTACACTCCGTTCCTTATTTACGGCATAAATTATCCCTCCTGGACCAACATGCGCACAGATTCACACTCCACATCGTTTGCCAACAGGGTGCTCGTTCGTGATGAGATTACACAGCAGTAGATGCTGTACTGTAAATGTGTCCATCATGGCAGCAGACTGCACTGTGTTCACCTGTATTTGGCTATAAAGACATATATCGAGAACTGGAATTGTAAAATATAATACATTAATTTATTATTTAGTGATGATGCACTACAATTTAAATTATTTTTTAAACCTTTTCTTCAAGATTCTTTGATGAATAGAAAGAACAGCATTTATTTGAAATGGAATATTTTTTACATAATAAATGTCTTCACTGTCACTTTAATTCATTTAAAGGTGCATTGCGCAACATTTCATGTTAAAAATAGCTGTTTTTCTAACCCATACATGCTTAAACGATTGCCTCATGGGCTGAATGAGTCCTTCTCTGATCACTGCGATTGCCTCTATAATCCTGTACAGTGAAATAAATAAGAGGAATTCGGGACGGAGTTGTGACGTCATGCGCGTTCACGCTCACCTGGCTATGTCTGGCGGGTTTGTGTATTCGCGTCATTCTCCGTATCAGCGAAGACAACTCGAGTGACAAAACTTTAGTCAACTTTCCACAAAAGTAGAAGATGGATTCAAAGAGACCGGCTTGTAGTTCATTCCAAACTCCAACGCAAACTCCACGTCAGACAAAGAAAATAAAACGTTTGTCTAGTGCCAGGCGTCGGAATAAGACGAGTCGGCTCTAGGGCTCAAACGGGATCAAAGTAACAACTTTGCGGTTCGACTGAAATATGAACGCAACACGGACCAAAGACATGTTATGCCTTGACTTCATGCTGACCGAGTTTCGTGAATTCTCTAGGAGGAGTATTTCAAATTCCATTGCATGCGTTTTCCAAACAACCCTAAATAGCCGACTTCCTGTTGGGCTGGGGTCAAAAGTAAGAGTGTGAAGTATATATGAAACGATGAGATCTACATGTGCACCGAGTTTCAGATTATTACATGCAAGCGTGTTTGATTTATGGACTAAGTTTTCGGAGCCCATTGCAGGGGGTGCTGTCGAGCCCCCCTGCCACGCCTGGGTGTACCAGCTTCAGCCCGGCCCTGATGGCCACGGGTTCTGACCCATGTGCAAAGTTTCAAGAGTTTTCGAGCATGTTAAGGGCCCCAAAAGTGCCTGAATAGTCGATAGAACATTTTTTTTTTAAATTATCCTAAGAAAAACAATAGGGCCTTCGCCCTTTCAGGGCTTGGGCCCTAATAAATAAATAAGTTGCCACATACCAAAAAAAAAAAAAATCTATAAACTATAGTTTTACTAGAAAGTGAAAAAAAAAAAAGTTATAGAAGTTTGAGTTTATGAAAATGTACAATATAAAAAAAAAATCAATTATTCATATTTTATATAAAAATATATTTTCAAAACCTGGATGACTCTAAAACTGCAAAAAAAAAAAATCAAAGCCAAAAATCGGAATAAGTTTCAAATTTTAGGTTGATATCTCAAAAAATGAGCTTTCAGTGAGATTTTGTTCTTTGAAAACAAAGACATTTTAAACGAATCAAAACCCATCTTGTCAGTCCGCTTGTTTGGTTCAGACCATATTGATGCTTATATGACCATATTGCCGGTTATCCGCTTTCTGAATCCTTCACCTCCTCCTTTCGGTGTTTTCTATAGTTTGATTGGCCTCCTCACGTCTGTACCTCACACATCCACATCTATCTGAACTCTGTGAGAAAGAGATGTTTCCTCCACACGTGACACTCGCTGTGATGTGAAGACTCGCCGTAGCCTCAGTTTCCCCAATCCTGCATATCAATGCTGTTTGATTGCTCATGTATTCACTTCTGTATTCCCTTCACGAGTGCAGAACCGCTTAGTCAATGTTACTGAGCCGAGCGGCTCCTGTGCCACGACTGCTAATGCTAATCGTAGCGCTCGGATGATGTATACCGCTGTCAAACCGATACAGGCTCACAAAGGAAGTAGAGATGTACTCCCACTGTGATATCAGACCGGGAGAAACTTACTGCAAATTACATCTTTTTAAAAATGTACTGCCGCCCACAACCAGAGTGTGAAAACTGCCTTCCTGTGGTTTTGCTAACTTGAAGCGTTTGCAGCTTTCACAATCGCAATCACATATCCACAGACTCGTCTAATATTCTGGTCCAGTCTCTCAGGATCCCAAAGGCGTTTCAAACAGGGATTTTTTGAGTTTGTTTAAAATGTACATAAATGAAATGGTGAGATGCATATTTATGTGTATAATACAAAACAGCACAAACTATATACAGTGGTGTGAATAAGTTTGGACACCCATGCTAAAGTTGCCTAAAAAGAGGAATAGAAAATCATCTTTTGGATATTGATCTTAATGCCTTAATTAGAAAAATGAGGAAAACTCCAACCTTAAAGGACACAAATTTTCTTTGTGAATGAATAATGTCTCATAAATAAATAAATGTTTTTCTTTTAAAAATAAAAATCTGCCTGACTCTATGGGAATTTAACATAGGGGTGTCCTGACTTATGCACCCTGTATTTTAACCTTTATTTTAATTTATTTATGATACATTATTCATTCACAAAGAAAATTGGTGTCCTTAAAGGTTGGAGTTTTCCTCATTTTTCTAATTAAGGCATTAAGATCAATATCCAAAAGATGATTTTTTATTCCTCTTTTTAGGCAACTTTAGCATGGGTGTCCAAACTTATTCACACCACTGTACATATACTATATATGCACTTTTGTCGACATTATTGTTTGTTTTTTTTGCATATATATATATAAATATCTATATCAAATCACCTACCAAACATGTACAGAACACATACATATACACATGAATTTTACCATTTTGAAAAGTGGTTTGTTTGCTAGGTAAAAAAGAAAAAAATTAATATAATATACCCTCATGTTATTCCAAAGCTTCTTGTGATTGTGTTTTTTAGGACTGTTTCCTGAACATGAGTCCCGCCTGGTACCAGAGTCTCATCAAAGTTCTGCTCTCACGCTTCTCACAAAACTGCAGACACTTTAAAGACGACAGTGGCATTCAGTACCTGGTAAGAGACACACACACTTACCAGGGGGTGAGACATTTAGGGCCAGATTTACTAAACAGGGCAAATTAACATGAGAGCACAATCCCGTAAAAGCACAGATGTGATCTACTGACGACACAAATGAAAGAACAGACGCAGCGGATCATTTCCATAATGACCAACACAATCTACCAAGAGCAGCGCATATTAGCACGCTTTTGGTAAATAATGGAGCAAATACCAGTAAATTGAGCAGCGCAAACCTTAGTAAATCACCTTGCATGATTCATTTGAACACTCTCATAAATATTGTATTTGAAAGCAAAACTTCTATAAATGCATTTTCGAGAAGGTCACCCGCAAAAATAACCCTGTCCACGTCTTTTCAGCGCTCATTTTTCCACTGCGTGTCTTTAATAAATCCTGAGAGTAGTTTTTTAATGCCTAAAGAGGGTTAGTGAGCTGTTGGTAAATCTGGCCCCAAGTCTTTTATTCTCAATAAGGCTGCATTTATTTGAACAAAATTACAGTAATATTGCAAAATATTGTTACAATTAAAAATAGCTGTTTTCTATGGTAATATATTGTAAAAAAAAAAGTTTATTTATTCCTGTGATTCCTGTTTTCCTCATTACTCCAGTCTTCAGTGTCACGTGATGCTTCAGAAATCACTCTAATATGATTATTTGCTGCTCAAGAAACATTTATGATTATTATCAATGTTGAAAACAGTTGTGCTGCTTCACATTTTCAAGTTCAAAACACTTAGTGAAGCCACATAGAGTAACAAAAAATATACATAAAAAAATGCTAAATAATAAAAAAATAAAAAATAATATTAAATAAAAAAATTAAATAAAATAAAAAAACATCCTTCATCAAATAAATAACACAATATACACAAAATACATATTAATTATTTTTTATTATTTTTATTATTATTTATTCCTGTGATTCCTGTTTTCCTCATTACTCCAGTCTTCAGTGTCACATGATACTTCAGAAATCACTCTAATATGATGATTTGCTGCTCAAGAAACATTTATGATTATTATCAATGTTGAAAACAGTTGTGCTGCTTCACATTTTCAAGTTCAAAACAACACTCAAAAAAGTTTTTTCAACACTCAAAACACTTAGTGAAGCCACATAGAGGAACATAAAAAATATACATAAAAAATGCAAAAAAAAATAATATTAAATAAAAAATTATTTAATACATCAAATAAATAACACAATATACACAAAATACATATTAATTATTTTTGTGGAAACTGTTTTTTATTATTATTATTTTTTATTATTATTATTCTGTGATGAATATAAGAGCAAGATTTGCAGAAACAAATCTTTTTTTATCTGCACAGTCCAGATCATCAGTGTTAGTGTTCAGAATTGCACATGAACCTGACGCTGCGGCTGTACAGTCGGGTCATGTGACAGTGTGAGATGTTAGCAGAGGTCATGTTGGGCTTGTCACGTTACGTTATGAGACAACAAGTGCTCTTAAATCATTACTGGCGTTGAACTCAGTTCCTCAAAGCCAATGAAGCGCGTGGTAAACTGTGGCACATTATGAGACCTCCAGTGCCTGTGAGCGAACACTCAGAGATCATCACACACACTTCATGCTTCATTCTGTAATCAGAGATGATGTGGGTGTATGTAGATTTCCTGAACTGATGATCACTTCACCCTCCACACAAACAGAAACCATGTTAACGCTGTTTCCTAATGCTGAACACCAATCCAAGTTAAATGGATTGTGAAGATCAAGGTTAAAAATGAAAAGAAACGTCTCATCTTAACTCTCTCTTCCAGGCTGTCCTGAACCAGAAGTTTACTGACTGTTTCGTGCTCGTCTTTCTGGACACACAGGCAGGAAAAACTGTGAGTTTTGTTTCATTTTTTATATATTATATTATTATGTTACGTTATGCTTGTTAATGTTATGTTATGTGTAATGTTATAATTAGTTTATTCTCGCCCTCTCCTGAGTGAATAAAAAAAAAATATATATATATATATATATATATATATAGAGAGAGAGAGATAAATATACACACACGTATTTAAATATATATATATATATATATTTTATATGTGTGTATATATATATATATATATATATATATATATATCCTTTACTGAATATATATATATATAAACATATAATATATATATATATATATACATCCTTTACTGAATATATATAAATATATATATATATATATATATATACATATATATATATATACATACATTCAGTAAAGGATATATATATATATTATATGTTTATATATACACACATATAAATAAATCCTCTACTGAAAAAAAAAAATATATATATATATATATATATATGTGTATATATATATATATATATATATTATATATTCAGTAGAAAAAATTGAAAATGTAAACGTTCTTTTTCTCCTAAAATTACAATATCATTACCATAATGCATTGTTTTTTTCAATTATCATTTATTTTTAATGATGATTCTCATTATTGCGATACAGTGAGTCTTGACAATATTACAATGAAGTATTAGAATATATTTTTGTAATAATTATTTAAATATTAAATAATTTAAAAGCAGTACAACAAATATTATTATGATGCATACATTATAGGTTCCATGCTAAAAAAAAAATTATTTATAAATTAATTAGTTTATTTTCCATTATGGTGTGCTTTTATTAGCATGAAAGTAAATGAAATGTCATGCCAAAATGATCCTTCAAATGAGCTGCAATATGGGGAGGGGGCGAAATGTGACATGTCAAACCTGACCCCAGTGTGTGACCCTGTGGTCGTCGTCTGTAGAGTCTGAAGGTGGTGTTCAGAGAGCCGCTGCCCGCTCAGAGTCAGCCGAGCAGCAGTCCTCCACCACAGCTGGTCTCCATGTACCACCATCTGGAGTCGGTCATCAACACCGCCTGCTTCAACCTCTGGACGGGCCTGCTGTGAGCGTGTGTTTCTTTCATGAGACACACTCAATGCATCTCGTGTGCGTCGGACAGGTTGCATCTGTTTAAGCAATTAAATTTTGCACAGGAGGGATGTAGTGGTGTGTGTGAGACTGCACTGGTTTGCCAAAGCCATACTGTCCTCCTGTAGTCTGAGTGTTCGTTTGTGCTGATGATGCGCATTAGATTCGGCTTTGCTCCTCGAGAAAGTCCTGTTGCTGCAGGTTGGATAGTTTTGTGCCCCATAATGCATCACTTTCTGCAACATAGTTGTCTTTACTGCCATTTCATCGTCCCAAAAGTGCCTTTATGCCTTTGTTTTATCTTATGAAGTTGATGGGAGCTTGTGTATCATATTCACCTTGAATCTCTCTTGAAATGGTTGCATGCTCTTCCTGTACATTCATCATCAAGGGCGGCGTGACGGGTATTCCTACTAACCAGACGACACTAGATCGTGGGGAACCTTTGACACGACACCAAATGTAACTCCCACGGTGACAAAAACCGAAGAATAATGTGTTTAACTGTTTTGTTTTCTTGAAGGACACTGGAAGATTTATTAAAACGCTAGAATGTGAATTAGCAACTCAAATGTCTGAAACTGAAATTTGTACATTATGTAAATAGAAAAGAAAAAAAACGCTTGACAATAAATCTTAAATTAAAACGTGTTCTTTATGTCCTGTGCTGTTTCATAGTGAAATATTAATAAAACGACAGAAAATTACAGTCTTGGCATTTTAATACACGCTGCCCTTTTAGAAAATGCATGAATTTAAGAAGTTAAATTGGTCCTCGGTTGTGATCGTTCCAGTATCTTTTCACCCAGTCCAGACCCGCTTCAGTGGAACCTGGAGAATCACATTTACAAATGAAGAGTTCAGATGCAAAAACCTCTAAATGCCATTTGAAATTTTCTTCTTTAATGATGATTTTTATCAAACTTGTATATTTAAGTTCAGTAATTTCACTTAAATAACAATTAATAGGTAATTATCATTGCCATTTAAGTGAAATCACTGAACTTAAATATACAAACTTGATAAAAATGATCATTCTAGAAGAAAATTTCAAATGGCACTTAGAGGCTTTTGCATCTGAACTCTTCAAATATGAATTATTTCACTCTATACTCTTTGCAACTTAAGTTTTGAATCCCAAGTTAGCCTTTTTGGTTAATCATGTACAGTAAAAGAAAACATCTTGAGCTCTTTTTGTGCAACATTATCATCGTTTTTCAACATTAAAGCTACACTGTGTAACTCTTTTAGTTTATTCTTAGCTAAAAACACTTAGTT
Source organism: Pimephales promelas (assembly GCF_016745375.1). The sequence goes on along the minus strand of NW_024121777.1, from coordinate 477,011 downwards.
CTTTCAAAAATATGTGTGCTCATTAATGTATATTTACTTCGTTATTAAAGTAGTAAAGTATTCTCGTGAGTGTATAATACGCCATTGAAAATACATACGGGTAAGGGGTTCTAATGTCGGCCGCCATGTTGCTCCTCCATCTTGAAAGTACATTAGCCAAAGAGGGACAAACCGGTTAATTCAAGCTTTGCGTTTGAGTTTACACTCATGGACGAGATTGAACTGGAAGCCATGTTAATCTTGGACTACATTGGCCACCGTAGGAGTTAAAATGAAATCGTAATTGAGAGGAACAGAAACTAATATTCAGTGGATGGTCATATACATTTTCACCACTAGATGGGGGTAAAAATCACACAGTGTAGCTTTAAGATTAAAAACAAGAGGCATTTTAAAGCTCTTTCCTTCACTCACCCCGCGGTTTGTATTCGCAGCCGATGTACTCCTGATAGTCCAGCTCCTCCAGCAGTTTAAAGAGGAACGAGAAGCTGACCTCTCCATCGCTGTCCGGCTCGTGGCGGTCGGGAACTTGAGCGATCTGGATGTGGCCTGTGACAGAAACAGCAGGGTTCTTATCGCTATCTAAAGCTCAAATTAATACCATGATAAACTACATTTCTTGAAATAGACTAAACTTAAAAACATGTTCAACAAATTTGCAAAAACTTTCGCCAAGCTTAAAATGACAAAAGAAAATATTAAAATAAAATTAATTCAGAATATTTACAAAAACATGATAGTATTAATGATACTAAAATAACACTGATGTAGAAATGACTGACACACTAGTAGTAACGTAATAAGAGACGATTTATCGAACGTATTCATAATAAGAGACGATTTATCGAACTTTCTTTAGAAAAACAGGCACTAATGAATCATTCACATTAAAACCAGGAACAGATATTAAAATAAAGTTTCCAAAACAGGGTTTTGCCACAGAAGAATCATGTTTGATTCCCCAAAGACATCCATGGCACATATTCAATGCACAAAAGAATCTTTATAGTGGAAAAATATTATAAAATATTATATATATATATATATATATATAATATTTTATAATATTTTTCCAATATTATAATTATTAAAATATTATATATATATATAAAATATTTTATAATATTTTTCCACTATAAAGATCCTTTTGTGCATTGAATATGTTCCATGGATGTTAAAGGTTCTTCATGGAACCATCAATGCCAATAAAGAACATTTATTTTTTAAAGCCAGTTCACGCCGCGCTGAGCTGACAGGCACGTTTTGTGGGATTAGTGTGTTATGCAGTGTTGGGTAAATTAAAAAAAGTAATTCATTATTAGCCTAGTAATTGCATCTTCAACAGTGTATTGAGATTACTGTTCTCTCTTAAAACTATTACATTACTTATCACTTTCTAAATCTCAAAACCTCAACCAGTTGAACAATCCAAGGACAGACATGAAACTGTTCTATATAAGATATAGAATTGCATAAATTATCCTTAAAATTTGTATTTTATATATTTAAAGGAAGGTCACGTTTAAAACATTCTACATGTTTGATATAATTGTTCAATAGTGTTTACAGTAATGCAATTACATCAGTCCCTTACCTTTTCAAGGGAAAAGTAGTTAAATTACTGTAATTAATTACTTAGTAATGCATGGTGTCACCCCTGTCCGTTAGCATACGTTAGAGCTTGTTTTTCTGAGAAGTGTCATGTGACTTGCCATTAAAGGGATAGTTCACCCCTAAATGTAAACTCTGTCAGTAATTACTCTCCCTCACTAAACAAATTTAGATATATCGAAATCGTCTTCCATTGCGATTTCCCGTATATCTAAATATGTTTAGTGAAAGGTAAAACTTCCGAAATCTGTGTAAACAATGCGTGACGTACTGTAGATGCGCGAGAGATCACTTCCGCCGTAACGTCTGGAGACGGTTCAGTTCGGTTCAGTTGGACATCTGATTCAGATCAGTTCGACGGCTGTTAACAAGAGGTAAAAACTATAGAAATACTGTTCGTTTCGTGTCTTAGGCCATCAGTGTGTACTTACATTCACGAGTCATTAAATCATGTTTAGTTTGAACTTCTCTGTGCATGCTCTTCCCATAGACCTGCATTATATGACTGATACGCAACACCGGTTTGACCTAAAAATGTCAAAATTGAAAATACTGTGGAAACAAAGACACCTACATCTTGGATGCACTTGAGGTAAGATAAAACATACCAAAAATGTATTTCAAAGTGAACTATCGCTTTAATTTGTGTTCCGAAGATGAACGAAAGTCTTACGGGGTTGAACAACATGAGTTTTCATTTTTTAGTGCAAGATAAGTTTAATTTCATACTGACTTGAAGAGTCCCACATTTACCTGTCATTGGTAAGTATTTGCGTATATTTTGCGTTAAGTTTCCATCCATGATCTGCCAGTGGTACAGGTCCTGCAAAAGGAGAGAGAATCTGAAGTCACACATCTTGTGTTCTGCGGTTGATCATCTTCACTGTGTTTTCTTACACACTCCTCCTCCGTCTGGAAACAAGCACAGCGTCCCTCCATGATTTATTCAAAGAGCGCTGAAAGTGAGTGTATTATCCGGGAAGGACGGTCAGTGACAACTAGAGCCCGACCGATAAAGGATTTTGAAATATTTTTGGGTTTTAAAATCCGATATTCCGATATATCGGCCGATATTGTTTTTTTATTGAATATTGTTGGATTTCACACACGTGTAAAAGAAAAGCTAACTTTTCTACACAAGATACGTTTGATACTTTTTCTCTGTCTAAATGTTCACTCCTCGCAAGTATAACTTTCATAATTATCTTTTAAATTGACAAACATCATATATGTAATTCAGGGCACAGTTCAGACGGAATAAAAAGAGAGAAGTTGTCTCTCGCCATTGACTACCATTCATATTTTTTCCGAAATAATGCTGCAGGTTTTTGAGCATGTAAATTACGACTTCAAACCACGACTCTGTAGCGTCACGCCAAACTACCTGAGCGCAAGGAATTGTGGTAGCTAGATGTAAACAACCAAATTTTGTTTTGTATGGTTTCTTACGTCAGAGCTCGTAACTGGGAGTACATCGATCTAGTTCGAGTTCACGGTTGGGAAGTCACGGTTTTGACGGAAGCGGAGGGCACTCTCTGTTCAGTCTATAGGCGTGTTTCTTTACACAGTGACATCGCCATCTACTGGCCTGGCAGCAGAAAACAGCGTTTAGTCGTTTTCACTGATCCGTGTGAACGGGATCATTTCGGCAATGTTGTCATCTATACACGAAAAACGCAAAGAAAAAAACGTTTCGGTTTTTAGTACTTCGCGGTTGTGTAAATGTACCCTAAATCTCACAATTCGAATTGCGCGAAATAACGTAAAAGTTGCGAGATATTAAAATTCTTTTTTTTTTTTTTTTGTGGTCCTTCTTTTCTAGGGGGTTGAAGAAGAAAAAAATATAATATAATTTTGTTTTCAAATATCTTTGTTAAAATTATGAATATTTAAGACTAGTCAAGTCACTTCAACGTTTAGAATCAACTTCAGTCGTTTTCCATTTCGATAATCCTGAAAAAAGTACAAATATTTGATGTCTCTCTATTAAGAGTCTCATAAGATTGCTAAAGCTGCATGAATAATGATGAAATAAAACCCTTGACTTCGGTGTTCACTCACCATCTGCATCCTGATGCTGGGATGACCGACTCTCTGGAGAATCCCTGCGGCTACGGGACAAAAACACACGCGTAAACAATCTGGAATCAAAATGCACAATCATCCATGGGAGAAGAGATGTCTTACCCTGGTGTGGGGAGTGGAGGAAGTATCGTGGATCTGTTATCCTGGTGTTGATTGGCTCAATCAGTCCAAGAATCCCTTCCTGTACAGTCAAGAACAACAGCTGATGTTTTCTTAAAATGTCATTATTTCCAGCATCATTACTCCAGTCTTCAGTGTCACATGATCCTTCAGAAATCATGAGGATTTGATACTCAAGAAACATTTATGATTATTATCAATGTTGAAAACAGTTGTGCTGCTTCATATTTGTCAAACCAAGGGCATTTATTTGAAATATAATCTTTTGTAACATTATAAATGTCTTTACTGTCACTTTCGATTAATTCGATGTCTCCTTGCTGAATAAACGTTTTTTTTTTATTATTATTATTATTCTGAAAGACAAATATTGCGTCTATGGAATGGAATGTAAATGGAAAGAAATGAAAATTATATTGAATTAGAACAAATTGTTGCTTAAATAAGCATAAATTCATTTAGTTACATTTTGATAAATTGCTAGTGATAACTGATTAAATAAGCAGTCTTAGCGAGGCATGCACCGATATTAAAATTATGACCGATAACCGATAATTTTGTATATATTACAGATAACAGATTTATTGGCTGATAAATCAAAACCCACATTTTTATATAATTTTTGAGAGTCTGATTACAAAAACAAAAGACTTACCATTAAATTCCACGTCCCAAGCACACAATTATGATGTCCTCATTATAGTTTTATGTAGCCGATATGACAGACTTGCGTTGCACATGTTGCACTTTACTGTATTTTCATTTTTTTAAAATGTTTCCAATCATATTTCAAGCAGTTCAAAACCATAATCGTGAACAGTGTCTCAGCTGAAGGAAATAATCCATTATTTATCGGCTCTAATATATCGGTTAACTTTTCTTATCGGCCGATAACTTTAAAAATGAACATTATTGTCCGATACCGATATGGTGCCTTATATATCGTACATCCCTGGTCCCTTACTATTTTTTGCTTTTACAAGCTACTATGATTGACAGCTTGAGGATGTAAAGGAATTAACCCTTTATCGGTTATCGGTTATTATCGGTTACCAAAAACTACAGGCAAACCACAGTTGACATTCTGAACTTCACAGAGAATCTCCTCCATACAAACACACACTGGTCCTCTACCATATGACTCATGATGCAGTGAAGGGGTCAGAGGTCACCTGTGAGAGGACGCCTGCAGCAAGTTTCAGGTTCTGCACAAACGTGTCCTCCATCTCCATGGCAACGGCAGATCGCTCGGCCCCCGCAGGAACCCTCCCGGCCATCAGGTGGATCCTGGAGAGAAACATTAGCACGAGTTACTCTCGGTAAAAGCGGATCGCCTCGGCTCGAGAACGGCTGGAACCTCGGGCTTCCCGTGGAGGATGTGAATCCCGTGTTAGATGAGACGTTTGGAGGTCTGGGGCAGAGATGATTTCAGATGATCTCAATCTATTTTAGAGTGAACCTTTGTGTCTAGACACTTAAGTTCTGTTTCCCATTCTCTCAGCTTCAGTGCGCATTGAGCGAGGCTTTGCATAATGTGAAGCGCTTCACTGTGAATATAAATCAGGTCATTGAAACAATGCATCCCTGCTATAGTTACATTAGGCAACCTGTGTCCTAACCAGACACCGAGCAACAAGCAATACAAGCGATCTCTTCCGTGTAAATCCCACACTTCATTTCGTTCAATGTTTGTATTGGTAATATTGCCATAGAGTGCTGGAGCGATGACGTGTTTTTGCAGGCAAACCCAGAAGTTTATCATGATAATCCTCACAAATGAATACAACGCAATTAATTATAAAGCCTGAATACAGTACAAAGCTAAACGTATGCTATAAAGAACCTAAACCACAGTCACTAAGCTTCTGTTGTTTTGAGGTAGAATAGTTTGCAAGAGCAGCGACTATAAACACAATGAATCTGTAGAAACGACTGGTGAGTAGATTCGTGTCTCCGAAATCCTCTAGTCTCATTTAGACACTTGGTAACAGACTTAAAAATCGAATTACGTCATAGAATAAAATATGAAAATCCAAAACAGCTTATTTCCAGCCATAGACTATAAAAAATGAAGCCAAAATATCCCATCTCCACCCCCGATCCCTAACCTCACCCCTAAACCGACTAAGCTCCGCCCTGATCCCTAAACCGACCCATCTCCACCCCTGATCCCTAACCCCTCCCCTAAACCGACCCATCACAACCCCTGATCCCTAAACCGACCCATCTCCGCCCCTGATCCCTAAACTGACCAATCTCCGCCCCTGATCCCTAACCCCACCCCTTAACCGACTAATCTCCACCCTGATCCCTAACCCCACCCCTAATCCCTAAACCCACCCCAAACCGGCCCATCTCCACCCCCTGATCCCTAACCCCACCCCTAAACCGACCATCTCCACCCCTGATCCCTAAACCGACCCATCTCCGCCCCTGATCCCTAAACTGACCCATCTCCGCCCCTGATCCCTAACCCCACCCCTTAACCGACTAATCTCCACCCTGATCCCTAACCCCACCCCTAATCCCTAAACCCACCCCAAACCGACCCATCTCCACCCCCTGATCCCTAACCCCACCCCTAAACCGACTAAGCTCCGCCCTGATCCCTAAACCGACCCATCTCCACCCCCGATCCCTAACCCCTCCCCTAAACCGACCCATCACAACCCCTGATCCCTAAACCGACCCATCTCCGCCCCTGATCCCTAAACTGACCCATCTCCGCCCCTGATCCCTAACCCCACCCCTTAACCGACTAATCTCCACCCTGATCCCTAACCCCACCCCTAATCCCTAAACCCACCCCAAACCGACCCATCTCCACCCCCTGATCCCTAACCCCACCCCTAAACCGACCCATCTCCACCCCCTGATCCCTAATCCCACCCCTAAACCGACCCATCTCCGCCCCCTGATCCATAACCCCACCCTAAACCGACCCATCTCCCCCCCCGATCCATAACCCCACCCTAAACCGACCCATCTCCGCCCCTGATCCCGAATCCCTCCCCTAAACCTACCCATCTCCACCCCCTGATCCCTAACCCCACCCCTAAACCGACCCATCCTCTTCCCTGATCCCTAACCCCACCCCTACACCGACCCATCTCCACCCCCTGATCCCTAACCCCTCCCCTAACCGACCCATCTCCGCCCCCTGATACCTAACCCCACCCGAATCCTACCTATACCCGCCCCCTGATCCATAACCCCATCCTAAACCAACCCATCCCCTCCCCTGATCCCTAACCCCTAAACCGACCCATCTCCGCCCCCTGATACCTAACCCCACCCCTTAGATCTGGATTCAACTCCGTCCCCTGGATCTCGTGTATTGCAATGAGGTGCTACTGGTCAGTTGGACTAAACCCCTGCTCTTCACCAGCCCAGTATAAGACTCGCACCAGTACCTTCTGCAGTCCAGTGCTTTAGCGAACCGCACCGCCAGATCCAAACCTTGCCTGAACTCCTGCTCTCTCCCGGGAACAGCACACAATCCCAAATCTCCTGCATTTAAATCTCCTGCAGGACAAAGTGACACACCAAATAACACATACGTAAGTGTCAACAGGACATTTCAGGGAGATAAAGCATCCAGAAAGGTTTGCAGCATCTCTTTCCAATATACATTTCCAAAGTTTCCTTTATGACTGTATTTACAAGTTAATTTTGATTCATGGACACATAGCCCTTTTTGTTTGTGTCACTTTAATGCATAAAATGGTGGAGGATATACACTCTTAAGAAAAAGGGTTCTATATAGGGTTCTTTACTCAACTCCAAAGGATATTTCATGTTAAAAAAGGTTCTATAATGAGAAGAAAGAACCCTTTTGGCACAAAGGTTCTTTAAAGGCTATTATTCGTTCATATTTTTCATTATTCTGCATCATTTTGTTGTATGTAATTAAATTGTAGTTTATTAAACTGTTGTAGTAACTTAATATCCCATTTTAATCATGCTGATTTTGGAGGATAAAAACTGAAATGGCACTGCTCACGTCTGATATTGATTAATTACATTTTTTAACCCCCATATCTTGAATTTTGTGATCATTCATATGCATTGCATTTTAGGGGTTCCAAATACGTAGCGCTTTAGAACCTTTTAAGGTTCTATATAGAACCTTTCCTTCTAAGAAGTTAAAACCTGATGATGGACAGCACACCTAAGACTGAAACTATCCACAACACAGTTTGAATGAGGTCAGTGTTTTAAAGCTGAACTAAGGAATTGAAGAGGGATTTCAATAGTGTTTACATCAGCGCAGAATTGCATCAGATCAGTGTAACGGGTTCACGCTTCCCCCGTGAGTTGAGAGAAGTCAGATGTAATCCATTAAGCAGTTTTATCTGCATATGAAGCACCATTATGTCTGTGACCAATGAACTGAAAGTTATTCTATTCCTGTCGTTGATAAACACCCTTCAGAGACCTTTAACTGTGAGCTGACAGGTTAGAGAACGCTCTCATTATATCACTGCAATTATCGTTTCACTCGTCGCTTTCAGAAAGAATCTATCTATCTATCTATCCATATATCCATCCATCATCCATCCATCTATCTATCTATCTATCTATCTATCTATCTATCTATCTATCCATCTATCCATCTATCCATCTATCTATCTATCTATCACTGTGTGTGTTCACTCTTACCCGGGGGTGTGTTTATGAGCGCAAATTCGAGTCCAGTTTCATCCTTCACAGTTTTTAACTCTTTCAGGTCCGCGTCGTAGATCCACGCCGCCTCGACCGCTCGGAACCCCGCACGCGCCGCGGCGCGCATCCTCTGCGTGAACTCCGGCAACTCCGTGAAGAGCCAGGAAATATTGGCACAAAACTTTAACGGGGCCATTAAAACGTCTGCAGCAGGACAAACACACACACGACACACAGCCGTTTAGGAGATAGACTGCAAAACTAATAACTAACTGAATGATCAAAGTCCAGCGCTCATTGATCAGCCGCACGTGGTCAGTGTTTACATCCTCAGATCAGCTGACTGAACACGTGTCTCTCTGCGCGCATGCGCACGGACGCTTAGGCTGTCTCGGGCATGTTTAGCAAATTTTTAATTTAACAATATTAATAATTATTTCATTGCAATTATTAAGGTTGGTGGCTGGTGCTAACTGTCACACTTTTACTAATTTCTTAATATTCAAAGCCAGTTTCTTGTATGTACGCAAACTTTAAAGTCTTGACTAAAAAGCTACTAAACACAGATTTTTAAAAAACAATAAAAAAGATTTTAACTTTAACTAGGCATCCTAACAGACGCATTTTTGCAAAAATAAATAAATAAATAAATAATACAAGTCAGAAAAAACAAGTAGGTGAGGCTATGTGAAGTTACGACGTCACTCTGTAGGCCAAAACGCGGAAGTGAGTTAGCATTTTAGCACTACGGTTCCCTCGCTCTAAAGCCTATGGGATTTTTGAATGGGATTTTGCTAAATCGCCTGAAATAAGGTCTGTGGTGAACAGAGCCTCTAAATATTTTCACGTTTTGATTTATGACATAGAACACACAGTTATAACCTGCTTATGGTTTTTAAACTTTATTGTGTCTGATTGTGTTATATAAAACAAATCTTTATATAGGCTTCAAAATGAATAAATGTTGGATTAACTTGTAAAGATTAACTTGCTAGACAAAACGTGTAAGGGTTTTAACCCTTTGTTAAACACAGATCTTATTTTTTGCAATTTTCCAAAAGTCTATGGGGAAAATGCATAGCTTTTCGACCGAGTGAACCCATGCACCGTTGTCCTACAAAGTGACGTCATCACTTCGGCACTCTATAGGTCTTTGACTTAACTTATTGTTTCTGAGTAGCTACAATTTCCAGTCATTTAGACTTAACATGCACTGTACATGGTTAGCCTATTTTCACATTTTGAAACATCTTTGTCTTTTTTACTATCTTGCAATATTGCTGTGTATGTCTTTAAAGTCATTACGTTTAAAGGGTTTCCAGGCTGACAGAGATAAAAAGTGTCCACAGAAGCACTTGAATGTGAGATACAGAAATAAACAGTGGTGCTGAAACTAATGTTCCTGTATGTTTGAGGATGATAACAATGAGCAATGAAGGAAGCACTGAAAGTGCAAATGCTTTCTGCTTCGCTGGCGTAGGCTATATGCCTCATGCATGATGTATAGACAGTATTCAGAACAAGAAACCCATTAAATCGGTGTGTCTCGCACTTGCACATACAGAACCACCTCCACTGGGTCATGTGGGACACGACCTAATGTCAACCTTAATGGGGGGGGATTCATAATTATTATAATTCATAATTCATAATTTTTATAGACAGTATTTTTTATTAGGAAGTGTTTTAGTAGTCTAACTGTATTTCTGCACAGTATGCAAAATTATGATTTTTAAATATACATTTATAAAAGAAACATGAGCGTAATTGAGGGGATAAAAAAATATAAAAAATAATTATAGGATAATTTTAACTGTTTCCAGAATTTCCAAATGTTAATTTTCTTAAAATTCTTTAAATATGTATTTTTGTTGTTTGGACAATTTTTTGTATAAAATAAATAAATAAATAGATATTTGTACAAATTAATGTCGTTTTACATGACAAAAATGTACTAAAAACGGAAAGGTTTTTCCTTTGCTTTTTTTTACACACAATACGGAAGTGAATTGCATTCACTTGAAGAAAAAAATCTACTCTGTTTTTCTGAATTAACAAGTTAATTATCTCAGAATTACGAGATATTTTTTCATGGAAAAAAGTTTTTGCTCTGTTTTTCTAAATTAATGAGTTAATTTTTCATGACAAAAAAAAGTTTTGCTCTGTTTTTCTGAGTTAACGAGTTAATTTTTCATGGAAACTTTTTTTTCGCTCTGTTTTTTTTATTTAACTCGTTAATTCAGAAAAACACAGCAAAACTTTTTTTCTCATGAAAATTTAACTTGTTAATTCAAATAAACCAACACTATCTCACGACCAATTCGTACGAATTCGACGCATGATTAAAAAGTGTCTAATTCGTACGACCTCACTCGTACTAATTCGTACAATTTGTCTAAACCCACGTGATGGTTAGGTTTAGGGGCGGGGTAAGGGGTAGGTCATTCGTACGAATTCATACGAATTGGCCAATTCGTAAAATATGTACGATTTAGGAAAATCGTATTAATTCGCACGAGTGAGTTCGTATGAATTGTTACGAATTAGCCATTTTTAATCATTCGTCGAATTCGTACGACTTGGTCGTGAGATCGGGTTGGATAAACAGAACAAAAGCTTTTTCCCATGAAAAATTATCTCGTAATTCTGAGATAATTAACTTGTTAATTCAGAGTAGATTTTTTTCTTCAAGTGAATCCAATACGCCTCCGTACAATCAAAATGATTCCCATCCATGATGTCATTTTGTAAAGAAACAATAAGCGCATAGACGTCACTGTTTTCACAAATTCACATTTTTTGTAGTTTACACAGAGACGATAACGGTCTATTTCAAAAACGTGTCCTTTGAAACCCATTTACAAAAGTGTGTTTTCAGGCCCCCAAAACGCTGTGTAAATGAATGCCCAAAACTTTTGAAAGTTTTACACTTAGCCTGTATGTTTTTTTCATACTCAGTGGGCCAGAAGGTGATTTAATCATATGTGAGTGTCTTGAGTATGCTGTTTATAGTAAATATTCAATGCAACATCTGCATGGAGGTCAGGGAAGGTTAATGAACCACCTGGGTTTTAAGTACACTCATGGAAAATAAAACCTGTAAATGGAAAAAAAAAAATGTTTTCATCAAAAACCTTAATTTCTTTTCGACTGAAGAAAGAAAGACATGGACATCTTCTTGGATGACATGGGGGTGAGTAAATTAAATTGAACTACTACTTTAATAATGTCATTGATGTTGTTCCTCTCTGTTCTCCAAAGTGTCTTTTGGACCTTGAACCGTTTGGTTCCCATTGAAGTCCATTATATGGAGAAAAATCCTGGAATGTTTTCCTCAAAAACTTTAATTTCTTTTCGACTGAAGAAAGAAAGACATGGACATCTTGGATGACATGGGGGTGAGTAAATTATCAGCAAAAGTACTGAACTACTCCTTTAAAGTATTTGCATGTCTCTGTCTTTAATAAGACAATCACTCCCTACGCAACGGTTTTAATTACCCAGATGATAGACACAACTCATGTCCGTTTAGATCATTTATATCATGAAATATATTTCACGTACCGTTTAAAAGAACGAAATACTAGGCAGTGTATAGTGTGCACTATTCCGTAAATAGTAAATCTATATGTAGCAGTAAGCAGATGGTGGATGGTCTGATGCACTCACACACCCCCAGAGAAGAAAGCAGGGGTCACTGGAGCAGGAAATTGAAAGTGGGAGCGTTTAGACCTCTCAGGTCTGAGCCCTAACAAGCTTCAGCCACAGTATGACAGCCAGACGCCACTGCACTTATCAGTCCAATCTTCAGGAAGAACCATCCATCAGCCGGACTGGACCGATGATTACTGCACCCCTGCAGGAGCCGGAGGACAAAAATGAATGTAAAGCATATTTTGGACATTTTCTTTAAACTCCAAAATGTCCTGCTTTGTATTTTAAAGGGGTGATGAACTGAGAAATCACATTTTCCTTGAGCTTTTGACTTCTAAGAGGTCATCATATTATACGAATATCCTGTAAGTTTCAGAACTGAAAACGTCCTTGTTAGTCCAATAAAAGCTTTTATTGACACCAGGCTCAGCAAACGACTCGGGGAACGATGACGTCAAAGAGGATAAAACCCCACCCCCGCAGAAGAAGATCAACGCCTACTTCAACATGGCCGGTATAGCCCCGCCCACGACTCGCGCATTACACGCATAGCTAAATAGAGCCCGTTCTCATCCCAAAGCGCCATATAAGACGCTTTTGCAAAAGCGTAAATATCCAACGCACATGGCACCCTTTAACGTGAAATGAGACCCAGATATATTTGGGCAGAAGGCGCCCCCTAGTGGTCTAACCCTTACCCTACACCATACCTAAACTTAACCATTAACCGAAGCGTCTCATTAGACGTTAAAGGGTGCCATGTGCGTTGGATATTTACGCTTTTGCAAAAGCGTCCTATATGGCGCTTTGGGATGAGAATGCGTTGCTAAATAACATAGATGCCTACCTCGTGATGACAAACCGGATCCAGCTACCGAGCGATACAGAATATTGTGGAAGAAAACAGTCGCTGCATAAGCTTCCTCTGGATTCCAATAGGACTGCATGGATAAACTTTATTTTTAATGACGTTCAGCTGATGAGGTAAAACATCGTCCGTCTGTTCACTGAGGATTGTTTTGTAGACTGGATTTGCAGAGCGATTAAGAGTAAAGAACGGTGCTGTGCCGTCTATATTGGATCTGGAATGGTGCAACACACGGACTCTGGGTCGAACATGTGTGGGCGAATCATTCCGGTTGCCATTTTACAACATTGGACGTTTCAAAACAATTTCCCCACGTAGACCGACAGGTGAGTCGAAACTCATTATAATATGCAAAACTGTTATCCAATCACAGCAGTGGGCGTTTACTTCCAAGTCTTCAGTGTGAGACGCCCATAAAAACCCAGCATTTGTCAGCTAGGCTCAAAACTAGGGTACAAAATAGCCTATTACTTATTCATTTTGATGTTTTTGAATGCAAAAACCAAGCGAACGTCATAAGTTGACCTCAGACAACAATATAATCAAATTTAAAAAGCCAGTTCATGACCCCTTTAAAGACTCTGTTTTGAATGTCTCCTGTAATTACATGCATCCAAGTTCAAAAAACACTTTTCTCACATATTGACAGTTTGATGAAGGATTCAGTCTGTCTAAACCCCGCCTCTCTGAGAGCTGCTCTGCTCTGATTGGTCAGACTACCCAGTCTCATAACCAAATGCTCATTATCACATCTGAATCACAGCTCTTGATCACAGTGATGCGAACAGTAATGATGTGTGTTTTACAGTATCAGTCTCATCAAAGTGGATTTGCTCGAAATGAACAACACAAACTCTTCCAGTCTCAGATACACTACAGCGATTGAGGGCGGGGCTAAGAGACGCTGTTCAGCCAATGAAGAGCATTATGCAAATTAGTCACAAATCTATGTAGGCTGGAATTACTGACTTGTTTCAGGCAGTTTAGGAGACAATAACTCCGTTTATCTGCACTTTGATATTAAACTTTACATTCACTAACAGCTCTATTACACACTACATGAACGGGGATATTAGAAAAACCATAATGGGGCACTTTAAAACAAGAATATGTTTTACTAAAATGATTGTTGTCCAACAGGTGTAGTTTGAATAGTTTGAAGGAATAGACCATGTTTGGTGAATGGAAGCTGCATGAGGAGCAACAAGTAAAGTATCGGTTGGACATTTTAAAAACACCAAAGTACATGAAATCAGCACAATTATTTTACAAGGTAATCATCAAATAAAACAATAATTATGGGATAACCCTTTTGATGAGACTATTATGTAAATCCAAGGGTGTTCACCCATGAGTGAATCAAACTCACAGACTATTATTTAGCAGAAATGGCTCGATCCTAATTGCTGTAAATGATGATTACCTGTGTGCTTTGGACCGTAATGTTCCCGGTTTGATATGGTCTAATTTTCCTCCGTCATTATTGTGCATTAATCCGCTGTGACCCGCTATCCGGTGGGGCATTGTGTTGCCATAATAACCCGGCTTTGGAATGATGTTTTGGGTTCTGACGGGAGAAAAAGTGCCTGGAATCTTATTACCGCAAAGCTCAGGCGACAACAGCCAAACCCAAGCAGAATTACAAATCAAGGCCAATCCCTGGACCCAGGCTGAGCAGAATAGGAGAATAATAATATCTCCGACAACAATGAAATTAATCATAGGAGGAAATGGATTTGCTCTGTAGGGGAGGCAGTGAATGAGGGCCCGCATTTGATACATAGTAAATGTCACTACTGGAAAGAAAGTAATAGACCCGTTTCTTCATTGGATATTGAGGACGGTTAAGAGCTTTGGGCTTGTGTCCTACTCAGTGAGCTTTTAGTTAACAATGCATGTCCTCATATTTCTGATATTAGGACGTATACTTTAAACATTCTGGGCCCGTTCAAGAGAAGCATGTGAAAAGAACTGCTTTAAATGCAAATCAAGCGGATGTATCAGGAATAATGTGCCGCATGTGTAGACCATGAAGGCCTCGTACGCTGTTCAAAAAAATATGCAGATGAAAAACAAACCACAAAAGACATGATTAGCGCTAAGGTCACACACAGATACAGTCTTACATAGATATGAGAGGTCAATGTGTTTTGTTTTTAATCTCTGTTCTATATCTTTTCATAACTTTGGAAATTACTTTTGAGTGAGTAAACACTGGCAGAGTTATCAAGGACACTGTAAAGCCATCACCATCGTCACATGTGTCAGCTCTGAGGCTTGTGTCAGCTATCATGTTTAACATCCTGTTTAGCCAGCTCTCTTTAGGTCTTGTGCATGCATTTCTCACCTTCTCACATGTACCGAGACTTCATTTAGTCAATTATTCATCAAGCCAACCTGTATACCGGAAATCTGCTGCACACAGTGCAGTAAAAATCCTCTATTCTCTTCTGCTTGGTGCTCATTTGCATCATTTTGAAGTCTTTTAGTTTGTTTGCAGAACATTGCATTAGTCTTTGCTGCATTTTGGCATCAATACACTAAAAAAAGTGTTTTAACCCAAATTTGGGTCAGATATGGACAAACCCAAATGTTGGGTTAAAAATGTCATTTCAAATTTAAACCCAACTTCAACTTTCACTTTCAGCTGTGAATTTTTTTATTACATTTTTAACCTTGTCCATATTTGCTTTTTTTACTGTAATATCAAATCTAATGCATCAATGTGCCATTTTTGTAAACACATAATGAAACTCTAAAACATTTTATGAGATGTTAACCATTGAATGATTGAGATGTTAATGACCACAGATCAATGGGTTTTTTATGATATTTTTTTGAAACTTCCGGTTTCAAAAGTTGAAGCAACATCACAGTCCTCACACAAAGCTATGGCTTGGAACCTTTATGGTGCTTTTACGCAAGAACATTCACATAAATATATCATAAAGGTTTGGAACAAAATGAGGGTGAATAAAAATGACCAATTTAACATTTTGAAGAGTCCACTTGCTTTAATCAAAATTAGGACCCAGGCAGTCAACTCATCCGCCCAATGATCCAACCGTCCAAGAATAAATTCATGCACTCTAAAAAATGCTGTGTTGTTTCAACCCAAATTAGGGTCGAAAATGGACAAACCCAAATGTTGGGTTAAAAATGACATTAAAAATGTACTGTTGAAGGTGAAAGTTGAAGTTGGGTTAACATTTTGAATGATATTTTTAACCCAACATTTGGGTTTGTCCATATTTGACCCAAAAAACCCAAATGTTGGGTTAAAATGTCATTAAAAATGTACTGTTGAAGGTGAAAGTTGAAGATGGGTTAACATTTTTAATGATATTTTTAACCCATTTGGGTTCGTCCATATTTGACCCAAAAAACCCAAATGTTGGGTTAAAAATGTCATTAAAAATGTACCTTTGAAGGTGAAATTTGAAGATGGGTTAACATTTTTAATGATATTTTTAACCCAACATTTGGGTTTGTCGATATTTGAGCCAAAAAACCCAAATGTTGGGTTAAAATGTCATTAAAAATGTACCATTGAAGGTGAAAGTTGAAGATTAGTTAACATTTTTAATGATATTTTTAACCCAACATTTGGGTTTGTCCATATGTGACCCAAAAAACCCAAATGTTGGGTTAAAAACGTCATTAAAAATGTACCATTGAAGGTGAAAGTTGAAGTTGGGTTAACATTTTTAATATTTTCAACCCAATATTTGGGTTTGTCCATATTTGACCCAAAAAACCCAAATGTTGGGTTAAAAATGTCATTAACAATGTATCATTGAAGGTGAAAGTTGAAGTTGGGTTAACATTTTTACTGATATTTTTAACCCAGCATTTGGGTTTGTCCATATTTGGCCCAAATTTGGGTTGAAACAACCCAGTTAACATTTTTAATGACCTTTTAACCCAACATTTGGGTTTGTCCATTTTTGACCCATATTTGGGTTGCAACAACCCAGCATTTTTTAGAGCGTATAGCCGTGCTAGAGAGGGGCTCCGGCAGAAATCTGCTCTTCCAGCTGTTGCGGAAATGGAAATGGTTACCTAGCGGGAGCAGCTCAAAGAACTATATAGAGATTTGCCTCTTTCATTGCTGACTGAGATTGGCGCTCACCGGGTGCAGACATTCGGATAACGCGCTCGATAAGCGAACGACTGTGGCGAAACACAGAAAACAAGTCTTCTTCCAGCTTCCAGTCTCTTTGCGTCAACTCCATTATCTCTCATGCAACAGGCAGTCACACTTATTCTAATGTACGCTAAAGCCAAGAGATGACATAATGACTCTTCCACGAACCTGCGGATGGGGTCCGACGTGTTTAACTGATCCCGATATAAAACAATTAAATTCATCCATTCATAATGTCTCCCCGAATGGTTGTGCCAAAAAGGAACCAGTGAGCTGGATAACAATTACCAGCTACATGTGAATTTGAGCTTGTCATTTTGCTCCGTATTCAGACTCGCAGGTCACGGCTGATCTGTCAGCGATGAGTGACAGGAGACGCCGGGAAAGGTGGGTGGATTGTGGGGTATGAGAGACAGGAACGCAGTAGCAAATGGAACAGACAGCTTGAAAAACCTTTCGCTCTCGCGCTCTTCCTACGATTGAGAAAATCACGGGGGAAAAGTGTGTAAGATCAGGGCCCGTCTCACCCACACAGAGCTCTGTGTTCTTCAGCACAGTGTGATGGCACAATCAAACCCTTTCACTGCCTCCCTCCAGAGATAAACATCACACGTTTCACAGAACACGCTGTCAGGGGCCCTTTTTACAGCAGCCAGGCCCACAGACTGCTTTTAATCATTTAATTATAACACAAAAAAATCCGATTATCGTATTTTTCTACACGCACTTGTCAGCTCTCCCTCTCTTAAAAGGTCTCCCATGGACATCAATTAATCCATTTTTAGGATGTGGTGGCGAGCCGCCGGAGATGTCAGCATCGTGCAACTAATTCGCGTTTACAGAGAATGGTGAGCACATGTTCATCATAGTTTCATGCACAAATTAAAGATTTATATACATGTAAAATTTACATGCATTTGGATTGCACAGTTTTAACATGAACTATTAAACATGTGATGCATATTTGATATTTGTCAGTCATGCAATCATTTGAAATGAAACGTAAGTAACGTAATAATTTTGCATTTAAATAGAAAAATGCATATTTTATTAACTGGTTTTATTTAAAGGGAGTAGAAAATTCGTAATTTTGTATTAGTAGAAAACCTGTAGTATTTTCGAAATATCATGCTTTCCACCCTCATATCCCCCTGAGACAAGAGATGTATGTATTTTTTGTCTGGAAAAAAAATCCTCTGATGACGCAAAAATCTTCATTTTCACATTTTCATCACGGAGACTCACTAGTAGCCTAGACTTGTTGTTTAACGACTGCGCTCTGTTACCGGTAGGCGTGGCCTCCTAGGCCAGTGAAGCAAGTGCATTCTGGGAGTTGTTGTCTTTCATATAAGCCAAAAATACATTTTCTGGCTTTTCTCAGTCTAGAAAGCTCCAAATTCAAAATGATTTAACATTTCTTCTACATAAATGACACATTTTAAATACACATTCATCTTTCCAGAGGTGAAGTATCCCTTTAAATACTCATCATGTCAACATCAAATGGCTTAGGATCAGCTGTTCGTTGTCTAAAAGTGTGAACATGGTTAATATATGGCTATAGCTGTGGAACCAACAATATTCAATTACTTATGAGAGAACAAAATCGGAGTTATTGATGATATATATACAAACATGCATACACCTGTTTGTTTTACTATTACAGAAATCTTGCCTGTCCTTTCCTGATTCATTTATGCATGACTAACAAATACGCATCACGTTTAGTTTACTGTTTTATGTTAAAACTGTGCAAACCAAGTGGATGGACATTTTATCCCTTACGAAAAAATATTTCAAGTTCATTTTATGTAGTATACTTAAGTAATGTTCAAGTATATTTTTAAGTATACATTATACTAATGTCACTATGTACTAGTAGTAAACTTGTAAGTGTACTATTTTAATACCGCTTGGGACTAAATTGGCCCACTTTTAGTACATAAAAGTATATGTTTAAGTGTACAGTAAGTGCACAACTAGTTCATAATTATGTATCTCATGTGTACTGCAAGTGAATTTATGGGTATACTAGTAGTTTACTTTTTTACTGTAATACTTATACAAGTATACTTTGAATACTTAATTATACTTTTAAGTATTTCTGGATCAAAAGATTGAGTACAAGATCAGGACAAATATACTTGCTTTTCTCTCAGTATAAGTCAAGTAAGTGTAATTTGAAGTATATTTCTGAGAAGTACAGGAAAAATAAATTGAAAGATACTTTCTTATTTTTAGTTTAAAAGAAGTATACTAATGGCACACTTGAATAAACTTCTTTTTTGTAAGGGATATGCATTTCAAATCTCAATTTTAGCCCTAAATTTTGTGAAGATGTGACCACCGATCTCAAGTCCACCTCACAATGGCCAACATGTGCTTCCTGAACCCTGGAAAACTCCTCCTGTTTCCAAGGAAACGCTTCTCTGTGCTTCTCCCTCGGGATACTGTCTCCCCTCAGACACCAAACTCTTTCCCTGAGTCTCGGAGGGGTCTTCGGTCCCGCAGGACACCCGGTCACCCTGCCTGTGCTCCTATCTCAAATTCACCACTGCATTTTAATATCCTGCAAATAATGTCACCACACATCTATAACTGATCATGTGGAAAATATTGAAACATCTGAATAAAAAATAAGCAATGAATGAACACAATACTAGTTTCACTCAATCATGGGCACATTTCCCAGTTTGGTTGGGGTTTGGCCGAAATTATTTTATAGTAATAAATCTTAAATTCATTCTTCAATAAATGTCTAGAATAGCTGAATTTTAAGTTCCCTATATGACAGATAACTTCATCATCACATTTACAACTCCAGAAGCTGAAATTTTGCTAGGACTTTATGAAGTATAGTCACAATCGAAATGGTCGAAACAGCCAATCAGAGAGCAGCATGTCAGCCCAAGCCCTGTCTGATTGGCTGAGGGGGAGCAGAAGAACACAATTATAAGCTCATAAATATGAATTGTGCCATGCTGATGTTGATCCCTGAGTGTCCAGTCACGTGACAGCATGAATATTAACGAACCCAGGAAGAACTGAAAGGTTCACAGGTCTCAGAGGATATAGTCTTATAGCCTCAGGAGTGCTCACATCTGTCAGTGCACAACAAAGCACTTGTATTTGAAAGCTGATATAAACAGCACCTAAGATGCACAAATTCCCTGGAGATAAACCATCCGATTCAGGAATATGCGACCTCCATCTCACCCTGGCTGCCATCACACTTATACTGTATTTATGACTGTCAAGGAGAGAATAGGGAGAGGGGTGACAGCATGAGGATTTGACTCAGCACATGTGAACTAATTTCTCCCTGTTCTCTATTCTTTATGCAAATAAACGTGGGATGAATGAGGTTGGCCTGCAGTGTGAATTGAAACTTGGTTGCTTCTCATTAAGATAACTGATAGTGTGACACGCTGAACTTGGATTTTCTTACGGGAGAGCCACAGCAGGCCGTTAAGTGACGCTGTTCCACATATGTCTCTCCGGGGGACACTGGTTTCTAAACTCAGAGACGTCACGGTGCCTGTGTGAGAGATGAGGAGAACTGCTTATCGCTCACATCATTAAGTATGGCATTAAGCAAAACCATCCCCTTCGATTGCTACTACTGTGGGTATTCAGATAGCTAGCAACCAGCCCTCTGAGACCAGAAATTTTGCTTTAGGAAGAGAAGTGAGCCATTTTTAACCCTTTAATGCCTATTTCTTATACACAAATCTACACACAAAAACAGAGAAAGGCCTTTAAATTCTCTAACCAGCATGATCAAAACTTTGCAGGAAAGTGGCACACAATCAACATGCCTTTTGTTGCCTGAGATTGTACGTTTAGTAAGCACTCGTGTAATATTTGTCTAGTATTTGTCTTTTTGCTGTAAAATCTTTAATGATTTTTGTTATTAAGTATTAAATGTAAAATATTTCAAGATATTAGGAGACATGATTGTGCATAAACATCATCATGTTTATTATCAAATATGACATCAGGCTCCCAATCATCATTGTATTACTGAAGAGTTCAGATGCAAAAGCCTCTAAGTGCCATTTGAAATTTTCTCCGAGAATGATCATTTTTATCGAGCTTGTATATTTAAGTTCAGTGATTTCACTTAAATTGCAATGATAATTACCTATTAATTGTTATTTAAGTGAAATTACTGAACTTAAATATACAAGTTTGCTAAAAAGCATCATTAAAGAAGAAAATTTCAAATGGCATTTAGAGGCTTTTGCATCTGAACTCTTCATATGCATTTGAATGCCATATCTATATTTGAATATCATCTTAGGTTGCATATTATTGGGGAATAAAAGGTGGCAGCTGAAATTTATGAATTTCATATAATTTGTCTGAATAAAAATAATTTACATCACAGTATAGGCCTATCAAAATTGTATTTTACTTTCTGGCTATCGGCATCTGCAGTAGCATTTTTTTTTTGTTTCGGTCTAGAGCTGTATAATTAATCATAAAAATAATTTAAATGAAAAAAAAAAAAAATAGATTTAATCTCTAGCGTAAGGTTTCTAGTTATTTTTTTGCAGCATCACAGATGTCTGTTGAGCTCAAGATTGTCCAGTCAAATCGACAGATTTTGTGTTGTTGTTTGTTTCACTTCTGTTCACTGCCACTTGAAAATGAGCTCTGAAAATGTACCCAACCTTTAAAAGGTTTTCTTTACTTTACGTGTCCAAGAAAGCGAAATGGCCAGAGTTTATTTGAGCTCGAGGCCTCGAAGAGTTCCGCATTGTCGTGAATGGCAGCGTACAAGACGTAAACACGGTGAATACTATTTTTTTTAGCCGCGTTACAGAGTGCAGCATCCAGTGAACAGCTTCAGTGATTAGCTATTAGTTTAATAGAAAAAACACACGGTTAGAATCAATTTGGACAATTCAGATATTCTTAAAATAATGCCCAACTGAATGGAGTTCAACTGAATAGTTGGTGATCGAGGTTCAATGCTCACACGCGACGCCTTCTACTTTAAGGTAAGTTGAATTGTTTACTTTGTGTATGTCTAGCTTAAACACCCCAGATTTACTCTTACTATTAGCAATTTGGTCTTTAAACTATTGGGAACCTGTTGTTGCTTGAAAGATAAGTTGTTATAGGGCCTATAGGCTACCTATAACGTTACAAGTTAGCTATGGATATTGTGTGTTGGATTGGTATTCTTTAAACCTCGTTTAAGTTAAGGTAATTATATATACACACTGATTATGTGCAACGATATTTAATTAGTAGTTATTTATCATGGTATCCTAGAATTTCATATATAAATTTAAATATCATGTTGGCAATTAAAAGACAGGAATTATGAGCTGTACCCTGAAATTAAATCGTGAGCAACCATATTATTATCATCATCATGCATCCCATCTGCCATATGGATGAGAGTGTAGTGTAGCAATACACTTTATTGATAAAGACTATTTTTGTATGCTTATTAAAGTCATAAGATTCATAGTGCATGGTAGCTTATTTAACCTGGATGTCATTAGAGTACAACTGGATCATTTTCCTCATTTGAGCTGTTTACATGAACGTTTTTCTTTCTGATCGAGTTTACTAACTTGCTGTTTGCATGTAAACAAGCCACTGCAAACATGATAAAACACACAAAATGACTACGTAAATCTCTACACATTTTAATTCAAAACATT
This sequence comes from Pimephales promelas, assembly GCF_016745375.1. The sequence continues at coordinate 454,180 of NW_024121777.1, read as the reverse complement.
GTCTTGATTGTAATTGTAGGCTATGTAAATATGTCAAGCTCAATATGCAGTTACACCCATAAATATCTATGGTTACACCTAATATTCTGACTAAATTCTTGATTTGATGCTCGTCGATGCTTGTCAAACTTTACAGATGTGTTTTATCCATTTGATAAGCATTACCATTTATTTAAACGTAGCTGCATCTCACTCCGTTTAAAACAAAACTTTGGCAATCTCATATAAAACTGTATTTTCTACCGCTAGTTGTGATCAATCGTTACAATGATGTTTGGCTCATCATCAAACACCACTAACAATGCTTGCAGTCATCTTTTTATAACTTTGAGCATTCAAAAAGATCATTACATGCATCAGATCTGCTGTTCTTGATCATTCTGCTGAACAACAAGGTTTAGCTGGATGGTGTGTGTTTGTTTGTGCGTTTCTGCTGGTTCAAAGAGCCTTGTCACGGCATTTACTTGGGCTTTCATTTAATCTGAATCTTTTTAGGTGTGCGCCGTAGATCAATGGAGGCTTTTTCTTTAATAAGCAGCTGCGGTTTGCCTCAGATTCCCGTTAAAACAGCACATCTGCAGTGACAAAGCGGTGTGCCTATTTTCCTCAGCCTACGTGCATAAACGGCTCTTTCAGCGGCAACCGTGAATCACGGCCCTGCTGGATGCTGATGGCCTAAAGTGAAGGGTAATTTGGGTAACTTTTTTTTTCCCACAACAAAAGCCAGGCTGTCAGAAATGATTTCAAGCTGATTCCAATTTCAGGAGACAACATTACCGTCTGTTTCCATTATCTACTTAAGTGTGAATAAGATGTTACCTAACCAAACTCTGACTAAATTACATGAGAGGTGTCAGTGTTACACTGGGTTAAATCACATCAGGACCCTCGTATTGTAGTGAGATCACTTTTTTCCTACCGGATGGGTAATTTCACGCAGTAGATGCTATCTCAGAAGAGGATTTTACACACCAGCTTTATTCCAGTACAGGCATTTTTACTGTGTTATATTCAGCACCAATAATAGAGTTTTGACATGCTGTAATAGCATTGGCTTGCAGTATATTTACAACGGTTGGGAATGGTTTGGGCGTTTTGACCAAAACCATATATCACATGAGTAATGGTATCTTATCTTATAAAAAATCAGATGTTTTTGCTTGAAATTCAGTAAATATAATGGCTACTTTTAACCATATAGTGTATCTTCTGCCGTATAAACGGTATTGCATTTTCTATTGTTGCACGGTATAGTCTCATACTTCGTTGGCAATATAACCCAGAGGTCTTGTGTGCTGTGAATGCATTGTTTGTTGTATTGATGGTAAAGGGTTTTCGTATTGATTTCTGTGCTAAGACCTGAAAAGCCAATAATGCCGCCGGTCATAAATGATTTCTTTTAAACAATTAGAAACACCATGAGCGGTTGAGATGAGATGATGCAATACAGCTGTAAGAGCTGTGAAAGGAGAAAATCTCTTATCTGCAGAAGTGTAAAGTTCGATGTGAGTCTTCACATGTCAGACGCCGTTGTTAAGTGGGATGCATGTTCTTTCTTCAACCGTCCAATGACACATGAGCACTTCTGTGAAACTGACAGGTTAGAGAAGGAAAACCTCCCGACAGGAAATGTCATTGTGTGATTGATTTACAAATCTACTCTGTTGTACGAGCAAGACCACTAACCCCCTGCCAAAACAAACAGTTTTTTTGTTTTCAATAATTGCAGCCTAATTGTTGCCAAATACACTCACCTAAACGGTTATTAGGAACACCGGTTCAATTTCTCATTAATGCAATTATCTAATAATAATCAACCAATCATATGGCAGTTGCTTCAATGCATTTACCACTCATTTCCACTACAAATAGGAAAAAGAGGCGACAATTTGCAAGAGCTCACCAAAATTGGACAGTTGAAGACTGGAAAGATGAGTCTCGATTTCTGTTGAGACTTTCAGATGGTTTGGTGTAAACAGAATGAGAACATGGATCCATCATGCCTTGTTACCACTGTGCAGGCTGGTGGTGGTGGTATAATGGTGTGTGGGATGTTTTCTTGGCACACTTTAGGCCCCTTAGTGCCAATTGGGCATCGTTTAAATTAGGGCTGGGCGATATATCGAATATGTACGATGTATCGTTATATTTTTTGAAACGATATGGAATGAGGCAATACCGTTTATATCGATACAGTAGTTTGATATGAGCACATCTGAAAAATAGCGGAGGTTGCAGTGTGAGCTGCTGCAGTGAAAGTAGCTAGGCTACGTAGTACAATTTGTCCTAAACATGACACAAGCTTATATTAATTGCGTCAAAATCACTTTGATATAGTTAACAAGTTTAAGGCAGCTTGCCGCCCTGTCAAATGCTCTGACAGACACTGTTGCTGACTGACAGATATACTTGCGCTGTTTAATGCGTTTGAGATGTGGTGCTTTCCTCAGTGCTCAACTTACATTTCACATATTCTCCATCTGTAAATGTTAGAAAGTAAAGCAAATATGTCCATTTCACAACAAATATGTCCATGTCAGAAGAGGACGAGCTTCTGCAAGTGAATCTCCGCTAAAATTCATGCTTCCTTGAACGAGCGCCGGCGCGCGCATGCGCGTGAATAGTACTACGTAGTACGCAATAATTCTGACTAAAATAAACATATTGCTAAAATATTTGTTGTTGGAGAAAATAAATGTGCCATATGTGGAATTTTAAACCTACAAGTATATATTTTTAATGAAAGTGATTATAATGGGGTAATCAAATGCAGGCTAATATAATTAGTTTGTGCTTTTGTTTTTGTTTTTATTTTCATTTTTAGTTTAGCTTTTAGTCAATATAAAAACAAAAGCTTTTTGCACATAATATATTGCATAGCCTATATTATATTTGTTTCCATATCCTTCAATATCAACATTGTTTGTAGGATATCATTGGGCCGAATGTGAATATACTGTAGGCCTATATATATATATATATATATATATATATATATATTTTTTTTTTTTAATATAAAGATTTTCTTTATCTAAATAGAAAACGTAGAAAGTACCGAGATATATATCGTATATCGCCATTTGACCAAAAAATATTGAGATATGATTTGTTGGCCATATCGCCCAGCCCTAGTTTAAATGCCACGGCCTACCTGAGCATTGTTTCTGATCATGTCCATCCCTTTTACCCATCCTCTGATGGCTACTTCCAGCAGGATAATGCACCATGTCACAAAGCTCGAATCATTTCAAACTGGTTTGTTGCTGTTTGCAGTGCTTCATGGGATTGTCGTTCTTTCCCTCACTCACTAAAGCCGTTAAGTACACCGTTTTGTACCTTTGTGTTTTTGTCAGATTTTTAAATCAAAGTTTGTAATGTGATTCTCCTCATAGCTGGTTGGTTTGGTTCATGGCTTACAAGGCTTTAACAAAGTCTTTTTTGAAATCCCCATGGGGAAAAAGCGCTGCTGAAAAAGTGGGCACTGTATAGATACAAAAATAAAAAAAAATTGACATTATGCCAGTCCAGATTGTGTGAAACAACACACAGAAAATCTAATTAGGTAAGGATACCTTTTGCATAGCATTAGCATAAACATTTTTTTATTATGCAAATGAGATATTTTGTTTACCATCCATCAGTATAACTCACACGCACCGCCCAATCAATGTTCAGACTCTGTTAATCTTTTCAGATGAGCAAGAATGCATTAAAATGTCATTTCCTGTTTTTGTTTGAAGCCACCTTCCTGCAGCACACATGCGTTGTGTTTCAGAGGGTCCTGTCATTCCCAGCATGCTGGGAGAGCATTAATTGGGAGGTTGTCAGAGGGAGAGATAGAGAGAGTCTCCTTCACATGCCATCAGCGGTTCATCATTCTGGGGAGGGGGATCTGTCTGCAAGCTGTCAGCCACGAGATTTCGCTTTTTATTAAAGATTGTTGTGTCATATCTCAAGGTCTCATCGTCAGCCAGGGGAAGAAATGAAAGTGATTGTGCTCTGTTATAGAAAGTGTCAGGGATTTCTCTCTGTCTATACAAAAAGGTTGTGTGTTTATGGATGTTTATTAATCTTCCGCACCGGTTGGAGGAGCTGTGGAAAAACACCCTGCAATGCTAAAACAAAGCGATGGTGCCTTCAGACCTCGCCGTCTTCACTTTCTTCATAATCTGGGGATTGAGGCTAGTGCATATCAATCAATCTGTCAAACTTAACTTTTACTTAAATATATCACCTTTCAAACAAATCCATGCAATTCAAAGTGCTTCACAAGCATAAACAAGTTACAAACTTTATTATAAAACTGTAAAATGATCAATAATTAAATGTTGATCAACCAAAAGTGATAATTATGATGAAAAGCAAATACTTGAAGCATAAAATAAAACTCTAAAGGTCAGACTAAATATTTGGGGGTTTAATTTAAATGTTTTGCTTTGTATTGTTGCAATGTTGGTAATATACACTCACCTAAAGGATTAGGAACATCTGTTCAATTTCTCATTAATGCAATTATTTAATCAACCAATCACATGACAGTTGCTTTAATGCATTTAGGGGTGTGGTCCTGGTCAAGACAATCTCCTGAACTCCAAACTGAATGTCAGAATGGGAAAGAAAGGTGATTTAAGCAATTTTGAGCGTGGCATGGTTGTTGGTGCCAGAGTATTTTACAATCTGCTCAGTTACTGGGATTTTCACACACAACCATTTCTATGGTTTACAAAGAATGGTGTGAAAAGGGAAAAACATCCAGTATGCGGCAGTCCTGTGGGCCAAAATGCCTTGTTGATGCTAGAGGTCAGAGGAGAATGGGCCGACTGATTCAAGCTGATAGAAGAGCAATTTTACCACCGGGTAAAGTTTTTTTTTTCACTGGGTACCACTCATCTCCACTACAAATAGGAAAAAGAGGCTACAATTTGCAAGAGCTCACCAAAATTGGACCGTTGAAGACTGGAAAAATGTTGCCTGGTCTGATGAGTCTCGATTTCAGACGGTAGAGTCAAAATTTGGCGTAAACAAAATGAGAACATGGATCCATCATGCCTTGTTACCACTGTGCAGGCTGGTGGTGGTGGTGTAATGGTGTGGGGGATGATTTCTTGGCACACTTTAGGCCCCTTAGTGCCAATTGGGCATCGTTTAAATGCCACGGCCTACCTGAGCATTGCTTCTGACCATGTCCATCCCTTTATGGCCACCATGTACTCAACAATGATACTCTTTCTCCGTCTTTCTTGAACCAAGAAAATTCCCCTTTTTTTGTCAGCAATAGTCCTCCAGATTATGTGTTTGACAGCTCTGGGGATTTCGTAAAAACTACAGATTATGCTTCTGCATTTCTGTATCCCCGCCCACGGACAGTCGGATCGACAGAGGGTTATTAATAAAACAGATATTGTAAAAGTAGGTTTACCACGGAGTATTGAATCATACTTTGACTTCTCTATAAACAGCATTATGGTAAAAATAAAACTGTCACAACAGCTTTCTAACCTGAATGTGATGAACAGCAGTTTCTTTCAGTGTTATTTCCCCTGCATTTGGCCTAAAACACTGTGTACGCTGTCAGTGTCATCCAGTTTGAAATGTTGAGTAAAAACCTTAAAAAAGGTTATAATCGTAACATTGTCACTGAAAAAATAACATTGCTTGCGAGAGGTTGTTATCTCGTGAACACCTTCACACAATCACACATTAAAAAGTGCTATAAAATGATGAAAAATGCAGTTGGGTTGTCGATGTCAAAACACTATATAAGCTGCGATTCAAATATGAAATAATGTTATGCCATTTTTTTACTCTTATCTTTTTTTTTTTACTCAGAACTCGTTTATCAAAATGAACAAATCTTTATTCATTGAATGAACCAAATGACAAAAAAAAGATTCGTTCATTTTGATGAACAAGTTCGAACAGGAGAGTCATGAACGCCCATCACAGAACAGAGCAAGACGAGCATTTGAGCTTATAAAACTTAAACTTTTTTTTTTTTTTTGTTTTTTAAATGAGCGATCGTTTCGCTTGATAAGACCCTTTTTAATCATCTGGTATCGTTTAAAGCCCTTTGAACAGTTTACAGTTGTACAAGTCTTTTGGACCTTGAACCGTTTGGTTCCCATTGAAGTCCATTATATGGAGAAATAAAAACCTTAATTTCTTTTTGACTGAAGAAAGAAAGACATGGACATCTTGGATGACATGGGGGTGAGTAAATTATCAGCAAAAGTTTTTTTAAAAGTGAACTACTCCTTTAACACTTCCTTTGTTTCGCCTTTCTACATAGGCAGCTGAAGTGCCCTTTTAAGGCCGAATTCACATATAGCGCCTAAAAACGAGTAGAAAATGCTGGGTGCGCCGCATTCTCCTTTTTCCAAAGCGGTTGGGCGGTTGCGCTCCGGTTTGTTCTCGTCACGTGACCTACTGTGCGCTTGCGCCATTCTGAAAAGTTGAGATGTTTTTATCTCGATGTGGCGCGGACGCGCTTGGAAAAACCGAGCGCGTTGCACCGCGACCACGTTGCTTCCATTATTAGCGCGCATACATTTGAAATAATGAACTTGAGCGTGCAAAAGATGCGATGTGTGAACAGGCCCTAATTAATGTATTCTGCTCTCTGCTGTTTGCATAAATACATATATAGTTTGAAATCAGATTAATATGTGTTTATTTGGAAAGGTCTGATTGGTCGGATTAAATTTCATGTAGCTTTTCCACACTTTTCCATTTTGGTATATAAAATATCAAATGGGACGATCTTGTGAAATTCACAAACGTGCAAATGAAGACCATGAGACTGCAAGACCAGAGAAAAGAGTTGCTTTTCCAGGCAAACATCTGAGTAAATTTGACATGGCACACATTCACTTGTTAAATTTTATCATGCAATTTTAAAAACTGTTTCAGAGAAAATGGGCAAAAACTGGGCCATAGACATGTTGTCTCTCTTCTGGAGATAATGGGACTCTCCATCATTTGAGATGATGCCGAGGGTCTTGGACAGGGCGTGTTTAAAACTGAGTCAGTTTTACGTCATCACTGCAGTTTTTAAAGAGCAACTTTGATGTTTGTGTTGAGCTTTCACCAGTCTATCCGAGGAAACACCCAAGAAAGACATCAGATGCAACTTTTCATATAGATGTGGTAAAATATTGAATTGTAGAAAGCTTTAGTCTTGCTCAGTTAACTATATCAACATGTTCATAAATGGTAGGGATCTTTAGAATAATAATAATAATACACGTTACATTTTGCATGAACACATTCATCCTAATAGTTCAACCTAAAAACCATTAGCAGTCCAACACTATATAAGTTTAATATCAGGCAAAAGTTATTGCATTTGTCTTACGGATGCACCAATGTGAACATTTTGGCCAATACCGATAACCGATAATTCTTTATATTTGAAAGCCGATAACCGATATATCGGCCGATAAATCGAAATATACATTTTGAGAGCCTGATTGCACAAACAAAAGTCTCACAATTAAAATCCATTTCCCAATCACACAATTATAATGTTCTCATTATGCTGTAATTTCATGTAGCCGATATGACAGCACATTTTGCATTGAACTTTTTGATTCCAATTATATTTCAAGCAATTAAGATCAAACTTGTTGAACAGTGCGCATCTTAAGTGTCGCAAGAGTTGAAGCAAATAATTCATTATTTATCAGCTTTAATACATCAACCAAATTTTATTATCGGTACTGATATCGATAACAAAAAATGAACAAATATCGGCCGATAACAATAACAAAAAAAAAAGAACAAATATCGGCCGATGCCGATATATTGTGCATCACTAATTTGTCTCCATTTCATCTGTATGCCACTTTCCTCCGCCTTTTCTTCTTCTTCCCCGCGTATTCAATCTTCTAACATTCACATGTGTCTCTGGTAGAGACGCGAGTCGGTCTTCAGTAGTGTTGGCTCCAGCATGTATCTGAAATAAGATCTGTGCTGCACCTGTCAATCCACCGCAGCTCTCTCCTGGCAGGTGCTTCACTGGGTACCAGATATTATTCAAGCAATTTCAGGATGGATTATGTACTATTCCTGACTTCTGGATATGTTGAGTGCATGTGGAGAATTCAGGTCTGGATGTATTCATGCGTGCAGGGGTGATGCTGACTAATTTGACGGTCCCACTTTATATTAAGTGGCTTTAAGTTCGAAAAAATAAGTACAATGTGTTATTGTGTTCCTGTTGTATTGTAAAACACTTGCTGCTATTGAGGTGTGATCCGGGTAAGGTTAGGGACAGGTGTGTGTGGTATGGGTCGGTTTAAGGGTAGGTAAAGGTGCAAGGGTAGGGTCAACATTGTACTGTAATTAGGGATGCACGATATATCGGCCAGCATATCGGTATCGGCCGATATATGTTCATTTTTAATGTTATCGTTATCGGCCTGGTAAGAAAATGTGGCCGATATATTAAAGCCGATAAATAATCTATTATTCCCTTCAGCTGAGACACTTGTTTATGTTTTATGTCTTGAAATATGATTGAAATCTCTTCAAAAAATGAAACACATGCAGCGCAAATCTGTCATATCGGCTATACAACACTATAATGAGAACATCATTATAATTGTGCGCTTGGGACATGGATTTAATTGTGGTACTTTTGTTTTTGTAATCAGGCTCTCAAACTTAGATAATTCAGATCAACGGGCCCTGCATGATACACCTAAATTATTATGGGAGTTTATTTGTTGGTTGACAAGGTAACATTTTCTAAGATATTTCATTTAATAATATTTGTTTTATGTTGCTTAAGCATTATTTCAACCAACAGAAATTATTTTTTAAATGTTTTAGGTAACAATAAGAGGTTTTAGATCTAACTGATTGATGTTAATTGGCCCATTTTCCACAATTGTAAGCAGAGAATGTAACTAAGCATCACTGTAGGATGCAAATTTTTGCCCATCTTTGTATCTGTTGTGGTTATTTCTACAGAAATGCAGATGTAGTTGTGTGTTCACGTCTGGAGTGCCTTTGAGACTAATAACCAACTGGCTGGAATTGAATTGCATGCACAGCCTCTCTCTGAATCCGTGGCCGTCTCCATGCATTAGATTGGAAATGGGAGTCACGGTGTCTGCAAGTCTTGGGGAAGAGGTCAGAGAGACGGCTGGGCCGACACTGAACCGAGAGTCCCGCTTTTCCTTTATTCTGAGTTTACTGGCTGTGCATTGCGCTTTTGATTATGTGTAGGAAATAGGATGAGATTATTCCCCGTCACGTCACAAAATGCACCGCATTATTAGAAATTGAAAATTGCTGCAATCAAGCAATATCTTGCTGCCCTTATCTCATGAAATAAACATAATATATATTGCATCTTGACCTGAAATTGAATCAGGCTGTTGATGTTTTCTGCTGTTATGAGCAAGACTGAAGATCTCGCTCGGATAAGTGGAGGATGCGTATGATTCGCTGGCGTTTTGTGACTTATGTCTTCTCAGCATGAGGCATACTTGAAATTCACAAACCTTGTGGGAAACTCTGCTGGAAACAAATCTCACAGCCGTATGCAACCGTGATCATTTTATCTTGAAAAGGAGGTGCAATAGCTGCAAATTAGATAAACATTTCGTCAGGTTGTGTTTTACTGTTTTTGTCTAAAAAAGAAAAATACACCTATGATGTCATTAGGGCTAGAAATGTTTTTTTTTATTATTATTTGAAGTGTTGCAATCATATGCATTTCATGATGAAATTTGTTAGTTTTTATTAGTAGAAGCTTAGTTACAGATTTGCAGTATTAGTACCTAATTTAAATTAGACCAAGATAAGAAAATTAAAATTAACCCTTAGTAAATTAATAAAACAATATAGTTGGAGCAATCTAAGATAATTGAGACATAATTAGTATATGACATAATCCAACTAGTGTTTCGACCCAACGAAAATAATTAATTGAGTGTAATTGAATGTGACAGAGAAGTAAAACGAAAGACAATAACTACACTCTAAACAATGCTGGGTTGTTTTAACCCAAATTTGGGTCAAATATGGACAAACTCAAATGTTGGGTTAAAAATGTCATTTAAAATTTTAACCCAACTTCAACTTTCACTTTCAACTGTAATTTTTTCCATATTTTTCCAGGGTTTGCAACCCAGCATTTTTTTAGAGTGCATCTATTATCTATTTATTAGTAGAAGCTTAGTTACAGGTTTGCAGTATTAGTACCTAATTTAAATTAGACCAAGATAAGAAAATTAATTAACCCTTAGTAAATTAATAAAACAATATAAGTCGGACCAATCTAAGATAATTGAAACATGTTTAAATCATTGGATATATGTAAGAACTTTTAGTTTAACAAGCCTATTTAAATAATATGACCTAATCCAACTAGTGTTTCGACCCAACGAAAATAATTAATTGAGTGTAATTGAATGTGACAGAGAAAGACTGTTTTAAAATAAAACGATAGACAACAATGCTGGGTTGTTTTAACCCAAATTTGTTGTCAAATATGGACAAACCCAAATGTTGGGTTAAAAATGTCATTTAAAATTTTAACTTCAACTTTCACTTCCAACGGTATTTTTTTAAAATTACATTTTAACCCAACAATTGGGTTTGTCTATATTTGACCCAAAAAATGGGTTAAAACAACCCAGCATTTTTAGAGTGTATATTTTGTGATTGTCTGGTTCTTACGAAGTAGCTCTTTTTTTATGCATCTGTTAATACAATCATGAACCAGTAAACCGATGAGCTTGGCGTCTAGCATTATGCTTTACTGTTGAGTAAACCATTAAACGCAAGATAAGAGAGTTTGAAACTTTTCTGCCATCTTATACTGGCCAGCGGTTTTACTCCGCAATTAATTCAGCAATCCTTGTCAAAGTCAGACTGACACAGGGCTATATTTATTACATTTGTAATAGTGCTTTTTTGTCCATGGGACAACATGCGGATATAACAGCCATGCAATTACTGCATCACTTGTGTATAGACACGGAAAATTAAATAATCACTCAAACAGTAATCACACTGACAAAGTATGTTTGTTTTCTTTGGGCTTTTGTTTTGATTTGTTTAAGGGTCTAATAAGATTAACATTTGGACTCTTTCAAGATAACCCAATATATAGACCTGTATGTTTATGTGTGTGTCTGTCTGAGAGGAGAGGAGTCAACTAACAAAATATCAATGTTTCTGAGACATGGCATTTGTTTCCGTTGAGAACGCTGAAGATGTCTCTAATTAGTGCCTTCCTTGAAACACAATACACTTCCTATAGGTTTTTCTAATGACATTCTTTCTTGATAATTAGCTGTAAGTGTAAAAAATGTACTTGTAGATTCATGTTGTCTTTGGAGGCGAACACAGTTTCTGAAATGCGACAAATGCATTCCTGGAAAGTCAGTGAGATGTTTTACACAGAGACTAATGACTGCTAATAGCACATCTGAGTGATCTTATTACACTAGGCCATAAGCTGAATGCAACACTGCCAGTCATCTCAGAACCATCTTTAGTCTCTTAATTGCGGTTTGTTTTAAAATGGTTTAAAAAAATTTGCGACCAAATTTGGAGCAGATTTAAACCGTTTAATGCCCTGATTTATTTCATTAAATAACATAAATCACATTTTTATCATCATAAAAAAAAAAAAAAAAAAAAATAGATTTAGTCTAAATGAATCTGTCATTCGAGAGTGAGGTTTGGGGTTTTTACTTAACCTACAATGTATTTGCCATAAATCGCAGGTCAAATATGTGGTTCATCATTTAACTTGTAGAAAACAGGATCCCATTTTAATTCCATTATGACAAACAACAGCATAGATTATTTATTTTTTTCCCTGCATTTAATATTTCATTTATAAAAGTCATATTTCTTCTCATTATCATCATCATCATCATCTAAATATGTTTCCCTGCAAAGAGCACTGATGCCTTTCTGAAGTACATGCACAAAGAGAGAGAGGGAAAGTTTGGTTTTACCTTCACTCTAAAAAATACTGGGTTGTTTTACTTTTAACCCATCTTTGGGTCAAATATGGACAAACTCAGCCACTGGGTTAAATGTTTAAATGACATTTTTAATCCAAATTTGGGTTAAAACAACCCAGCATTTTTTAGAGTGTTCAAATATATGGAGATAAATGCATTTAATTCCCCTATCTGCATAAATAAAACTATGAGGATGCATGTGGCTTAAAGGGATACTCCACTTTTTTGGGAAATAGGCTCATTTTACAACTCTCCTAGAGTTAAACAGTTTAGTTTTACCGTTTTCAAATCCATTCAGGCGATTTTCTGATATTTAGATGAATAACCAGACAGTTTCTGGTCTCATTGACTTCCATAGTAGGAAAAAATATATACTATGCACGTCAAACAGACCAGAAATTGTCTGTTTACTAATATTCTTCTAAATATCAGAAAATCGCCTGAATGGATTCGAAAACGGTAAAACTCGACTGTTTGGAGTTGTAAAATGAGCCTATTTCCAAAAAAAAAGTGGAGTATCCCTTTAAGTGTAGTTGTGACTGGTCAAATGTAAGCTAGTTTTTAGGTGTCATTTGTGATCTCTCAACGCAAAGACAACAAAGTTGTACTGTCTGATAAGATGCCTCATTCTAAAGTGGCATAGCATGTGTCTTTCACCAAAGGCAATCCCAGAATGCATTGTGATGGTCATCCAGAATGGTGAGAACAATGTTGTAGTTGTAGCTTAGTCATTTAAAGGTCAAAGTGCTTTACTCCAGGGAAAGTATTAATAAGTAGCTCTGAATTTAAGCAGCATTAAGCAATTAACTTTATAATAAGTTACTAATCTATAATTTAAACCTAATTCAAAAGCTCAGTCGAGCTGTTCGCATGGCTTTCTGTTAGCTTATCATTGCCTGTGGTGATATCAGTATAAGTCTAGAATGACAGATAATTATGTCCACTTCAATAATATTTACTCTCATGTATGACGTTTTGTAAGTTTTAAAGGCTCTGTCCCAAATGGCACACGTCCTCCTACAAGTCAACACTTAAATGATGCAATGCTCCATAAACCGTTGATGCAAGTCTTCATAAACTCAACCAAGGACATATAGTGGCTGCAAAGGAGGCTGTCATGAACATCTTTCTGAAACTAAAATGACAAATGGGACAGGGCTGGCTATTTGGGTTTGTGGTTATTGCAAGAGCGCAAGTGTCATTTGGGACAGGGCCATATGAAAAGAGCGCATTAGTCCTCCTGAATTTGAGTCTATTGGAATACTTATTAAAATAAAAGCTATATAATTTAGATAATGTACTAAGAGTAAATTTAAAGTCCTTTGTTTTAATGCATCTCGGAAACCTTGGGATGCATCTGTTGTTTGATTGGCCGATTGAGGGATTTTTTTTGGAATATAGGTAAAAAAGCTCATAAAAGCATAAATCATGTCTTCTTGTCTGAGCCGTTGGAGAGCAAAAGCCATTAGAATGAAGAGAATCATGTATTCCTCTTTCCACTCCCACAATACAGCACATCAGGGCTAAATTATTTAACCACAGTGCCAGAACGTGACATCTGTAAGCTTGAACCCGAACACAAGATGCTTTCATATGCACAGTTCATATTTCATTCTACTCGATCTCTGAGGTAAAGAATAATTGCATACTGTTGTGATGCATGTAGTGATTTTCAAATATTATTTTTGGATTAACTGTAATAGCTCAGGGCTTTAGCGTGGCTCAAACTAGCATAATCAGGAACAGATTTGATAAGGGAGAGCATGATTCTAATGGAAATAAGCAGCGTGTGATGTAGTATGAACTGTTGAGTTGATGTAATTTGATTAAAGCTAAAATGCTTTCTCGAGATCTGCCATTGGTTTGGGTGACTTTCTGAGAAGCCATGTTTAGGGTTTGATATCTGAAGAATTATGATTACATCACAGGAATTGGTACAGTAGATGTATAGACAGGCTTGTTCTCTTCCAGTCCTAGTGTTTCTGAGTCTCCACAGGGTGCAAATATTTTCATAATTTGCCCCTAAAGTTGGAAGAATGTGGAAAACGTCTATACATTGGAGGTGGGATTCATTTGATATGGTGCAATATTTTGCTCGTTCAGTTACTCTTACTAGAATCTTGAAAAATGGCATTGATATAGAGGTCTACATGTGCCCTGTTTCCGTGCAAAAAGACTTGCTTTAGACAGTTTTGTTTTGGTGCAAAAGATATCTGATTTTGCTCGTATTATAACGAAAAAGAAGTATATTTCAAGTTCATTTTATTTAGTAATGTTCAAGTATATTTTTAAGTATACATTATGTAGTAAGTATACTAATGTCACTATGTACTAGTAGTAAACTTGTAAGTGTACTATTTTAATACCGCTTGGGACTAAATTGGCCCACTTTTAGTACATAAAAGTATATGTTTAAGTGTACAGTAAGTGCACAACTAGTTCATAATTATGTATCTCATGTGTACTGCAAGTGATTCATACTAGTAGTTTACTTTTTTACTGTAATAGTTATACAAGTATACTTTGAATACTTAATTATACTTTTAAGTATTTTATTTATGGATCAAAAGATTGAGTACAAGAACAGGACAAATATACTTGCTTTTCTCTCAGTATAAGTCAAGTACACTTAAGTGTAATTTGAAGTACATTTCTGAGAAGTACAGGAAAAATAAACTGAAAGTATATTTATATTTAGTTTAAAAGAAGTATACTAATGGCACACTTGAATAAACTTCTTTTTCGTAAGGGAATACTGTGCAGCATTTGATCAGGTGATCAGGTATGCATTTTGTTATTGACATTTTTATTAGTCAGTTATGTTTTTTTGTTGTTTAAAAATTCATTTGCAATCTGTTGCTCCACCATGACAAGATAACTGATCTTAAAAGTAGGCATGTACCGATATGAAAATTATGGCCGATACCGATAACCGATCAATCTTTATATATGAAAGCCGATAACCGATATAGTGGCCGACAAATCTAAACCTAAATTTTTATTGAATTTTTGAGAGTCTGAACCATTAGAAGCACACATTATGATGATGTTTTCATTATAATTTTATGTAGCCCACAGATTTGCGATGCGCATGTTGCACTTTACTTTATTTTTTAAAAGTGTTTCCAATCATATTTCAAGCAATTCAACCATCACATTGAACAATGCACATCTGAAGGAAATAATCCATTATTTATCAGCTTTAATATATCGGCCAAATTTTCTTATAGGACAGATGACATAAAAAAAATGAACACATCAGCCGATACCGATATGGTGGCCGATATATTATGCATCCCTATGTAGAAGTCTATAGAGCCCCTAATGGGAATGATGAGAATGCGACACTTATTAATTTCCATGTGCACGAATTTCAGTCTGACACATTTACTAATGAAGCATCACATGAAATTGAGCTTGGGTAGGTAGAAGTGTTTGCAATGTCTTGCTCTTGTGTAGAGTGTGTTTCCGGCCTCGGCCTCATCTTTGCTTCGTCAAGCTGTCTCTGAAAGTCTCAGACACATGAGAACGCCCTTCATTAAGAGTGCTCTTCTCCTTCATGGCCCCAAAATGAAAAACGATAATTGAGCAGCATTTCGTGACTGAACTCAGCTGTTCACGCTTAGCTTCTCTGAGCAGAAGGATTTTGCACTCTGCTTTTCAGTTGCACATTTCCTCTGCGCTAATCCATTGTGGGAATAAGCCGTGTTGTTGCGTTTGATGTTTTTAAGGCTGCGGTGCAGAATGTCAGTGGGGCTCACAGAGCACATCATTATCACGAGTTCCTGCGAATGGAAAGACAACTTAAGAGAGCAATAAACCCAAGGCCTCAATGGACGCAGTAAAGGAGTCCTATCTTAAAGGTTCACCCTAAAATGAAAATTCTGTCAGTATTTACTCACCCTCATGTTTTTCCAACCCCGTAAGACCTCCGTTCATCTTCGGGACACTAATTAAGATATTTAAGATATTAAGATCACTCCTGCATACTAGTCCATAGGCTTCTTGAGGGAATGTCTTGCTGTCCCCGAAAAGTCATTAAAGACATCGTTAAAATAGTCCAAGTGACTACAGGGGCTCAATCTTAACTTTATCAAACGACGAGAACACTTTTGTGCGCAAAAACAACAAAAACGACGACTTTATTTCAACTTCGTTCTCTCTCTGCGCGAGTCAGGTTACTAGTTTAATAGCGTAAGCTTCTGTTATTGTACGTCACACGCATTACACACATGACCAGCGTCGGCCAATAGTGAGCCTACGTGTGACGTATCTTTACGCAATACGTTAACTGACTACAGGCCCATGGAGAAGGAAGTGAATAGTTGAAATAAAGTCGTTATTTTTGTTTGTTTTTGCGCACAAAAAGTGTTCTCGTCGTTTGATAAAGTTAAAATTGAGCCACTGTAGTCACTTGGACTATTTTAACGATGTCTTTAATGACTTTAAGATGCCAGCAAGAGTCATTCCCTCAAGAAGCCTATGCAGGAGTGATCTTAATATCTTAAATATCTTAATTTGTGTTCTGAAGATGAACGAAGGTCTTACGGGGTTGAACAACATGATGGTGAGTAAATACTGACAGCATTTTCATTTTTGGGTGAACTAACCCTTTAAAGAATTAGATGATGTACGCTGAATTCTCTCACTCCTGATTCTAGACATTTATTTGTTGACATGGTCAAAGATGGCTTTGGGTAAAAGATAAGTTAGGACGATAGCTTATAGTTATGTGACGCACTAAACGCAGCTTACGCTGTGCATTAAAGGGATACGTCACCTCTGGAAAGATGAATGTGTATTTAAAATGGGTCATTTATGTAGAAGAAATGTGAAATTAGTTTTGAATTTGGAGCTTTCTAGACTGAGAAAAGCCAGAAAATGTATTTTTGACTTATGTGGATTAAAGACAACAACTCCCAGAATGCACTTGCTTCGCTGCCCTAGGAGGCCACGCCTACCGGTAACAGAGCGCAGTCGTTAAACGACAAGTCTAGGCTACTAGTGATGAGTCTGCCCGAAAATGTGTTTCGAGATCGCCCAAAATGTCCAGGGTTGGGCTTTTGCGCTCTACAGTCGCCATTCATCATGTTTACTGTGGCGAGCGGGACGAGTGAGGGTGTGTCCTGACAGCCAAACAAAATGCTCCACTCTTCTCCACAATGGTAATTTAAATGGTTCTAATAATTCCAATGTAATTTAACATTAAACACAATTACACTCTATCAAGTCTTCCCCTTTTCTAAATTTCTAAAATAAATAAATAAAAAAAACAAACCATAAAATAACACTTAATTTTAACATTTATTCTCTCCTAATTCAACCTTTTGCAAAGCATGCTGGGAACTAACAAGCACCGCCCAGTTTCAGTTAATGTAACACTAATCAATCATGTAATCCAACACAAACGGATTAAGTAAACTTAAATTGTTCATGTATTTAAGCAGATTGAACACAATCAAATTAAGTTCAGGCAAAATGGCTCGCAATCTCTACTGCCACCCTTTGGATGTAAGGCTTTTTTACTTAACATAAATGGTTTGTGTTTAGACAACGCATTAGGATTTTGTACTGTTAAAGGGATAGTTCACTTCACAATTAATTTTTGGTATGTTTTAGCTTACCTCAAGGGCATCCAAGATGTTAGATCTTCACAGTGAGGCCATCAATGTGTACTTACATTTACATGTTTAATTTGGACTTCTCTGTGCACGCTCTTTGAGGTGGTGACCATAGACCTCCATTATATGACTGACAAGACAAAATATCAAAATTGAAAATACTGCGGATTGCGGAAACAAAGACACCTACATCTTGGATGCCCTTGAGGTAAGCTAAAACATATAAAAAATTAATTTCAAAGTGAATTATCCCTTTAAGTTGAGGCATTATTACATTTTAAAGACCTTAATAGAAAAAAATAAAATATGTAAAGTGCACAACCTTCCTAGTTCATTTTTTTTTTTTGAGAACATGTAACAAGGACACAGTAAGATCTATAGATGCTTTTGTCTTTCATAATGTTTGGTTATGATCTCTACCGGCCTGCTGGTTTGAAGCTAACTAGCCAAACCACCCTTTGCTCAGAACAGAAGCCTTTTTTTGTCCCTTGCTTTGGCCTTTAGCTCGTCCTGATGATTTGAGTTTGATTTGGAGCCACTAGGTCCTCCAGTGAGGTGGTGCTCCAGCAGAAAGCATCTCAAGGTGCCCGACCCATCCATCACCGGCCTGCTTTGTGGTCTAGCGGTAGATTAAAGATGAGAGGTTCACACGCCTCCACCACGGCCAGAACACCACACCCTCGTTCAACAGCGCGCCCGTAATCGCTTTTGAAGCCTCTCTTGCTGTAGAGTCTGATTCATTTCTGCTGTGATCAGGAGTGAGGGAGTTTCAGCGAGGCCTGGTAATTGCTTTCCTCTTCCATCTCCTCGTGCCACAGGACGATTAGAGCAGAGGATCACAGCACAACTCTTGAACTCGCCATCAAATCTTTCATGTACTATCTGTTGTGTGTAATGGCTTGGGAGTAGAGGAGTAGTAGACCTAAAACTCTGCCTTTATTTACTCACGCTCACGTCACTCCAAATGTGTATGAAAACAAACCGAGGAATCTTTTCTGCTTCATAGAAGCTACTGTACATCTCGAATGCTTCAAAAAGAAAATAGTATTTTGTGAAGAACAGATTTTTAAAAATTAAATTTAACTCGAGAACTGGACCATTAAAGGGTTAGTTCACCCAAAAATGAAAATTCTGTCAGTATTTACTCACCCTCATGTTTTTCCAACCCCGTAAGACCTTCGTTCATCTTCTGAACACAAATTAAGATATTTAAGATATTAAGATCGCTCCTGCATAGGCTTCTTGAGGGACTGGCTCTTGCTGTCCCCGAAAAGTCATTAAAGACATCGTTAAAATAGTCCAAGTGACTACAGGGGCTCAATCTTAAGTTTATCAAACGACGAGAACACTTTTGTGCGCAAAAACAACAAAAATAACGACTTTATTTCAGCTATTCGTTTATTTCTCCCTCTGCGCGAGTCAGGTTACTAGTTTAATAGCGTAAGCTTCTGTTATTGTACGTCACACACATGACCAGCGTCGGCCAATAGTGAGCCTACGTGTGATGTATCTTTACGCAATCACACTACGTTAACTGACTACAGGCCCATGGAGAAGGAAGTGAATAGTTGAAATAAAGTCGTTATTTTTGTTGTTTTTTTGCGCACAAAAGTGTTCTCGTCGTTTGATAAAGTTAAAATTGAGCCCCTGTAGTCACTTGGACTATTTTAACGATGTCTTTAATGACTTTTCGGGGACAGCAAGAGCCAGTCCCTCAAGAAGCCTATGCAGGAGTGATCTTAATATCTTAAATATCTTAATTTGTGTCCCGAAGATGAACGAAGGTCTTACGGGGTTGAACAACATGATGGTGAGTAAATACTGACAGAATTTTCATTTTTGGGTGAACTAACCCTTTGAGTCAGTTGAACGTGAGAACTGATCGCTCTGATCCAGTTGATTTGAGAGAGAGAGAGAGAAAGAGAGAGAGAGGGGAAATGGGTGTGCTTAAAATAAACACTGTAATTGAATATTTAAGTCTAAGCTATTTTTCTTTTAAGGATCTAATTGAAAACACTTCACGAGCCTCCAACAGTGCATGCACTCTGCACACATGATTTGCATAAATATCACGCTACTCGTGAATAAAAAAAACACAGGCAATAAATAAATCACTCAATAACTGCATAAATGCACGTCCTCATGTGCAGAAGTTATTTGTACACAATATGTAAAAGTGACTTAAGGCATTGCTCTTCCAGGTCATAATACTCTGTAATAATCGCTGTATTTTCGTTGAGGCTCTGTTTACATGCATCTCTCTGATTTCCGGAGTCTAATTACTGCTTACATTCTGTGTCATTGCGTGGCAAAAGTGCGTCCGCTTGGGGTTACGTGAGCACAATTATATAAGCTTAAAGGAGTGGTTCACTTTTGAAAAACTTTTGCTGATAATTTACTCGCCCCCATGTCATCCAAGATGTCCATGTCTTTCTTTCTTCAGTGGAAAAGAAATTAAGGTTTTTGATGAAAACATTTCAGGATTTTCTCCATATAATGGACTTCAATGGGGTCCAAACGGTTCAAGGTCCAAAAGACAGTTTCAGCGCAAACTGCAAACTGTTCACAGGGCTTTAAACGATTCCAGACGATGAATAAGGGTCTTATCAAGCGAAACGATCGCTCATTTAATATAAAAATAACATAGTTTAAGTTTTATAAGCTCAAATGCTCGCCTTGATCTGTTCTGTGATGCACGTTCGTGACTCTCCATTTGAACTCGTTCATCAAAATGAACGAATTTTTTTTTTCTGAGTCATTTCATTCGTTTTGTTCGTTGAATGAACCAAATGACTCGGAAAAAGATTTATTTATTAAATGAGCGATTGTTTCGCTTGATAAGACCCTTATCCATCGTCTGGTGTCGTTTAAAGCCCTTTGAACAGTTTAGAGTTTGCACTGAAACTGTCTTTTGGACCTTGAACCGTTTGGTTCCCATTGAAGTCCATTATATGGAGAAAAATCCTGGAATGTTTTCATCGAAAACCTTAATTTCTTTTCGACTGAAGAAATAAAGAAATACGTGGACATCTTGGATGACACAGGGGTGAGTAAATCATCAGCAAAAGTTTTTTTTCAAAAGTGAACTACTCCTTTAAGTTTGTTATTTAGTCAACGAATTGATTAGGTAACTCACCGATAATGTGTTATTTTACACAATTGCATGGTCAATTGTGGATGCATGTTGTGGCCAAAGAGTAAACCAAGTTAAATCTCATACCAGACTTCCCAGCGTCATTAAAGATGGATGCCGTTCATTCATATGCAGATAAATGAAATGCAATAAAAGCTGTTTGAGAATGAAAGGCTCTTATATTAGTCACTCAAACACTGATTTAGAGCGAGTGACCAGCCATATTTCTTCATCATAGCTGAAGGAAGCAGAAATGAAGAGATTTTCCTTCCTCTGGGAGCGTGTCTGTTAGCCGAGGGCCCCGATCTCAGCAGATGGCCCTATTAGGCGAAAAAAGAAGGATTTATTTAGGACTCCATCTTGAAGAAGGACGAAAGAGCCATGCATTCAGAGAGATTTCCCTTTCTTCATGCTTTCAAAGGCTTCTTTCAGTTAGCCCTGCGATTAGCTTCACACTCATTTTTTTCTTTTATCAGAACTGCTGCTGGAACTGCATAATTCAGGGGGAAAGAGAAGAATGTGACATTTATTGGTGACGTGTCTGAATGGAAGAAAAAGAGCTTACTGTCACAGATTCGGAGGACTTAGGCTGACAAAAATGTTCAAAACTTTGACTAAAAAGTAATTGGAGTCTGAAAGGCAAGCCTCTGTCTTGATCTGTGATGAATGACAGTAACCTGGACCATTGCATTTATGACGGAGAACACATCAGCCATTGCGAACGGCTCTGTTTTCAATCCCCCAAGAACAACCACACCGTCAACGTCCAACGGATCAGTGAAATAACCCTGTTAGCATCTGTTTACTGGTCTAAGAATGTTTAAGCAATATGATTTTACACAAAACCTGATGTGTTGGCTTCAGCAGTTTGTGTGGATGTGGATGATTTTAGGATTGCATGAAACACTCAATGCAAATCTATATGTCTACTGCTGTCCTTCAACTGCATTCTCAGAACGAGTTTGTTGTAATGATAAATGAAATCTGTGCATTATCAAAATTTACTAAGGGGATAATCTGCATTTTAAAGATTTTTGTTTTTATTCTTCTCTCACAAGAGAATAAAAACAACATTTCAAGTTGTTTCAAGTTCACAACAAGCTAAAATATGACTCTCATGTTGATGACGACGGGTGATTTTTATAAAAAGTAGTTTGAATGTTAGTTGTTTGGGTATCATTTAGAGCCCGACCGATAAAGGGTTTTGAAGCCCGATACCGATACAAATATTTTTTGGTTTTAAAATCCGATATTCCGATATATCGGCCGATATTCTTTTTTTATTTCAGAAAGGCGCAACAAAACATTAACAGATTTCCCTAACATTAGTTATTTATGAGTTTTAACCAAAATAATATGATAATGCATTTTAAAAAGAAACTTTCTAAAAGTTTCTTTTATTGTCACAACATAGTGGCATTAGCTAGCTTTATGGTTAGCTAGTCTATGATGAACCATAATTTAGCAATGGATTACGTCATACTGCAAATTGTAAAACATACATTTTCAATATAACAGGCCAAGGAAACTTCCGCCGGCCACAAATTTTGTCATGCTTATTTGAGTTTAGAGAACTGATGGGGATGTTCTTTTAATTGTTATTCAAGCAATTTATGTATCGCGACCAACTCAACGAGTGTTGCCAACAGGAACGGTGTAGAGCGCCCTCTGGTGGACAAACTACACAACACTCATGACATGGTTCAAGCGTGTTTTGTCCGTTTTTATTTTTTTTTTGAAATATTCATTTATCGGCCATTATAACTGCCGATATTGATAGTTTGGAAAATGCCTAATATCGGCCGGCCGATATATCGGTCTGCCTCTAGTATCATTATATTTCATAATCTATGATCAAATCCTTTTCTAGTCTAAGTCGTGATAAAAAGTTTATAGTTGGACAGAAATGTATTAATTTGTTAAGGCAGAATGTAAACAACTAAATTCAATGGAATGTAAGTCACCCGGTGGCTATTTTTGGTATTACGCCTAAACAAAATCATTTTTTGTGAAATCAACTTCAAATTTGGAACACAACTTGGTTAGATATATGGCTTTGACTTTATAGTAATTTTAGAGTCAAAAGAAATTGTAAAATATATATTTTATATAAAAGAAAAAAAATATATACTAAAGCATATTTGATTTACTGTAAATTTAAACTTGCATAACTTTTTCATACTTTCATTTTTTGAAGTGTTCACTTCATCAATAATCTGCTGAGTGTTTCCTTTAAAGCAAGACCAAACTTTGGTCTATATTGCAAAGCATACTTGAATCACAACACTCATTTAAGTTTGAATAACCCCCATTCTTAAAAAGGGGAGTGACAGTGAAGGGGTTAAAATATTAAATGTTGTTGAATTTTTACATTATTACACCATTTGTTACATTAAATTATCCCGGCTTTGCAGATTTTGAGATATCTGTTTTGAAACTCGATGAAAAGCTTTGGCTACACTGTTTTGTGTCCCACAGAAGAAAGAACGACATAAGGGTTATACACATAAAGTGTTTTTGTGAGTATGTTATGTAAATCCGGCTCAAGATGTCCAGGACCAGGAGATCTTCTCTTGTGTTTTATGGTGTGTGTAAGAACCCAATGCAGTTCATTAACACCAGCTCTTCCCAGTCAGGCAAGAGTGTGTAATGGGAACTTGTTGAACTTGAACCTTTTTCCAGCGTCGCAGAAGTGTCTCTGTGACGGATAATCTGCGGTTTGAAGTTAGCCGATGCAGTGTGTGTGACCATTGTGAGTCATGCTGGGATTTTAAAGAGCGTTGATAGTCTGTCCTGTGAGAGTGCATCCCATTTCATTTAATGATGGTTTGAGGGGAATCGTAAACATGGGAACGACATCACTTCTCTCACTGCGTTATCATTCCCAAGCGGTTCTTCCAACCACTGTTTTCCCATTTCCTGCATATGGAAGCGCTGATCCGGGCAGGGCTAATGGAGGAGCAGATTAACCTGTGTGAGAAGTTTTGTTCTTGCCTTGTTTCTTGGCACAAACTTCTGGAATATCTTGAAGTGTAGGAGAAATAAATCACACGGAACAGCTTTCGACTGGTGGCAGAGGATGTAAATGAATGATCAATCAGTTCTGTCAAATGTGATGTGTGTCAGAAGACCCGCGGGCATGTTCGCATTTCATTACGGTCTCCGCGGCTGTTGGGTTGCCAGATTTGTGCCGCGGGACGAAGGAACCTGCCCTGTTTCCGTCGGTCTGCACTGCTCGCCGGTTGATTCATAGTTCGTGATCTCAGGGATTGTGCTTCAGTCTGTAGTGTATTATAGAGTCGGGATCAGTTGTTTAGTTACATATTACAAAATTGTGCTACATAATAAAAAGCAACTAATTGCATTTCGACTTTTTAATAGAAAGTAACACGGATTTTAATTTTACTTTGCGTCACCGTCAGCTTATTCTCAGACTCTTTGGATTATGTTTTCAAAGATAATTACAGGGGCAACTCGAAAAATTAGAATATCGTGCAAAAGTTACAATTTTGAATTCAAAATTTAAAATCTCATAAAATTTGAATATTAAATGAACCCCAAATAAAAGGATTTTAAATACATAAAGGTCAGCCCTCTGAAAAGTATAATCATACTAAATATATTAGTTTCACCTTTTATTTTGAATTACTGAAATACATGAACTTTTGCACAATATTCTCATTTTTCAAGTTTCACCTGTATAAATATTGAATATGAATGCTTACAAAAAATATAATAATTAGTGCTGTTAAATGAATTACTCATGATTAATCACTTCTTACATAAAAGTTTGTGTTTATATACATCATAATAAATGTGTGTGTATATTAAATGTGTGTGTGTGTGTATATATATATATATATATATATATGTATATATATATATATGTTTTTGTTTACATAATATATGTAGGTGCACTGTGTATAATTATTTTGTATATATATATATATATATATATATATATATATATATATTGCATGTTTATTTAAGAAAAAATATTGTTTATATATAAAATGGTTATATTTATATAATATAAATTATAAATAAATCTATATACAGTATATACATGAAAATATTTCTTAAATATATACAAGCATGTTTGTGTATTTATATATATATAAAATAATTATACACAGTGCACCCCACATATACTGTATTATGTAAACACAAACTTTTACTTTGGATGCGATTAATCGCGATTAATCGTTTGGCAGCCCTATATATATCATACATATGTCTCTGTGTGTGCATGTTTGTGTATATGTACATATACACACGTATGTTTAAATACGTGTATATGTATACGCACACACACACGTACGTATATACACACACAGCCACACATACACAAACATGTATAATATATAAATTTAATATATATATATATATATATACATATATTATGTAAACCCACATTTTTATGTTGCTATTAATTGATTTGACAGCACTAATATGTGCCCTGATATTGAAGGTTTCTTTTTATTCATGTTATATATGATTATGATTATTGATTCTGTGTTATATATATTGAAATAGTGAAATATAAACTTTTGTGCAGAAAAACTTCAAGTGGATTTAATGGAAAAAAAATATTGAGCATCTTTTTCTATCATGAACAACCAGCAGCAGTGTGTAACTCTTGTGACAAGAGTGGGTGGAATATGAAGTTATGTGAAACATTTATAGAACAGTCTACATCTCTAAGATAAAAGCATCCTGTGTGTGTTTGTGTGTGTGTGTGAGAATGAGGAGGATTACATGCTGAGAAATGAGAAATGCATGCTATTTTATTGGCTGCCATGTGAGACAGTAATTTCAAGTAAATAGCTTATAAAATGAATTTCAATCGCCAGTTATTTTAAAAACATTACGGAAAAGAAATCTAAAAAGCTAACCTCAGGTCAGCAAACATTTTCTTTATGTTGGATTTCAGTGTCAACATGAGACATTTTTTATAGTAAATACTATTAGTACAGGTACAAGTGATGTGTTTTAAGATCATCTGGTCATCTGTCGGCATGAACATACGGTGTGTGTGTGTGTGTGAGAGGTTCAGAAGAGCTTCTCGGCTGATGAGCTGCATTAAGACATCCATCATTGTAAAAATGGACAGATTTCAGTTTCCATTACAGCATGATCCTGATTCAACACTTCATCACATCTAAACAGAAAGAAAACACACAACGCTGAGGAGATCTAAGAGACAGTACAGAACTAAGTACTAATTTGATTTCATCCTATAAAGATGCAAATAGTGGTTCACTTCCGTGAGTTAAGATTGATTTGCTTTCACACCAGATTACGCAATTGATATTAAATAATTTAGGCAGGCCTCTCTTAAAGTGTTTAATTTATTTTTCGTTTAGGATCTGCACAGAGCTTAAAAACCTCTGCCCATTATCACGTCCAAAAATACATTTCAAATTTTTAATTTGTAAAGGTCAGGGGTCAATCACTAATCCATATATATGGCCCTTGATTTCTCATTTTCATTTAGTTTAATTTGATGTACTAAAATAAAACAGAAATACTAAAGCAGAATTTAATATGAATAAAAACTAAATAGAAATAATAATAAAAAAAAAACTAGGGCTGGGCAATGATAAATTTTGATTAATCATGATTAATTAATTAATGATTAATTTTTTCAACAATTTATTTGCATGTTTAACTTATATATATATATATATATATATATATACACACACATAATTAATGTTATGTATATGTATGAATATAAATATTTGATATATTAAGAACACATTTTTCTCAAATGTATACATGCATGTGTGTGTATTTGTATATAAAAAATAATTATACACACTTAGCACACATATATTATGTAAACACAAACTTTTATTTTGGATGTGATTAATCGTGATTAATCGTTGCCCAGCCCTAAAAAAAACTAATACTAATCACAAGCGCATTTAAAACTTTAAAGTTAAAATGAAAATAGCACATTTTAAATAGTATCTCAATGATACTAAAAATAACACTGATTGCAAGTCAAATGAGGTTTTAACGCCCTCCATATATACTCCTGCAAACTTCAATTTCAGAGATCTGTGATGCAATTTTGATTTTAATAATTCACACTGAACACATCTATGCAATTTTGACTGGTGAAAGTCCCAGGCCCACATTATCCATAATTCACTTTTTATTAGTCATGAAGGCTCCATTACAGTGGTGTGTAATTGCAATTCTTACTAGTTATGAAAAAGTATAGCAATGACTGGACTACAGTAGTTTCTATTCTTACAAGCGGAAAGTGTTTTTACTGGTGGGATTCATATTTTTACTCGTCCCGCTGGAGGATTAATAGCTAAATTGGCTTGCCAGAGTGTCTCTCACTGAGCTGTATGAGTGTGTAAGAGTGTGACGGTGTCGGTGCAGATAAAAGTAATAACAATGATGTGTTAAAGCCGCCCACTGACTGATAGGAAGTGTGTGTGGAGAGCGGCCAGTAAGGTCTGTCAGACAGAAACTGAAAGCGACAGACTAATAAGCTGAACCCAATAGCAATTTCAGTAATATCACATAAGGAACTTTAAGCTGAATCCTTTTTTTCTCATTCACCTCTCTCTCTCTCTCTCTCTCTCTCTCTGGGCTGCATTGCGGCGGTGTCTCTCCTGACTCTCGCATCATTATTTGAGGGGAGATATTGCCGTCGTGGTTGTCTGTGTTGGTTAACAGGAGCACAACACTGATGAGGTCAATTAGATGGCTAAGGAACAAATTGGGATTCTTTCATTCAGAAAACACTAGGGGACTTAACAAATCATTTAATGGAGGGTAGAATTACAAGTGCTGTATGATGCAATGTAAACAAAAGTCTCAAATTGCAAAAGTAAGGGCTAATTGTCTTGTGTTTCAATGCTGTTTGAATGGCCTAGACTACGTGACATCCGTGCCTAACTTTCAGTCATACACCCAAATCATTTTTTTTTTTACTGAAACGCAGATATTAAAGTTTTCATTTAGTCCAAAACTGAAACCCCAAAATAAAGTTGGGTAATTGGAAAATTTGGTATCACTGTCTATGAAGCCTGTATTCTTAATGCATTTTAATTAGGGGCTGTCAAACGATTAATCGCGATTAATCGCATCCAAAATAAAAGTTTGTGTTTACATAATATATGTAGGTGCACTGTGTATAACTATTTTGTATATATAAATACACACACATGCATGTATGTTTAAGAAAAAAATATTATTTATATATAAAATATTTATATTTATATATCATATAAATCTATATACAGCATAAAATATTTTTTAAATATATATATATACAAAATAATTATACACAGTGCACCCACATATATTATGTAAACACAAACTTCTATTTTGGATGCGATTAATTGTTTGACAGTCCTAATTTTAATAGATGCACAATGCCTCATAAACAACATTATAATGTGTTGTGGTCTGATAAATACTCCTAAGAACAGTTACATTATAAAACTTGCAAATTTGTGATTTACAACTTTTAACTGTACAATGCATTATAGCACCAGATGCATCACAAGGGTATTCTTAATGCATCATAATGCTTTTTAAACAATCTTGTTGTATCATCTGCCAATAATTTGGCAGTACACTCTAAAAAATGCTGTTTTTAAGTTTAACCCAATTTTTGGAAACATATAGACAAACCCAGCCATTGGTTTACATTTTTAAATTGCATTTTTTAACCCAATGGGTGGGTTTGTCCATATTTTACCCACAATTGGGTTAAAACAACCCAGCATATTTTAGAGTGTATGGTGAAAATGGTGGTTACCATTAGGGTCGCCAACTTCCGAAAAGACAAATGCGGGACAATCGTGCTTCTTTACAGGAAAATAACACTCTAAAAATGCTGGGTTGTTTTAACCCAACTTTAGGTCAAATATGTACAAAACCAGCCATTGGGTTACATTTTTTAATTACATTTTTAACCCAAAGTTTGGGTATGTCCATATTTGACCCAAAGTTGGGTTAAAACAACCCTAACACGTTGTATTTTGCTTAACCTGTTTATGTACAATTTAACTATTTTTACGGTCACACAAAAAAAGTCCCATTACACACAAAACATGTAGTTCAATATAACAGCATTTTCCTGAAAAGAAAGCTTTTGTTACATTTTACTCTACATTTTAAAGAAATTTTAAAATAAAAGCTTTTTTATTTCGGCTAAATCTCCTTTGAAACTTCTATTCATCGAATAATACATTAATACAAAAAAATAAGAATCAGACATGTTTCTTGGGCAGCTCAGGAAGATTTCATGTTTTCTCGTCTGGCTGGATGTTGGACATTGTTTAAATTCACCGAAACTGATTTGCCGAAATCAGAACCCGGCTGGACAATGAAAGGGGGACCGGATCGAACCGGGAGCGACCAGACAGCAGAGGATTCTGTTCGCAAATCAAATTGTTTATCCCAAAAGAATAATTAATTCTCAATTGATAGTTTATTGATATGGTCTGATGCCTGTGATTGGATGATGACCAGTGTTGTGTTGCGGTTGTATCAGTCAGATCAGCATAGCACTCAATAAACGGGACATGGGAGGTCCCAATAATCGGGACGTCCCGGCTAGTTCGGGACCCTAGTTACCATGGTCATTGTTTCTAAGTGGAACGGTGTATTAGAATAATTTCTTAATTGTAGTTTTGAGTGTTTTGCAAGATGGCATAAAAGTTTCTGTTTTAGTTCTCGATGAACGGAAACGATCCAAACTGTACTTTCATCTGAAATTGAGATGTTCAGCCACCGGCAGACACTTCATTAGACTAATTCAGACTGGCTTGAGAAGGTTGTTCATCACAAGAGTGTATTCGCTGATTTGACACGCATCTTCCATTCCGTCGCTCATTAAAATCCCCCCGTCTGTAACCAGAGGTAAAGTATTAATGAATGGTAGAACGCAAACGTTAGCGTGAGGGGATGGAAAGGATCCTCTGCACTGTTTGACACGCATACAAGATTTCTTGTTGATTTGAATCCCAATGTAGACGTTTAGCTCTTATTAAAGGATATTTATTTATGCACTTCATTATTTACTCACCTTCTTTTTCCCGAGAAAAGCGCAATGAGAAACTTTTTTCCGAGTTCATTGTAGTCTTTACGACTCTTGTGCTTTATATGAGAGCTTTGTGTGAGATGAGAAACCTCCACAGACTAGCCATCTTCAGTCTCCTTTCCATACGTCAATGTGATTATTCAGACGGAGGCAAGTAGTGAAGTCATGCCAGAACTGTAATTAGATCTCTGCGGACCTGCTATAGACTCTCCCCTTCACCTCATTATTGCTGAAAAAATTTAACAACGCCCACATGTACGTGTCTACCAATAGCATATTCTATTAACCAACATTATAACTCGCCAGTTTAAAGTATTCCGGAGCTTTAATTTCATTTATAAAACGGTTAGTTCCAATCCTTGATTCTGATTGGTCAATATCTGTGCTACATTTTGCCATATGTGCTGTCTTGAAAAATAAAGTATATATATACGGTATATATATATATTGTATGTATATATATACACTCACCGGCCACTTTATTAGGTACCCCATGCTAGTAACGGGTTGGACCCCCTTTTGCCTTCAGAACTGCCTCAATTCTTCGTGGCATAGATTCAACAAGGTGCTGGAAGCATTCCTCAGGGAGTTTGGTCCATATTGACATGATGGCATCACACAGTTGCCGCAGATTTGTCGGCTGCACATCCATGATGCGAATCTCCCGTTCCACCACATCCCAAAGATGCTCTATTGGATTGAGATCTGGTGACTGTGGAGGCCATTTGAGTACAGCGAACTCATTGTCATGTTCAAGAAACCAGTCTGAGATGATTCCAGCTTTATGACATGGCGCATTATCCTGCTGAAAGTAGCCATCAGAAGTTGGGTACATTGTGGTCATAAAGGGATGGACATGGTCAGCAACAATACTCAGGTAGGCTGTGGCGTTGCAACGATGCTCAATTGGTACCAAGGGGCCCAAAGAGTGCCAAGAAAATATTCCCCACACCATGACACCACCACCACCAGCCTAAACCGTTGATACAAGGCAGGATGGATCCATGCTTTCATGTTGTAGACGCCAAATTCTGACCCTACCATCCGAATGTCGCAGCAGAAATCGAGACTCATCAGACCAGGCAACGTTTTTCCAATCTTCTATTGTCCAATTTCGATGAGCTTGTGCAAATTGTAGCCTCAGTTTCCTGTTCTTAGCTGAAAGGAGTGGCACCCGGTGTGGTCTTCTGCTGCTGTAGCCCATCTGCCTCAAAGTTCGACGTACTGTGCGTTCAGAGATGCTCTTCTGCCCACCTTGGTTGTAACGGGTGGTTATTTGAGTCACTGTTGCCCTTCTATCAGCTCAAACCAGTCTGGCCATTCTCCTCTGACCTCTGGCATCAACAAGGCATTTCCGCCCACAGAACTGCCGCACACTGGATGTTTTTTTCTTTTTCGGACCATTCTCTGTAAACCCTAGAGATGGTTGTGCGTGAAAATCCCAGTAGATTAGCAGTTTCTGAAATACTCAGACCAGCCCTTCTGGCACCAACAATCATGCCACGTTCAAAGTCACTCAAATCACCTTTCTTCCCCATACTGATGCTCGGTTTGAACTGCAGGAGATTGTCTTGACCATGTCTACATGCCTAAATGCACTGAGTTGCCGCCATGTGATTGGCTGCTTAGAAATTAAGTGTTAACGCACAGTTGGACAGGTGTACCTAATAAAATGGCCGGTGAGTGTATATATATATATATATATATATACCTCAAGTTAGTGTACACAATTAGTTCCACATTTTATGTGGAAATTTAATTCACATAATTTTTCATCCATTTGGATCTTGTTTTTGTACAGAATTTTTAACGTTGTGTTTTTGTCAGTGGTGGAATGTAACGAAGTACAAATACTTTGATACTTTACTTAATAACTATGTTTGGCAGACGCGATTAATTTATGGTGTAATTCCGAACCTCTTGGCTTGCCTTAATCCCAACCAAACATATATTACACACGGTGTGTTTCCTATGCACGTAAAAAAAAAAAAAATCGTGTATAAATTGCACGATAAACACACTGCGTGCGAGATGCATTTAGTTGATGTATCTATGGCAACCAAACGTCACTGGTGAGACAAACGTGCAACGAACGGACGCTCAGATTACGTTTTGGCAGGGAAAAACTGATCAGAAAATGTAATGAAAATGTAACAGAAGTTGTAGAAATGTAGTGGAGTAGAAAGTAGAATAATTGCTGCAAAATGTAACGAAGTAAAAGTAAAAAGTATGCACTATTTATTCTACTTAAGTAAAGTAAAGATACGTGAAAAATGTACTTAACATATAGTAAGGATAAGCATGGTTTATATTGCCTAATTGCAAGCTTGTTTCAGAAATGGTGAAAGCAATTTTTTTTCCATCATTATAGGAGTATTAGGTTGAATGAGTTAGAATTAAATGTTTTATTAATCATTAGAAAATAGACATTAAGAAAATCAACTGTTATGCAAGTACTTTTACTTTTAATACTTACAGTACATTTAAAATCAGGTAATTTTTACTTTTTACTTAAGTATGGTTGTCATTGTGCTACTTCTACTTTTACTAAAGTAAAGTAAAGTTATTTGTACTTTTACTTTCAGTACTTCCTCCACCACTGGTTGTTGTTTAATGTAAATTTTACTGTACATACATGGAATATGAAGTTTGAGTTTGGAGAATAAGATTTGAGAGGAAGATTGTCCATGAATAACCACTTAATTTTCTGTTTTTAATACAGATGACTACTGTAGTCATGTGGGTTTTATGCCACAGTTTTGTATTTTTTTCTCATTTTGTGTTCAACATAAGAAAAATAGCAGCAAACTGGTTTGAAACAACATGAGTGTGAGTAAATAAATTCTGGGTTGATCGTCTAATGTGGCTTTAATCGTTCCAGCACACATAAAGGCCCTCTTTCCATCTCAGGCCTGGACGCTTCGATGGCCCTGTGTGTGAAATTGGATTTTGTGTCCAGTTGAGTGCGAACGGCAAAGCCCCCGTCGCCACTGAATCTGGAGGAAAATGTGTAGAAGTGAAACGCAGCGGCCCGAGAAACGGCAGACTGACGCGTGCCAGACTGTTGCTGACCTGAGAGGCACACAGATGTGAAGTACATCTGCCAATTAGTGTGGCGATGGAGTGGGAAGCTGTCATGTGTGTCTTTCCACTTCAACAGAGACGGCTGCCCTGAGACACTACGAGTGGAACTGGTCTTTGTCTCTGACTTTGCAGTTTTTGTGTGTGTGTTTGAGTGTGAACTGGCTTCTGGTGACCTTTAACCTTTATGAATCTGTTAGTAGCTGCGTTTACATTGACACCAATAATCGGACTTCACGTAAACACCTTAATCGAACGGTTCATGCTCATCGTCTCCAAATCATGACCAGAGACGGATAAATATTACGTCTGAGAATAGTCATACACGAACAGCGGCATATTCGTGCAGTTCAAAAATCAACTGTGACGTAAAACACGCATTACTTTATTTATCGTTCATGTAAACACCGTGTTCGGATTCATCAATCGGATTGATTTCATTCGGATTGAACCAAAAGGTGTCCATGCTGGGTTGTTTCGACCCAAATTTGGGTCAAATATGGACAAACCCAAATGTTGGGTTAAAAATGTAATTTAAAATTTTAACCCAACCTCAACTTTCACTTTCAACTGTACATTTTGTAATTTCTTTTGGGTTTGTCCATATTTGACCCAAATCTGGGTTGAAACAACCCAGCATTTTTTTAGAGTGTATGAATGTAATCTGGACGTACTATATTCACCATACTATCATCTTTATGTGATGATACTCACTTCATTATCTCACCGGAAGTAGATCAGGTAGTAGATCCGGGTACTTTTAATCTATATCTAATACAGTATATAGTGCTGTGAATTAGGATATACTTATTTTGTCACTGTATGTACATACAGAAGAAAAAAAACAATTATTGTTCTGCAAAAAAAGTATGATATAAGTTTATTTAATGCGTTGTGTTATGGGTGTTGCTATGAGGGTGCTTTGGTGTGCTGGGTGGTTGCTATGGTTGTCATATCATAATGATGTGTGTGTGTGTGTATATATATATATGGAGAGAGAGAGAGAGAGAGAGAGAGAGAGCGATATTATATATATATATATATATATATATAGATGTATATGTGTGTGTATATATATCTTTGCATCAAACATATAATTCTGCTTTTCAAGTTGTTTATATCAGATGAATTTTTCATCAGATAAGGCCAATTACGTACATTTAATTCAGCACAAGAGGAACTTGATGAGATGGTCTTTGAAGATGAGTTTAATTAACAATTTATTCATGACTCGTGAGGCTTTTTAAATGCACAGTAATTTTAGCTTAATTAGTGAAGGAAAGAACACATTGTGTTTATTCATTAAATAATCAAAGAATCCCTGCTGTTTTTTACTGCAGACTCATTAATATTTCTGAAATGAATTGAAAATTAGATTTATAGAAATATGAAGTGTTCATTTGAGTGTCATTACTCAGAATCTTGTTCTATGTTTGAGCTGTTTTCTTGTGGTTTAACTGTGATGCTCATATGGCATATTACATTTGCCAGTGAGAATCAGTATAGCAGCACGATCATTGATATGTGAACATTCGGAGAAAAAAAAAGGTACAAAAGCTGTCACTGGGGTGTGTCCTACACCTAAGTGTACATATTAGTACTTCAGATGTACATATTGGAATCAAAAGTGAACATATTAGTGCATAATAAAACCTTTTGAAAGGGTACCATCCCAGTGACCGCTTTTGTACCTTATTTTCTGAGCAAATAACAGTTTGGTTTCACTTTATTTTGGTCCCTTTTGCATAGTAGGTAACATTGCTACTCTCAAAAGGGACCATCAAAATAAAAAATTTTTTTTGTCTATTCAGTAATGTATTGCTAACATGCGGCTGACTCTTATGCTGTCAATATTAATTATAAAGCAATTATTGACAAGACAAAGAGAAAAAACACTTGCTGCTTTTACTGTAATTGATTTCTTTGTTCTTCATTACTTACTGACTGTTTACTGGAATAATTACTTGAGTAATTAAATATGAAGCAATGTTTACTTACAGTATATTTATACTTTTTTTATATTCTCTGTTTCCATGCAAATTTTAGTCTTTTTAAAGGAGTAGTTCACTTTTAAAAGAACTTTTGCTGATAATTTACTCACCCCCATGTCATCCGAGATGTCCATGTCTTTCTTTCTTCAGTCGAAACGAAATTAAGGTTTTTGATGAAAACATTCCAGGATTTTTCTCCATATAATGGACTTCAATGGGGTCCAAATGAGAGTTTCAGTGCAAACTGCAAACTGTTCAAAGGGCTTTAAACGATTCCAGGTGATGAATAAGGGTCTTATCAAGCGAAACGATCGCTCATTTAATAAATGAATAACAAAGTTTATCAAAATGAACTAATGTTTTTTCGTGACATTTGGTTCATTCAACGAATGAAATGAATGAGCTGACTCTGGAAAAGATTCGTTCATTTTGATGGAGCGTCACGAACGTGCATCAGAACAGAGCAAGGCGAGCATTTGAGCTTATAAAACTTAAACTTTGTTATTTATTTATTAAATGAGTGATCGTTTCGCAAGATAAGACCCTTATTCATCGTCTGGAATCGTTTAAAGCCCTTTGAACAGTTTGCACTGAAACTCCCTGTCCCTGTTTGGACCCCATTGAAGTCCATTATATAGAAAAAATCCAGGAATGTTTTCATCAAAAACCTTAATTTCTTTTCGACTGAAGAAAGAAAGTCATGGACATCTTGGATGACACGGGGGTGAGTAAATTATCAGCAAAAGTTCTTTTAAAAGTGAACTACTCGTTTAATGGAACAAGGGAACGGACCATTTTTTAAAAATCATGTATTTCTTAAATTTATAAATACAAATCACATAAACTAGATGGTCCATTCCCATGTTCCATAACTGATCATAATTACTATTCAATATTTGATGTAATATTACTAATTGAAATGATAAAAAAGGCTTCATTTTGTGGGGGAGTGTGCATTAATCATAATCACCGGCAGGGTCATTCATGTATTAATCAGTCTGAAGGTTTTCATTAGATAAAAGAATACAGTATTCTGCCATTTCCCCTCCCTCCTCGTTACCTTTCATATCTTTTTTTCATATCTTGTGATTTGTGTATGGTTTCCTCATCCTTCAGCGGGTGTCAGTTGTGTGTTGAGTCTTTGATGCTCCTGCTGTTCCCGTCGGCTTGCAGCTGCTGCTGTCCGAGTGATTGATGCTCAGCCGATGTCGACTTCCATCTCTAGACGACACGAGCAGCGGCTTCAAACAAGTGTTTAGAGGAGCTTAAACATGCCGTGTCTGTGGGTGTAGCTCACGGGTTAAAAGCGCTCCTCTGGACATTAAGCTGGACACACACCATCCGCAGACTAACGTCCTCTAATCTCTCTGTATCTCCTCCATCTGTTCCAGCTTCCTTCCCGTGTGCTTAAAGCAATGTTCTGCTATCAATGCAAGTAAAACTCAGCTTTTTGTGTCATAACAACACATGTATCGTAGATAGTCCCCCCCCCAAAATAAAAATTACTGTGTGAGTAAGAGAGTAAGAGTTAGAGTAAGAGTTTTAGTGTGAGTACTACATTAAACCATTTATATATAATGTTGATTATAGTATAGGGGGAATATTTTTGGGTCCTGATAATGCCAAATGTCTGATGTTACCTGTAAAAAGTGGCCGACATTATTATTATTTTTTTTCAATTGTCTTTTTATTGATTTCAACATTTTATTAACATAAAAGAGAGAAATAATAACAATAATAATAACAATAATAAGAAAAAATATATATATATATATATATATAAAAGTAAAAAAATAAAGTAAATAATAATAACATACGGCAAATTAGATCAAATCAGTCCATGGTCACGGTTCATCCTTTGTGAATGTTCAATTTCAATTTCAGTTTCAATTTATTTATAGAGCACAGATAAACACAACTTCCGTTGACCAAAGTGCTGTACAGAGGGAAAAATACAAATTAAAATACAAACAGCTACAGGGCAATTACTTCCACATTTAGTTTGCATATGACAGGTCAAATAAAAACGTCTTTAATCTCACTTTAAAGATGTGTTAAAGATGTGTTTACATGTTATGTAAACATGGCCGACATTATTTTAAATATATCTAGTCAGAAATGAAAAGGAACAAATCTTTTTTCGAGTCATTTTGTTCATTTCATTCGTTGAATTAACCAAATGACTCAAAAAGATTCGCTCATTTTCATGAATGAGTTCCAACAGGAGAGTCATGATCGCGCATCACAGAACAGAGCAAGGCGAGCATTTGAGCTTATAAAACTTAAACTTTGTTATTCATTTTTAAAATGAGCGATCGCTTCGCTTGATTAGACCCTTATTCATCGTCTGGAATCGTTTAAAGCCCTTTGAACAATTTGCAGTTTGCACTGAAACTATCTTTTGGACCTTGAACCGTTTGGTTCCCATTGAAGTCCATTATATGGAGAAAAATCCTGGAATTTCTTAATTTCTTTTCGACTGAAGAAAGAAAGACATGGACATCTAGGATGACATGGGGATGAGGAAATTATCAGCAAAAGTTTTTTTTTTAAAAGTGAACTACTCCTTTAACACTTGTCAATGAAGCGAGGTCAGACTCTCTGTACAAATATATGCGAGTCTGGTGGGACCAGGCTAGCCCGACACTAGTCCATGTTGAAATTTGACTGTGTACAGCCCTACTTTTGATTTATTCATGATAATGTAGAAATCAATTTGGTATTTCTGTCCGTGTTAAAAATAAATAAATATATTCTGCCCCTGTTTTCCGAATCGTTCCGTCTGCATTAACGAAAGCGTTTGACGTGTTCCTCGTGCCGTTGTTGTGTGTTAGTCGACAGTTCAGTAGTTGAGAGAAAGCTGTGGGTTGCTGGTCATTCATCTGTGTGTGAAGCTGGCTTCGCCTGTAGCAGATCTGTGGGCTGCTAAACACGATCTGGCCTTGAACTCACAGCAGCTCAGTGGAAATCTGTCTTCCTCTAAGATACAGAGCCAAAACGAGCATCCAGTGATCTCCTCTCCACACTGCTGT
Organism: Pimephales promelas; assembly: GCF_016745375.1. The sequence goes on along the minus strand of NW_024121777.1, from coordinate 416,256 downwards.
AGTGTGACCGCAGATATCCAGCCGAGCCTCCATCAAACTCACACACACACACGCTGAAGATCGTGTGAACTCCACTATCTCATGAACCGGTCAAGGTGACCCTTCCTCCCACACTGGGATTCAGTGCCAAGTCAGATTGGTTTATTTAATGCCAGATTAGTGAACCAAAAATGTGCTTGTTCATTTTAAAACATTCAAAAACATTTCTAGGCACTAGGCACGCAATAATCCATGACATTTAAAAGGATAGTTCACCAAAGAATTTAAATTCTGTCATTAATTACTCACCCTCGCCTCTATGACTTTTGTTCAGATCTTCAGAACATGAATTAAGATGTTTTTGATTTAATCTGAGAGCTTTTTGTTTTTTTGTTCATAAAACTGAGATTAAACCACTGGAGTCACATGGATACTTTAATGATGTATTTACTACCTTCCTGGGGTTTGTAAGTGGTAGTTGCGTTGCTGTCAATGGAGGGATTTCATTAAAAAAAATATTGTAATAAGCATATTAGAATGATTTCTAAAGGATCATGTGACACTGAAGACTGAAGTAATGATGCTTTGATCATGAGAATAACTTATTGTAGCCCTCAAACCGTATTCACTTTATAGCCCTTAATCCTGTAATTGTGGACAAATGTGGGCACAGAGGACTCAGGTGTGATCCTAATTTTTATTTATTATAAATGTTATATCACTGTCTTCGATAAAGTTTTGTGTGTCCATTTATGGTGTTTATTTTTATTTTGGGAGTATTTTTGAATTTATTTACTTCAAAAAGTACCATATTTTCTATGTAAATTATGCTTATTTTTATCTTTTATTATTATTATTATTTTTTTTACTACATTAAAATATCATTCCAATAAGTTCTTAGAGCTAAAACCTAAAGATGAAGTGACTTTGCTGTCACCTGGTGTCTTATTTTGGCTTATGCTCTAAATTACAGTTTTTCCCATTCATTTCTATGGGTGCCCATTTTTTAAACCATTTTTTTTTCACCCACTTAACATTGTAGAATTGAGTAAAAAAAAATGTGTGTGTTCAGGAGGTAAACTTAGGAAAAGTAGCCAAGTCTTGTACCGCTCAGATCAAGGGAAGTGTTTTTTAAAAATAAATCAAAACTATTTTGCCCACATTTGTCCAGAATACGGTTTTAGGGTTAAACTATGTTTCAATAGAAAAGTTATTTATAGTTATCAAATAAATGCAACCAAAATTAATAAATCTTACTGATCTGACTGATATTCCAGTTATTAATCTGTGTTTTTCTTAATAAGAATACAGTGTAAGTTCAGAGTACTTTAACAGATACAACTTATGCTTTAAAAAATGGATGAAATTACATGAACTAAGATTTGTTAGTTCATGTGCTCCTGTTGGATTGCACCGACAAAAAGGAAAAATGGACCCAAACTGAAATGTTATCGGCAGAAACATGTGATACGAGCTGTAACAGGAAATTGGTTTCATGAACTCTTGAGTTTTATTTGGTGGGAAAAAGAGCGTTCCTTTATCCACGAGCTGTCCAAATATTTCCCCGCGCCGGCAGACAGCTCGAGTGAACGTGTCAGATGCGGTGTGTGTGTGTGTGTGGAGTTTAAGGCAGTGAGCCGGAATGATTCGGTGGTCACTCCTAATATCGAGTGTCTTCTTCAAGTGCTGCCTGTGACTGTTTAATTCATATTGATTAGCAATACAAACGGCACCCTCTGAGCAGCTTTACACACTTCTGTAGTACTTCTTAAAGGGATAGTTCACTTTGAAAATAATTTTTGGTATGTTTAAGCTTACTTCAAGGGCATATGTCTTTGTTTTTAGGTCAAACTGTTCTTGTCTGTCAGTCATAAAATGGAGGTCTATGGTCACCACTCATGCACAGAGAAGTCCAAATGAAACATGATTTAATGACTCGTAAATGGCCTAAGACATGAAACGAGCGGTTTGTGTGAGAAAACATACAGTATTTATTAGGGCTGGGTAATAAATATCGATTTTTCGATATTAATCGATTCTCATTTTTACGAACCGATATCGATTCTTAAATCTCAAGAATCGATTAGTCATCCTGTTTCATTTGAATGAATGGGACATTGTATCGCGGCTGCGCGCATCCAAAAAAATCGCAATAATCTTTGTCCTTTGTTACTATTGATATGAAACAAAGTCTCAATTTTCAAATTACGTCCATTTTCTTTAGAAATTCAAAAACATAAACAGCGTTTTGGCGCTGTGGCGTGAGATCGCTCTGGAGAAGCAGCAGCGCTGATCTCTCTTCCGGCTTAATAATACCAGTTACAGAGCGAAATAAACATGATTGAGCATCTGAAAGTGAGTTAAAAGATCAAAATCCGTATCATGTCACATTGATTCGCTCAATCAGCGTTTCAACCGTGGAAAGACGTCAGTTAAACAGCTTGTAATTAATGTCATGTATCGTCATATTTACCTCAGAAAACCCACATAAACTCGTTAGTCAGCTGGAAAAAAATAACTCTAGAGAGGAGCATTTTGCTAAATATATACACTATATTACATATGCATTATAATCTTAATGTTCTTCAATATTTAATGCATATTTGAATAAATCTGGCAAGTTTTTATGACAGCCACCATTTAAATGTTTATATTTCATATAATCTTCTTATTATAAAAATAAATAAAAGTGTAATTTAAGTGATTGTACAGCTACAAAACAGTTCATTATTACCTTCATATTAGGCTAATGAAGTCTATAGGCTACAACTAGACTCCCATAGTTTACAGCATTAGTAAAGAGATTTGATTCCCTTAAGAAAAATGGCCATTTATTGTAACTGATATCCAAAATAATCGATATTGAATCGAATCGAATCGAAATCGAATCGAATTGCAAGCTTGTGAATCGAAATCGAATCGAATTGTGAAATTTGTCTCAATACCCAGCCCTAGTATTTATATAGTTTTACCTCTTGTAACCACAGCCACGTCCAAGTGATCTGAGGGCGAGGGCGCTTCGGTCTGCGCAAGCGTCGGAAAGCGCCGGAAGTGATTTCTTGCGTGGTTGCGGAGACCATAGATATGTATATAAAGGCTAGATGTGTTACGGCGGTGTTTCCATCGTCATCACCGGCCATCTTGTCGAAACACAACTACTCTTATCTTGTTGAAATCTTGACGGATTCACAAACGGTTTGGTTTCTTACAAACGTTATTAACGTGCCTATAATTATCTGGATGATTATTTATTTATACACTTTTTTTATTCATAAGTATGCAGTGTCATAACTACATCTCTGACGTTTATAACAAAACAAACCGTTTGAAAATCGAGCAAGTTATGGTCATTTAAATAGTACATGTACCATTAACACAATGTTACGAGTGAGCGAGCTGCCTGTGACAAGATGGCCGCCAGGTGCAGACGTCGACCTCCATTTGTCCAGCAGCGCGGACGACATATCTAGCCTTTATATACACATCTATGGCGGAGACGCCAAAACAACATTTCGGAGCCTTTAAGATTGCATAATTTGGGCACTTTAATATTTGTTAATGAAAATAGTCCAAAAAGAGGCAATAAATTAAAAAAATGCACACCTAGTTCTCCTAAACCATGTTGAGAATAGAGAGAAAGTGAAGACTTTAGACTCGTGTCTCGAGATCTCACCGATGTTTCAAACTGTGCTCAGATCTGCTATCCCAATGTTTGCGCTCAGTTCTGAGTTTCAATATGAACTCAAAGACAGTCTGAGAAGCTGCAATTTACATTCATTTTATAGCTCTATACTTGTCATGAATGATGTCATCTGTCATCAGTGGATATTAGGAGACACATCTGAGACGAAGTTTATACCCAAGATAGCTTCCGATCACCATATTCAGCAATATGAACAAGCGACTATCCGCACCCGTCCGTTACTGACCTCCCACACAGATTTCTTTATGTTTCCTCCCCGGTGGCCGTCTCTCATTAAAGTGTGTTTAATTAGGGCTCTAATAGAGGTAAGTAATGGAAAAACACATGCACTCACAACCCTTATCGCTCCAGCAATTTCCTCTCAAATTAAAAGTCATTACTGCTTCACACTTTTATGAGATTGCTGTGTCACTTGACATGGCTTAACCATGACCAGACATCCCATCAACAGATTTTCAGTAATTGTCAGTTGAACACCTGCCATGATTTTGATACTAAAAAATATCATGAGTCCATAAAAATAAATAGAATAAAGAGCACAATCTGCAGAGGGGATTCCACTTTTATCCTCTCGAAAGAAAATCACACGACAACGACGCCCTATTTCAGTCAAATCTAAAAACTGTACATTCATAATTTACTCCTCTCGATCTCAAATGTACATTTCTTCCTCCTCTCTTACAAAGAACACAAAAGATGTTTTGAGTAGGGCTGTAACAATATATATTGTTGGGTAAGTTGCTCTAAAAAAGTAATTAATTACTAGTTAATTACCTCTTCAACAATGTAATTACTGTACGAATCACTCTATTTGATTACTTTTAATTACTAATTACTTTCAAAATCCCATTTCAATCTCAACCAGCTGAATAATACAAGAGTAGACATGAATCTGTTTTAATTTCTTTCAAATAAATACTATAAAATTGCATGAATTATCCTTAAACTGACCAAGGTGGAGAAGGTTACATTATAAAATGTACAATACATTTTGATGTTAAACCCACTATTGTTTTATGTCTGATCTCATGACATTTCACACTTTTTCATGCATATTTTACAATAATTACGTACGAATTTGTACGAGTGCGGTCGTACGATTTAGACACCTCATAAAATGCATACGAATCGCTGTGAGATCGGATTGATCTATACACGGTATTTACCTCAATTACATCAGAAGTAACTACAGATAAATTAATAGTAATCCCTTACTTTACATTTTCAAGGGAAAAGTAATTAAATTACAATTAGTAACACTGCTCACAATGCATTGCAATACAGAAATGCAACAGTATGTATTGTGTATAGTTCACCCAAAATAAAAATATTAATGTGTGAGAAATAACAAGTTTTCAGAGTTTTTGTGTCAGTACTACATTATATAATGTTGAATGTAATGTATAATAATGCACTCGTGGGTGCTGATAATGCCAAATGTCTGATGTTACCAGTAAAAAGTGGCTTACATTATTTTAAATATATCTAGTCAGTGACATAGATCAAGCGTATTCATCTACAATAATTCTGTATTTTCATCTTCAGAATAATGAAAATTGTTATTCTGGTGTCTCTATTGTCTTTGTGTGTGTAAATGAATAGTCTTGAACTCGGTGCTGAAAACCCAACGTAATATCAAATTTAGCATTTTAATCAACAGTACAGTTTTTGTTAACCTTTCACCATGTCTTGGAGAATCGCAATAATATCGAATCGTGACATGAGGACGATGTACACACAACTCACAATACAATACAGTGAAAGCATACAATGAACATGAGCTGTTCATTTTATTTTATTTTTTCAAATACACTACCGATCAAAGATTAGATTTTTTTAAATGTTTTTGAAAGAAGTCTCTTCTTCCCACCAAGGCTGCATTTATTTAATCAAAAATACAGTAAAAACTGTAAATTTGTTTTCTATATGAATATATATCAAATTCGAATTTATTCCTGTGATAAAAGCTGTATTTTCAGCATCATTACTCCAGTCTTCAGTGTTACGATCTTTCAAAAAAAAAAAAAAAAATCTTTCAGTTTTTTGACTATTTTTCAAGATTCTTTGATTAATAGAAAGTTCAAAAGAACAGCATTTATTTGAAGAACAAATCTTTTGTAACATTATAAATCGTTACTGTCATTTTTGATTGATTTGATGCATCCTTGCTGAATACAAATATTAATTTCTAAACAGTAACACATTACAGTATGAGATGGCTGAATTAAAGGAGTAGTTCACTTTTAAAAAAAACTTTTGCTGATAATTTACTCACCCCCATGTCATCCAAGATGTCCATGTCTTTCTTTCTTCAGTCGAAAAGAAATTAAGGTTTTTGATGAAAACATTCCCGCATTTTTCTCCATATAATGGACTTCAATGGGAACCAAACGGTTCAAGGTCCAAATGAGAGTTTCAGTGCAGCTTCAAAGGGCTTTAAATGATTCCAGACGATGAATAAGGGTCTTATCAAGCGAAACGATCACTCATTTAAAAAATAAAAAACAAAGTTTAATTTTTATAAGCTCAAATGCTCACCTTGCTCTGTTCTGTGATGCGCGTTCGTGACTCTCCTGTTCGAACTCGTTCATCAAAATGAACGAAACTTTTTTCGTGTCATTTGGTTCATTCAACGAACAAAATGAACGAGTTGACTCGGGAAAAGATTTGTTCATTTTGATGAACGAGTTCGAACAGGAGAGTCACGAACGTGCATCACAGAACAGAGCAAGGCGAGCATTTGAGCTTATAAAACTTTAACGTTGTTGTTTATTTATTAAATGATCGATCGTTTCGCTTGATAAGACTCTTATTCATCGTCTGGAATCGTTTAAAGCCCTTTGAACAGTTTGCAGTTTGCACTGAAACTATCTTTTGGACCTTGAACCGTTTGGTTCCCATTGAAGTCCATTATATGGAGAAAAATCCTGGAATTTCTTAATTTCTTTTCGACTGAAGAAAGAAAGACGTGGACATCTTGGATGACATGCGGGGGTGAGTAAATTATCAGCAAAAGTTTATTTTAAAAGTGAACTAGTCCTTTAATAAACATCACTAAAAATGTTTATCAAATGAAAGATAGAAAGCATTATTTAAGAAAAGTATAAGCAGAGCAAATTATCTCCAGAAATAAGTGGTTGTTATTTGTCGTATGTGGCCAGGCTTGAGTCGATGTTCAGCTGACTCATCCGTTCTGTTTTTGGACCGATGCGGGAGTAAACATAGCATGATGGTATATGGAGAATCTTCAGCCCATGACCACAAGCCCCCGTTTCCGACAGCAGATAACACATCACATCCCTGGCGCTGTCACAGGTGGGCTGTTTACCGTGACATCGGTCCCTCTCTGGGAACCCTGTTTCCTCATTAGGAATTCTGAAGCTGTCACTTTAGCTGCACTGTGGTCCATATGGAGCCACCGTAAAGTGTCACACTCCACTTTTAACTATCTGCTGCATTGGCAGTTCTTAAAGGTACAGTTGTTTTCATCCCTCGAAGCAGGGCCACAGGTGGTGAAAATTGCTCTTCGGGAGGAAAGTCTGTTCTGTGAGTGGCAGATGGTACGAGTTTGCCTAGTTAAGCCTGCAAATCAGGAGAATCTGTAGAGGAGCCATTAATAAGACATAAATTGAGCATTATTTTTGGCAGATTGTATTTTCCTCGTGTTATAATGGAGCCATCATTTCTGCAGGTCTCAAACGTCAACGAACGTGTTTTCTGCTTTGAGTGTCTGTTAGCATATGGTGTGTGATCAAATATTTACACACATATCATGATTTAAATATCACGGGGTTGCCTTAACTGTATATCATCAGGCTCCGCACAATCAGCTTTGAAGTGTCGTACGGTACGAGCCGTGTTACGTGCAGAAAGCTTTGGGAAACTGGCTGATTGACGACTTGAATGAGTGAAATGACAGTCGTGGCCTACATTTCCTCATTAGGAATAACTCATCCAGCGGCCTGTGCAGATATGTTCCTACTGCTCATGTGTCAGGCCTCATCTTTGTTTTTTTGACTAGCTGGGAGAACTGATTTCCATCACAGTGTGATAGTGAAAAGACTTTGACGAGCTGGTCAGTTGATTTGAAGATGCTGTTTGATTGTGGTACAAAAGGACAGACAGTGATGCCTCAGGCATTGTCATTTCAGCACAAGGAAGCCGGACCAGGATTGGAGGAGAATCTGTATGTTATATTTCGGTAACACTTTAGTTTAGGATCCAGTTCGGTTAGACTGCTGAATGAGCACCCTTCCCTACTACCTCCTTCTCTTACCGAATTTACTCATCTAACACTACACTCTCAGAAAAAAAGGTACAAAAGCTGTCACTGGGGCTGTACCTTTTCAAAAGGTACACTTGGGTACCTTAGTGGTACATAATAGCACCTAATATGTACATAATAGCACCTGAAATGTACAGTTTAGCTCATGAAATGGACATGTTAGCACCTAAAATGTGCATATTACCACCTAAAATGTACATATTAGCACCTAAAATGTTCATATTACCACCTAAAATGGACATAGTAGCTCATGAAATGGACATATTAGCACCTAAAATGTACATATTATCACCTAAAATGTGCATATTAACACCTAAAATTGACTTATCACCTAATGTGCATATCACCACCTAAAATGGACATATTAGCTCATGAAATGGACATATTATCACCTAAAATGTACATATTACCACCTAAATTGGACATATTAGCTCATGAAATGGACACATTATCACCTAAAATGTACATATTAGCACCTACAATGTATATATTATCACCTAAAATGTACATATTATCACCTAAAATGTACATATTAACACCTAAAATGGACATATTAGCACCTAAAATGTTCATACTAGCACCTAAAATTGACATATTAGCACCTAAAATGTTCATATTAGCACCTAACATGTTCATATTATCACCTAAAATGTACATATTACCACCTAAAATGTACATATTAACACCTAAAATGTACATATTATCACCTAAAATGTACATATTAACACCTAAAATGGACATTATCACCTAAAATGTACATATTAACACCTAAAATGTTCATATTAGCACCTAAAATGTTCATATTATTACCTAAAATGTACATATTACCACCTAAAATGGACATATTAGCTCATGAAATGGACATATTATCACCTAAAATGTACATATTAGCACCTCAAATGTACATATTAGCACCTAAAATGGACAAAAGTGTAGCTTTTGAAAAGGTACTGCCCCAGTGACGGCTTTTGTAACTTTTTTTCTGAGAGTGTATTTAACATTACTCACATCAACATTTCTTATCATAAGCGCCGGGGAACAGATTCTGACAGTTTGATTTTTGTGATGACAAAGAAAACAAACTAGATTTCCATCTTTAAATACAATATTCTGCACAGGAGAAGCGACCCTTCTGTCCATTATTGGGCCCCCATTGATTCTGTCCGTCTGTAAAGTCCAGTTTGTGGTGTTGTCTCTCATAACCTCTGCGCTCTGCTGCATGTCAACAATGAGACCCAGTCAATTACCTGTTCCTCTTCTGAGGTTACTCTCAAATCCTCAAACAATTCATCACATGACTCTGTATTGAGACAACAGATCGATTCCCTTTTAAATGGAGGGAGGGCTGAACTTTAGATTTATCCACTGCTTCCCTGTGAAAAGGGGAGTTTGTTGTTATAGAAATGGATTAGCAGTCATAGCAATCTCGATTCAGGAGATAGGCTAACAGATTTGCTCCCTCATAAAGTATAGATGAGAATGTGTGTAAAATGCACATTGTTAATCCATAACCTCACTTTGCTGATTTGCTCCTTTTGCTGATTATTATGGATTTGGTGACCTAGTGCAGCCTGTATACACGGATAAATAACTATTATAAATAATATTTACTTTTAATAATTTCACAAGTGTCTCTAAATAAATGCTGTAGTTGGAGGCTGTTGAGAGAAAAAGTGGATTGGTGATGTCAGCTATAAGGGAAAGTTCATTTACAATTCATACAACACAAAATAGAGAATATAATCATAATGCTCACAGGGACTTATGTTAGCTTGTTTCTGCGATTGAATAAAAAATAAATAAATAAATAATTGCGTCTTTTTATCTCACAATTGCGAAATATGAAGTCAGAATTGTGAGAAATAAAGTCGCAATTGCGAGAAAAAAGTAGCAATTCTGAGAAATAATGTCGCAATTGCGAGAAAAAAAGACAGAATTCTGACTTTTATCTCACAATTGCGAGTTTACTTCTCTCAATTCTAACTTTATAACAGATAATTGCGAGTTTATGTCTCAAAATTCTGACATCTTTTCTCAGAATTGTGAGATATAAACTCGCAATTGCGACTTATCGGGCCAATTATAAGGGGTAAAAAGACTAACTTTTCCTCTCAGAATAGTTTAAATCTCGCAATTCTGACTTTATATCTCGCAATTCTGACTTTATATCTCGCAATTCTGACTTTATATCTCGCAATTCTGACTTTATATTTCACAATTCTGACTATATCTCGCAATTCTGACTTTATATCTCGCAATTCTGAATTTATATCTCGCAATTCAGACTTTATATCTCGCAATTCTGACTTTATATCTCGCAATTCTGACTATATCTCGCAATTCTGACTTTATATCTCGCAATTCTGAATTTATATCTCGCAATTCTGACTTTATATCTCGCAATTCTGACTTTATATCTCGCAATTCTGACTTTATATTTCACAATTCTGACTTTATATCTCGCAATTCTGACTTTATATCTCGCAATTCTGACTTTATATTTCACAATTCAGACTTTATATCTCGCAATTCTGACTTTATATCTCGCAATTCTGACTTTATATCTCGCAATTCTGACTTTATATCTCGCAATTCTGAATTTATATCTCGCAATTCTGACTTTATATCACGCAATTCTGACTTTATATCTCGCAATTCTGAATTTATATCTCGCAATTCTGACTTTATATCTCGCAATTCTGAATTTATATCTCGCAATTCTGAATTTATATCTCGCAATTCTGACTTTATATTTCACAATTCTGACTTTATATCATGCAATTCTGACTTTATATCTCACAATTCAGACTTTATATCTCGCAATTCTGACTTTATATCTCACAATTCTGACTTTATATTTCACAATTCTGACTTTATATCTCGCAATTCTGACTTTATATCTCGCAATTCTGACTTTATATCTCGCAATTCTGACTTTATATCTCGCAATTCTGACTTTATATCTCGCAATTCTGACTTTATATTTCACAATTCAGACTTTATATCTCGCAATTCTGACTTTATATCTCGCAATTCTGACTTTATATCTCGCAATTCTGACTTTATATCTCGCAATTCTGAATTTATATCTCGCAATTCTGACTTTATATCTCGCAATTCTGACTTTATATCTCGCAATTCTGACTTTATATTTCACAATTCTGACTTTATATCTCGCAATTCTGACTTTATATCTCGCAATTCTGACTTTATATTTCACAATTCAGACTTTATATCTCGCAATTCTGACTTTATATCTCGCAATTCTGACTTTATATCTCGCAATTCTGACTTTATATCTCGCAATTCTGAATTTATATCTCGCAATTCTGACTTTATATCACGCAATTCTGACTTTATATCTCGCAATTCTGAATTTATATCTCGCAATTCTGAATTTATATCTCGCAATTCTGAATTTATATCTCGCAATTCTGACTTTATATTTCACAATTCTGACTTTATATCATGCAATTCTGACTTTATATCTCACAATTCAGACTTTATATCTCGCAATTCTGACTTTATATCTCACAATTCTGACTTTATATTTCACAATTCAGACTTTATATCTCGCAATTCTGACTTTATATCTCGCAATTCTGACTTTATATCTCGCAATTCTGAATTTATATCTCGCAATTCTGACTTTATATCACGCAATTCTGACTTTATATCTCGCAATTCTGAATATATATCTCGCAATTCTGAATTTATATCTCGCAATTCTGACTTTATATCTCACAATTTTGACTTTATATCACGCAATTCTGACTTTATATCTCACAATTCTGACTTTATATCTCGCAATTCTGACTTTATATCTCGCAATTCTGACTTTATATCAATCAATTCTGACTTTATATCTCACAATTCTGACTTTATATCTCGCAATTCTGACTTTATATCTCACAATTCTGACTTTATATCACGCAATTTTGACTTTATATCACGCAATTCTGACTTTATATCTCGCAATTCTGACTTTATATCACGCAATTTAGACTTTATATCACGCAATTGTGACTTTACATCTCGCAATTCCGAGAAATAAAGTCAGAATTGTGAGATATAAACTCGCAATTGTGAGAATAAAAGTCAAAATTGTGAGATAAAGTCACAATTAGCTTTTTTTATTTTTCATTCTGCGGTGGAAACAAGCTTCCATAGGAAATAAAAATTCCTTGCATCCATTGATATATATATATATTTCTTTAATTAGGTACGAAAGAAATACAAAATGTTTGACTTTGCAATAGTATATGAGAATATTGAGATGACCAATCAGATTAAAGTATTCCTGTGTAATTCCTGTGAGTTGATTTACTCACAGGATCAGTCAAGTTATGTTAATGATTACACTTTCAAAACCGTTGCATATAATAATTTCTGCTTTCATTTATACAGATCAAGAGGTCTGTTGAATTTACGGACTGTATAAGCAGCAATATGCAACAGATGTGGTAACCAGATATTAATATAAGAATAACTAAAGCTGAATGAGCTAAAATCAGCCTACGGCACTATTTCACCCTTATCCTTAATGTGCCTTTACTAATTTTCTCGTTCAAGCAGCTCATTGCTGGTGAATTATGAAGCTGGTTCTTCACAGGCAGAAAGGCCTGAAAGAGAGGTCCTCTTCTGTAATTTACCTGAGAAAATGTAATTGTCAGAAAATGTCACATGTGATGCCAGTGAATACTCTTATCAGCGCTGCGAGTGCCATGTCTGTCCGCCACCATTTAAATGCAAATCAAACTCTAAGATGAAGGAATAACTGAAAATGAAAATGTTCAAGCACTTAGCAACTTCAGGAGCAGGTTAATTCTTTGAATTAAAGTTAGAACAATGTCAGAGTTGTGGCCAAGTGCTGTCTGTCCAGATTTCCCAGAGGAAATGCTGGTTGTTGGAATAGCCATTGACTTCCACAGTAGGAAAATATACTATGGACGTCATTGGCCACTTCAACTGTTTGGTTATACCAACTTTCTTCAAAATATCGTCGTTTGTGCAAACTGCAAACTGTTCAAAGGGCTTTAAACGATTCCAGACGATGAATAAGGGTCTTATCAAGCGAAACGATCGCTCATTTTTTTTAAAAAATAACAAAGTTTAAGTTTTATAAGCTCAAATGCTCGCCTTTCTCCGCTCTGTGATGCGCGTTCGTGACTCTCCTGTTCAAATCAAAATAAAAAATGTTTTTTGTGTGTCATTTGGTTCATTCAACGAACGAAATGAATGAATTGACTCGGGAAAAGATTCGCGAGCTCGAAACACATTTTCGGGCAGACTCACTAGTAGCCTAGACTTGTTGTTTAACGACTGCGCTCTGTTACCGGTAGGCGTGGCCTCCTAGGGCAGCGAAGCAAGTGCATTCTGGGAGTTGTTGTCTTTCATCCACATAAGCCAAAGATACATTTTCTGGCTTTTCTCAGTCTAGAAAGCTCCAAATTCAAAACTAATTTCACATTTCGTCTACATAAATGACCCATTTTAAATACACATTCGTCTTTCCAGAGGTGACGTATCCCTATTTGCTTTTAAATCAAGAACTGCTTTGGGACGTTGTTGATATGTGTGTCGACATGGCAACCTCTTATTAAAGCTATCTTCCTTTTACAACGTCGCCTATTATTTCACTGTCTACATCCGACAGCTCGACTGCTGTCCGCACAATAACCGGCAACCCAACCAATCTCTGTTCAATTAAATGTTCTCGCTTCCCTTTGTGTTACACAGCACTTGGAAAATTGAACACCACAAACAAATAGCTATTGTTCTGGACAAGCTGACCAAATTTAATTACACCTCACGGTGTCTTCGGCCAAATAAAGACACAGTTTGATAAATATAAAGCTAAGTGTCTGTATTGCCGTTGTGAATGGCTTTATAATGGAGTGCACCACCAGAGGATTTACGCTTCCCTTTGTTGTTTGTGTTAAACTGGAATACTTTTAGCACTTCAGTTTGAGACGTCTGTGTGTGTAGAGAAAAGAACGGGGACAACAAATGTGCGGCAATAGAGGAACCTCCACTGGGGCCGCGGATCAAACGCTAGTGGGATCAAACTGAGTCGAATCATTTCATCTTTTAGGCTCTCCTGATCCCCACGTGTGTTTTATGACGCCTTCCTCTGTATAGCGGACATATTTGGTGTTTACACACTGGCATCCACAGAACAGAAGATGCATGTCTTCCTATTTTGTGCGCTAAGGTATTTTGGGAGGTCGCTAGGGTGTTATGGGTGGTTGCTATGGTGTTTCTATGGTGTTCTATGGTATTTTGGGTGGTTTCTAGGGTGTTCTGAGTGGTTACTATGGTGTTGCTAGGGTGTACTCGGGTATTTTGGGAGGTTGCTAGGGTGTTCTGGGTGGTTGCTATAGTTTTTCTATGGTGTTCTATGGTATTTTGGGAAGTCGCTAGGGTGTTCTGGGTGGTTGCTATGGTGTTTCTATGGTGTTCTATGGTATTTTGGGTGGTTTCTAGGGTGTTCTGAGTGGTTACTATGGTGTTGCTAGGGTGTACTCTGGTATTTTGGGAGGTTGCTAGGGTGTTCTGGGTGGTTGCTATGCGGTTGCTAGGTTGTTCTAAGGTATTTTGGATGGTTGCCAGAGTGTTCTGTGTGGTTGCCATGGTGTTTCGGTTGTGTTCTATCGTATTTTGGGTGGTTTCTAGGGTGTTCTGGGTGGTTGCTATGGTGTTGCTAGGGTGTACTAAGGTGGTGGTTGATATAGTGAACTATTTATGATTTTAAAAGTTCCTAAGTGTATGAATTCATGAGAATTATATGAGTTTAGAGTTTATTTTGTGTTTGCTTTGGGGAATTGTGCTCATTCTTAAAGACTATTTCAGATGACTGAAAGCTGTCAGTCGCTCAGGTGACATGTATTAATTAATTAAAGGTACACTATATATATATGTGTGTGTGTGTGTGTGTGTGTACAGTTTAGATGACAATATATATATATATATATGAACAGTTTAGATGGCAAGAATCTTAAGCTGACTAGCTGAAGTCATTACTGTCGCTTTACCCATTACACGATACTTCATTGAAAATAAATTTTAGTGCATCACTACAACAACTATAATGAAATGAGGCTTTACAATAGATAATGGTTTACAATGAGCTCTGTTAGAGAGATGCATAAGGCAATACATCTGTTCAGTAAAACACCTCACCCATTAAATTACATTTCGAGTTGAGTAACGTCACTTTTATAACATTTCAAATCCCTCAGTTCTCGTCATCCTATGCCTAGCCTGAAACATAGGAAGTAACTTTGGCAAATAAGTCACATAATCCGCACATATAGAGTTCACATGACTTAGCTTGTCCACAAGGCATGTTTGCCAGAGCTGTATTATACCATGATGAACTCCAGCATACTATGGACAACTTGTGCAACTAGACTGATGACTTTATGAGAACTTTTTTAAATGATGATGTACTTAAGGACAGATGACAGCAATGTTCTGTTGTCAATCACATGCATTTGCGGGGGTATTCTGGGAAAAATGGAAATTTTGCTCGCCTTTCAGTGTTACACAAATTAACTGCAATATTCAAACTGTTCTCTAAGGAGGAGGAAGAAGAAACACTGTGATAGATTCAGTTGGCGACACAAGAACGCCTCCAGCTTTACGGTCTGACATGCACATTGAAAGACTCCTTCATCGCCTGGCATTCATGAGAAGATCCATCATTTGGTGGGAAATATAAAGAGAAGATCTGTTAGTGTACAGTAGTTGAAGCTCCATGACTTTGCTGGGTTTCATCAGTACTGCTCAGTGTCTGGGCCTGAAGAGTGTTTAACATTTTAGCTCATTAGCTCTGAAACTGAATGCTTGGCAAGCCACAGGTAGCAAAGGGGTTGAGTTGAAGCACTGACTTGAAATCCTCAGTTATCACCACCCACATGCTGTCAGATTTACAAACACTTTCCTCATCTTCTCATGTTTGTGCTGTGATGACTATTCCTGTCTTTATAAACACAAAGCAATTCTACTCAGTAGAAATGCATGCATTTTTTTACTTTAAGGAGCTGTATGCAAGAAATTTATTTCAATTAATCATACATTTTCCCTGATATGTCACAAATCATGTTCATTTCAAACACTTATATCACTGACAACAGTAGTCCAGTCAGGATATTGTCATTTAAAAAGTGAAGTTGCAGCCCTCGACTGATGTTGATGATGTCATGTGGTGTTTTGGTCTGATGCGTCACCCTCTACCAATCACGGAGTCAGTAGGGTTGCGGCATCCGGGTTGCCAGGTCTTCTCTAGTTACCACACCTGCAGATACTAACGTGTGAGAATCGGATGAAAAACTGTCTAACGTCGTCTTGAAATACTTTGTGACAAAGTCCGAAATAAATAATCAACAAAAAAAAAACTCACTATGTAGGACTCGTCACTTGCACATTGGAAGCTTCTTGTCGCAGCCTACGTTCCTGCTGGATCCTGCTGCATATCTGGCAACCTCGAGTCAAGGGGAAGGGGGGATACACCCTAATTTGAAAGTGATTGCAGTACCAGTATTGGCCACAAAATCTTGCATATGAAGAGTTCAGATGCAAAAGCCTCTAAGTGCCATTTGAAATTTTCTTCTAGAATGATCATTTTTATCAAGCTTGTATATTTAAGTTCAGTGATTTTACTTAAATGGCAATGATGATTACCTATTAATTGTTATTTAAGTGAAATTACTGAAATTTAATATACAAGTTTGATAAAAATCATCATTAAAGAAGAAAATTTCAAATGGCATTTAGAGGCTTTTGCATCTGAACTCTTCATATATGCTCCTTTAAAACTGTTTTTTAAATTGAATTTAACTAATACTTAGCATTAATTGTGTATTGTTAATTTAGTAAAGTCTCTAAATTATGATTATTATATTTATATTACACTTATATTACAATATTTTGAAAATATGTCTTCCCAAATTTCTCACTCTACAAAATGCTGGGTTGTTTTAACCCAAATTTGGGTCAAATATGGACAAACTCAAATATTAGGTTAAAAATTTAATTTAAAAAATTTAAAGATTGTCCATATTTGACCCAAAACTGGGTTAAAACAACCCAGCATTTTTTAGAGTGTAATAAATAAAAATAAAATTGTGATATGAAATGATATTTAGTGGACGAACAACTCAACTCAAGGAAAACTGACATGACCAATATCCTTGAGACAGTACAGCTTATTAAACATACTGTAATGTGTAATATAATGACTCTCACAGCGTTGTTTTCATTGGTGCTACACTCTAAAAAATGCTGGGTTGTTTTAACTCAATTTTGGGTCAAATATGGACGAACCCGGCCACTGGGTTAAAAATGTCATTTAAAAATGTACTGTAACCCAATGGCTGGGTTCGTCCATATTTGACCCAAAATTGGGTTAAAACAACCCAGCATTTTTTAGAGAGTATCTATCCAGACAGGTCCACGGCTGCTGTTTAAGCAACACTGCGTCAAGTTCAGCATATCAGCACATATTATTCTGTGTTCAGCAACTTTATAAGTGATGGATGCAAGTGTGAACTATGATTGATTACCCAATCATATAATGTGACGCATATCTCAAAGACATAAGTCTTAAATGTACAGTAATTTTAAAAACATTTTTACCTTTTTTGTGCAAGAAACATAAGGAGACCAGGCAAAAACTGCTATGAATGTGTATAAAATGACCCCTTTAATACTCTTTTCCTTGGGTTTTAGAAGTGCTACATTCTTCAGTGTACTTACAAATGACATATGAACCTCTTGTTTGAGTTCCTCTCTATATAATGGCGTTTTTGACACAGCACATAAATCTAGTCCGCCTCCTCTAACATTTGCACTGCTGCAGATTTCCGATATGCGGATTAGTCTTATAAGAGATCCGCCGATGGAGACCTCTGCTGCCGTTTTCTATCCGCGCTTATTTTTCTCAGGATTCAGAAAGCAATCTTCTTGGTCTCTGCTTTAAATAACATCTCGGCTTCGAGCTTTTAGAGATGGCCCACGTTTTTGTTTTTTTTTTCTTTTTTTTCCCCCACTCAAAACTGATTTTCAGTAGTATCTTGGATCATGAAAGATTCATGAGTTTACATTTCCACGGATGAATTATGGATGACTCCTAATTATTTTTTACAGCATTTAATTAATTCATCTGCTCCACAGTGAACGGTCCAAATCAGATGCTAGTGCTGTAATAGAGAGCATTTGATCTGGGGGTTTGGGCTTAACGCCGGCCCACCATGGGTTCAGGTGTTGTTATCTGGTGGATGGATATGAGTGCTTCTGCTCATTCTTCTTATAGATGGTGTGACTATAGCGGTCAGCTCATATGTTTTAAAGGAGTAGTTCACTTTTTAAAAAAACTTTTGCCGATAATTTACTCACCCCCATGTCATCCAAGATGTCCATGTCTTTCTGTCTTCAGTCGAAAAGTCGAAAAGTTTTTGATGAAAACATTCCAGGATTTTTTCCATATAATGGACTTCAATGGGAACCAAACGGTTCAAGGTCCAAAAGACAGTTTCAGTGCAGCTTCAAAGGGCTTTAAACGATTCCAGACAATGAATAAGGGTCTTATCAAGGATCCTTTGAGTCATGACTCGAAAAAAGATTCAGAATAGGAGAGTCACGAACACGCATCACAAAACAGAGCAAGGCGAGCATTTGAGCTTATAAAACTTAAACTTTGTTATTTATTTTTTAAATGAGTGATCCTTTCGCTTGATAAGACCCTTATTCATCGTCTGGTGTCATTTAAAGCCCTTTTAATAGTTTGCAGTTTGCACTGAAGCTCATTTGGACCTTAAACCGTTTGGTTCCCATTGAAGTCCATTATATGGACAAAATCCTGGAATGTTTTCATCAAAAACCTTAATTTCTTTTCGACTGAAGAAAGAAAGACATGGACATCTTGGATGACATGGGGGTGAGTAAATTATCAGCAATTTTTTTTTTTAAAGTGAACTACTCCTTTAATAGCCGCTCCACAGACCGTTCATTAGTGCTCAATTCTGATTCATTGCTCAGATCCAATTATTTTGTTTGGCTGTTTAGATTATTTTTTAAATGTGGCCAATATCAGATTAGAGTCCCGACTGACCCGCATGCTGTTTTGCACGCCGTCAAATAAACACATCCTTGGTGAGAGAAACAACATAAAAAAATCTTACTTATGAGTAGTGTTGTGTTAATGTAATTGTGTGTTTATTTGTGTTTATGTGTGCAGATCATATGCACACATCATGCATTGAAGAAACAGAGAGATCAGGTCTACTGATTCTAACCTGCAAACATTGAAATGCGTAGAAATAGAGGATTATTACAAAATACCCTGTGATTTCTGTTTGCTCGTTTTTTTGTGCATGTGCCTAGTTTGCTAACGGCAATCTTTCATGTCCAGTTTATGCAGTCTGTGGTCTATTTCTGTCTTCTGTATGTAGATAAATTGCAGTAAACTCTCTGTAGCTCTGGTTAAAATCACAGGCGGTTCTGACCGAGCTGGTCAGACCAATTTAATTGCAACAAATAAAATGTGCACAAAATTACTAAAGACATTTAATTTATACCATCTACTATCCACTGACTGATCTCATGAAATGGCGTATGTATGACACGCCAATTCGTATTTCCATTTTTGGCGTGCTATCAACATGCATAATCGCTTTTTAGCGTGTTTATGGATGCCGCTGACTTAACGTTACATTACTGTATATATAAATATATGAACTACACTCTTAGAAGAAATGGTTCTATTTAGAACCAGAAATAGTTCCATCCCCCGCTTCTATATAGAACCATTTTTTTTGGTAAAAGGTTCTATTGGCCAAGTATGGAACCCCAGGGTTCTATATAGAACCCAGAGGAACCCTTTTTTTAAGAGTGTATAGAACCTTTTAGGGGTTCCGAATACGTAGCGCTGATAGAACCTTTTAAGGTTCTATATAGAACCTTTTCTTCTAAGGGTGTACATTTTGCTTCGTTTCGCTCGGACATTTAACGGTGTGTACAATACATAGACGCGGAATCACTCGGACATTTAACGGCGTAGACATACACCCATACATGCGGATAGCTCAAAATGCGTATAGACAACGCGCCACTTGACTTGAAAGTGGCGTGTATGTTTATGCAAAAGTCGTGATGTCATGTTGCACTGACAAAGTTTACGGTAGATTTGACGATAGGAAGAATGACCACTTCTCCTGAAATATGTAAATTGGTGCATGTGCTGTTGCATGGTAAAAAAATTGCACTGTGTGTAAATTGCAATTAACTCTTTCCCCACCATTTATTCTCTGTCATTTATGACACAACGCTTCCCAGAATTTTTTGGCAATCCACGTTTTCTCTTTTGTACTCTTTTGAAAGAGTAGAGAAGCCCCTGATTAAAACACAGGTGAAGAAGAAGCAGAAACAAGCGATAGAACACTGCTGATAAAATAACATGATCATCAAACATTAAACCGCATAGAAATCAAAACTGTCTATCGTTCCTGAATGAAATGTTGAACACATGAGGAAACGACTGAAGCTTTGAGGTGTTGATTGTTCTGAATCCCATCCAGATGAAGTCTTTGACAAATGCGTGCTTTTCTATGTTTTTTGTTCAAAATGTTTTTCTTTTTTAATGATGCGTACCCACATTTAAGTGTTGATAAGCTAAATAATGAAGTTATTATTCATTGTTTTTTTTCTTTCTTTTTTTTTCTTTTGATATATTTGTTCAAATTTCAATACAAAATATTCTGGGGGACATGAAAGTTTTGTGATTTTTTTTTTTTTCTACACTGGTTAACCTAACAATTGACTACTAGGCTTATTAACTGGCTGATATTTGGCAGTTTTGAGATATCAACTGATAACTGTTGCAGATAATCTCAAAAGGCCAGCCAATTAATCTGCGTTTAATCTCACGCCCTTTACGGTTCTGTCATTAATTGATCAACATGACTGCAGTCTCCATTCTTTCTTGTAGTCATTTCCCCAACACTCGTTTGAAGTGAACATCTTCTTGATTGACGAAATGCCTCAGGCGAGACGTATATTCAGGGTGACGTGGCATTGACGGGAACATAACTGATGCATAAATGAACAAAATCTGATTTCAGTCGAGCCGCCTCATGTTTCATCTGTGCGGCTTCACTAATCAAATTAAGATCCGGGCCAGTATACAGTATGACACTGTAGCTGAGGTTATTACAGCTGGGCTGGAGTCAATTACTCTGACAACAGATCATTGGCATTCGTGGCCGGTGTTATGCTGTGTGATAAATATTGAGTGAGTAGTTTCACATCAGCAGAATATGAAATGAACTCCGAGATAAACATTAGGTGAGCTTTACCAGATGCTACTGGATTCAGTCCATATGGACGTCACTTTACTGTTGTGACGCGTTCACAGACACTACACAAACACGTTTGACTGGAATAATGATTAACAGCAGTGCCAAAAGATTTAGTTTTTTTAGTTTTCAGTTTTTTATATTTCTCACAGGTTTCTCTGTCATATCTCACGTGACTGAGGTGCAGATCTGTTTCGTCTGGTTTTCTGAAACGCTTGATAAGTTGGTCTGTGATTCGTTCAACTCAGAAGTGGAATAAAGTTGAGTCTTTTATTGAAAATATTATTTTACTTATTCAAAATACAATATACACTCACTCGCTCACTCACACACACTCTCATTTAATCACACACTCACACTCACTCACTCACTCACTCAGTCACTAACTCACTCACTCTCACTCACTCACTCACTCACTCACTCACTCACTCACACACACACACTCTCTCATTTATACTCACACTCACTCACTCACTCAGTCACTAACTCACTCTCACACACTCACTCTCACTCACTTACTCACTCACTCACTCACTCAGTCACTAAACTCACTCTCACACACTCACTCTCACTCACTTACTCACTCACTCACTCACTCAGTCACTAACTCACTCTCACACACTCACTCTCACTCTCACACACTCACTCTCACTCTCACACACTCACTCACTCACTCACTCACTCTCACACACAACTAACTCACTCACTCACTCACACACTCACTCACTCACTCACACACTCACTCACTCACTCACTCACTCACTCACTCACTCACACACTCACACACTCACTCACTCACTCACTCACACACTCACTCACTCACTCACACACTCACTCACTCACTCACTCACTCACTCACTCACACACTCACACACTCACTCACTCACACACACACTCACTCACTCACTCACACACTCACTCACTCACTCACTCACCACACTCACTCACTCACTCACTCACTCACTCACTCACTCACTCACACACACACTCACTCACTCACACACTCACTCACTCACTCACACACTCACTCACTCACTCACACACTCACTCACTCACTCACTCACTCACACACTCACTCACACACTCACACACTCACTCACTCACCACACACACTCACTCACTCACACACTCACTCACTCACTCACTCACTAACTCACTCTCACACACTCACTCTCACTCACTTACTCACTCACTCACTCAGTCACTAACTCACTCTCACACACTCACTCTCACTCTCACACACTCACTCACTCACTCACTCACTCTCACACACTAACTCACTCACTCACTCACACACTCACTCACTCACTCACTCACTCACTCACTCACTCACTCACTCACTCACTCACACACTCACACACACACACTCACTCACACACTCACTCACTCACACACTCACTCACTCACTCACTCACTCACTCACTCACTCACTCACACACTCACACACTCACTCACTCACACACACACTCACTCACTCACTCACACACTCTCACTCACTCACTCACTCACTCACTCACTCACTCACTCACTCACTCACTCACTCACTCACTCACTCACTCACACACACACACACACACACACTAACCCACTCACTCAATCTCACTCACTCACTCACACACTCACTCGCTCACTAACTCACTCACTCACTCACACACACACTAACTCACTCACTCTCACTCACTCACTCACTAACTCATTCACTCTCACTCACTCACGCTCACACACACTAACTCACTCACTCACTAACTCATTCACTCTCACTCACTCACTCACACACACACTAACCCACTCACTCACACACTCACTCACTCACTCACTCACTCACTCACTCACTCACTCACACACTCACTCACTCACACACTCACTCACACACTCACTCACTCACTCACACACACACACTCACTCACTCACTCACACACTCACTCACACACTCACTCACACACACTCACTCACTCACAACACTCACTCACACACTCACTCACTCACCTCACTCACCACTCACACACTCAACTCACTCACTCACTCACTCACACTCAACTCACACACACACACACACACACACACACTAACTCACTCACTCAATCTCACTCACTCACTCACTCACACACTCACTCGCTCACTAACTCACTCACTCACTCACTCACACACACACTAACTCACTCACTCTCACTCACTCACTCACTAACTCATTCACTCTCACTCACTCACACACACACTAACCCACTCACTAACTCACTCACTCACGCTCACACACTCACTCACTCACTAACTCACTCACTCACACACTCACACACTCACTCACTCACTCACTCACTCACTCACTCACTCACTCACTCTCACACACTCACTCACTCACTCTCTCACACACACACTCACTCACTCACTCACTCACTCACTCACTCACTCACTCACTCACCTTTTTCACTTACTGTACCTCAAAATTTGTATTGTGAGTTTTGCTTCCATGAAATGTCATCTATTAGGAATATGTAGCACAAAGAGTGCCTGTAATTAACATCCTTAACACATCCTCACACTCATAATTACTCTTTATTATTTCTATGCAATTAAAGGTATTGTCAGAGAGTGCAGGCGCAGCGGTGAGAGGATGTTTCATCAAACTGCATCACTGGCCTGTTAAATCACACTCATCGTCTCCCACTGGAGTCCAGGGGAGTAATGGGAGCAGCGTTTTAAAATTACATTGTATTATCTCCTCATTGGGGGAGAGTCATTACAGCGCACCTCTGCCTTCACCGCAAACTCATTAAACCACTTAGAGAAGCTCTGAAAGAACAAGATGTTTTAAGGGTCACCGCTGCTTCGTTCTGGTTGGTCATTCATTGTGTCAAATTGTGCATGTTGGCATGTCCGAGAGAGAGAAATCTGACAAACTCCAATCTGAATGGCTTGATTTATGTCGATAAAGACACACAGATATATTTATTTATTTATTTACTTAATTATTTATTACATTTATCATAATTAAAAATTTTGTTTTTGTATTTTTTTTCAATTTTATTATCCTACAGTATAATACATTAATAATACCAATAACTAATAATTTCAGAAAATATTAATAAAAAAGTAAATTAACAACAACTATAATAGTAGTAATAATAATAATCTTCATAATAATAATAATAATTTCTTAATATAGTGTTATTTTATTTAACATTTTAACTTTTCTCTATTATTGTTATTATTATGAATTACTTAATTAAATTGACCATTTTTATTATTACGGTTGACTTTATTTACTCTAATAATGATCATAATCTGACACTGTAGATGAGTGGTTTGGTTTTCGGTTGGCTAACACTGTTTTTCTGTTTGCTGTGTGAGCAATTCATTCTGTTGTTTCCAGTTATGTTGATAAAGACACTCATATTTATTTATTTACTTAATTATTTATTACATGTATCATAATTATACATTTAGAAAATTTTCTATTTTATTATCCTATAATACATTAATATTACCAATAATAATGTCATAAAATAAAAATAAAAAATTAAATTGAATAATTAACAATGACAACTATAATAGTAGTAATAATAATCATCTTCATAATAATAATACTTAATTTCTTAATATAGTTTTATTTTATTTAAATTTTTGGTATTATTATGAATTGCTTAATTAAATTGACCATTTTTATTATTACGGTTGACTTTATTTACTCTAATAATGATCATAATCTGACACTGTAGACGAGTGGTTTGGTTTTCGGTTGGCTAACACTGTTTTTCTGTTGTTTGCGTGAGCGATTCGTTCTGTTGTTTCCAGTTGCAAAGCCATCTTTGACCTCTCAGAACAGTCCATTAATCCTGATCTCTCCGTGTCTCTCTCTCTTTCTTTATCTTTCACTCTCTCCCTGAATCTCAAATGTTCTTTCTTTGTATCTCAGTGCTTCTATTTCATTGGGTGTTCAGTAGTCCGTCGTGGGTCACGGCTTCTTCCTAATGGCTGTTGCCTTGTGGATCACACAAACAGTTCTGGTCCAACTCCATTCTTTCTCTCCACTTCTCACTCCAGTGTCTCCTTTAACCCTTTTCCAAATTTGGTGTTTGAAACTAAACCGTTCCACATTTCCAATTTTCAATGTTTCTCAAACCAAACACTCGTTCGTTTATTTATAGTTCTATACATTTTGAATGGAATATGTGAATAAGTGGATTCAGACAGCTGTGAACTCTTTTGCTGTCAGACTTTTGAAATCGGACTTCTTCCAAAAAGATTCCCAGTTTAATTTGCTTTTAATTGAATCTGATTTTAAATGTCATGATTTTTGTTCTTCAGGCTACAAATAACTTACCACAAAATCAGATTTTTGCTGTTGAACAAATTTGTTTCATTTAATTCAAAATGCAATGCTTAAAACAGGATAAATCTACTTGAAGCAAAATTGCATGCAATTTTAAACAGAACAGATCTTGCATTGAGTACTTTTGAGCATATACTATATTACTAAATTTATTAGGGCTTACAAACTATTAATCGCATCCAAAATAATTATATATACACTGAAAAAAAAAATGCTTTGTCTAATCAATAAAATTGTGGCAACATATTACAAGCAATATTATTAATTAAATTGTACAAATTAGAATTAATTAGAATGTTAATTTGATTAACTATTACTCAGTTCTAATTTGTTCAATTTAAGAAATAATATTGCTTGTAATCTGTTGCCACAATTTTATTGATTAAATAAAGCAAATTCATGATAACAGTGTATATATAAATATATAAATACACACACATGCATGCATATTTAAGAAAAAAAATATTATTTATATATAAAGTATTTTTATTTATGTATATTATATAAATGATATATAAAATAATCTATATATACATGAAAATATTTCTCTTTATATATATATGTATATATATATATATATATATATATATATATATATAAATGTAAACACAAACTTTTATTTTAGATGCGATTAATCGTTTGACAGCCCTAAAATGTATGGACCTTATCGGGGTACACTTGCCATTGAAATAAGCTGAAAAGTTCCAGATATGGTACCATTATAGTGTCGGCAGAAAAGACATTCATAAACATTCAAAAAATCTTACAACTTGTTCTTGTGTGATTTCTCCTCATATTTCTGCTGAAACTGATCGATCGAGAGAGACGGATGTGGAACGTTTGTCAATATAATTTTACTCGGTGTCTGAGTCCATCATGTGGTTCTGAACAGACCTCTGTTTGTGTCGCATGCATTTGATTATGAATACTGCTTCTGCAAACAGACAGACAGAGCTGGTGTGTTTAATTGATCCCAGAGGGAGGGTTCAGGTGCAAAATAGCAGCAACATCAAGTGCGAAGTGCACAAATACACAAGTTTACACTCACACATAGTGCAAACACAACACGTCGTGCAGATTTAATGCCGACATTTGAATTCCTGAACTGCTGTGGCCACGGGGTCCGTGAGGAAATGATGTCAATGTGCCATTATTACAGCGGTGTGAATGCATAGACGTCAGGATGAGCAAGAGGTGTTTTAGTTTCCATTAGCGCTTCAGAGAACATCCCACTGGAGTAAACGCGTGTTAGTTTACTGAGAAATTAAAGTTATTAGTTACTTAAAATTTTCAGTAGGGATGAAAAGAGCATGATTTTGGACCATAATTCCTCTGAACGTCGCTTTTTGTTTGGCTGTAAAAGAAGGTTTGAGTAAATGACAGATCTTTTTGGAGGTGATTTATTTCTTTAAGGTGTTTCAACACAAAAAAACAGTGCATCACTCCTCATGTTTGGTGATGGAGCAGCTTGTCCTCGCCGGAGCAAACATTCAAAGGTTACACTCTAAACAATGCTGGGTTGTTTTAACCCAAATTTGGGTCAAATATGGAAAAAACCCAAATGTTGGGTTAAAAATGTCATTTAAACATTTAATCCAATGGCTTGGTTTGTCCATATTTGACTCAAAGATGGGTTAAAACAACCCAGCATTTTTTAGAGTGTATACCGTGCTCGTATAACTTGTGAGTACAACTTGTAAAGAATGTTCTGGGATGTCTGACTTGTACCACCTGACCGCTACAGATTCATCTTACAGTCAAAATAATTTCATGATTAGTTTATAACGTCGCTCGTTGTCATCTTGTAATTACGGTAACAACAACATGGAGTGAACGCAGCATCAAGTCTAAGTTTCATCCCTGCAGAACACTCAAAAAAATCATGGCTTATGTTATTAGGTATTTGATTTTAATCCAGTTTAATGAAATCATATTTCTGATTTTTTTTTCAAAATCCCTTGCATAAATCTGTTAATTGTGAAAACAATTCATTTGAATTAATAAGCATGAACTGGGTCAAATACAGCTAGCTGTGGAACAAGCAATATTCACTTAGTTCAAATAAGACTGTATATCGGTGATTATATAAACCTGATTATTTAGAACACATTCGGTTTATTAGTACTTTTACATAAATCATATTCCTTGTTTCTTTTAGATATCACATTTAAGATTATTAGTTTTTTACACAGAAAATACAGTGTAATTTTAATGCAATTAAAGGAGTAGTTCACTTTTAAAAAAACTTTTGCTGATAATTTACTCACCCCCATGTCATCCAAGATGTCCATGTCTTTCTTTCTTCAGTCGAAAAGAAATTAAGGTTTTTGATGAAAACATTCCAGGATTTTTCTCCATATAATGGACTTCAATGGGAACCAAACGGTTCAAGGTCTAAAAGACAGTTTCACTGCAAACTGTTCAAAGGGCTTTAAACGATTCCAGACGATGAATAAGGGTCTTATCAAGCAAAACGATCGCTCATTTAATAAATGAATAACAAAGTTTAAGTTTTATAAGCTCAAATGCTCGCCTTGCTTTGTTCTGATGCGCGTTCGTGACTCTCCTGTTCGAACTCTTTCATCAAAATGAACAAATCTTTTCCCGAGCCAACTCGTTCATTTCCTTCATTTAATGAACCAAATCACACGAAAAAAGATTCATACATTTTGATGAACGACTTCGAACAGGAGAGTCACGAACGCTCATCACAGAACAGAGCAAGGCGAGCATTTGAGCTTATAAAACTTAATCTTTGTTATTTATTTTTTAAATGAGCGATCGTTTCGCTTGATAAGACCCTTATTCATCGTGTGGAATCGTTTAAAGCCCTTTAAACAGTTCGCAGTTTGCACTGAAAGTGTCTTTTGGACCTTGAACCATTTGGACCCCATTGAAGTCCATTATATGGAGAAAAATCCTGGAATGTTTTCATCAAAAACCTTAATTTCTTTTCGACTGAAGAAAGAAAGACATGGACATCTTGGATGACATGGGGGTGAGTAAATTATCAGCAAAAGTTTTTTTTTAAAGTGAACTACTCCTTTAAACTCACTAACATAAAGGTTTCATTTTTAGTTTGTTTCTCCTTGTTTGGGTGGTTGTCATAGTTATTCATGGTTTCATTGATTTCACACACCTGTTTCTTATTTTGATCATTAGTTTGCTGTGTATATACAGGGTTTGTTCTGTTCTTTGCCTGGCGTTGTCTGTGTTTAGTGCACATTGTTACGAGTGAGTGTTCAATCAGATTATCTCTATGTTGATTTGTTTCATATTAAAGTTCAAAGCGCTGCATTTAGAGCCGCTTTAACTCGTCTCATCTGACCGTGACAGGTATACATGGACATGGACGAGCTTTATTGAAGTGTCCATACATGGGGCTTACTGTGCATGACCTCTTCTGCATATTTCCATATGCATATTGCTGTTGAGACATGTGAATACTACCAATCGATAGCACATTAAATGCACATTTCATGCTGATTCAGGTTCCTTATGCATTGATTTGTTGTTCTTTCAAGTGCAAACTCAAACTCCTCAAAGCGTCACGTTGAGTCGGAGCCGCTTCATGTGTGTGTGTGTGTGTGTGTGTGTGTGTGTGCTGCTGCTCTACATGCAGCTATATTTAAAATGAGAAACTCTGTTCCCAGCTACTTTATTCTTATCTGTCACAGATCATTCACTTTGAATTGTTAATTTGTTTTTTTCGGAGCAGCAGAAGATTAAAATTGCCACGATAATCCTGTATAATTATGCATTTACATAAACCCACTTTAAGCAGTAAAAATAGAAGCCATCATGAGGCCCACTGCGCTGACACACTGACAATGAGAGCGCAACCTGCAGCCAACACAGTTTACAGCTTCAGCGCTGCAATGCCAATAAACACACAACCGCTGTGTGTGGGTGTTTGTTATGATTCGGAGTCGACACAGAGCGGCTTCGCTGTCTCTTTTTGGTGACACACACACAAGCGTACGCTCAGACAAAGTGCTTTGAGCTGCCATCTACTCCTCTGAAGCACATGTGCAATGGCAGCTGAGTCACTCAACTGAGTCACGAATAGCGCGCAAACAACGAGAGGTCGGAGGTCAGGTCACACTCGCCAAGTACACGCACTGCAGTTTATGACATTTAAATGCATGTCCATTTGGTAACACTTTACTTAAAGCCTTTATGTACAGTATAAAGGTATTCATAATGAACATTACAATATTAGAATGCAGATTTGTTTTTTTAATACATTACACTTCCTAAAGTTGTAACAATGAAATGATAAACACATGACTGTGGTTACAATTATTCATGAGAGCATTCAATGCATTATAAGGCAATTAATGCATTAATAATATTTTTTATAATTAGAGCATTGCAGGTTTTACAAAATTATGTTAAACATTTCAATATATTTTTTTTGCTATACTGAATGGCATGTATCTATTCTTTTATATATCTAAATTTATGTTTTTATGTTTTTCAAAAAAGTTTAATATGCTCACTTTTATTTGATCAAAAAGACTGTAAAAAACATACAAGATATCATTACAATTTACACATGATCCTCCAAAAAATAATAATAATATGCTGATTTGGTGATCAAAAGACATTTCTTTTACATATTCTTCCAGGTTTCTATAATGAAATTAAGTTGTATTTATTTGATCATATAAAATCATATAAATATCAAATTTAATGTGTCCTGGCTGGATGAAAGTAACAATTTATTTAAAAAAAAAAAAAAAAACAATTACTGAGCCCACTTTTTTAAAATGGTATTTATATAAAATGAACTAAACATCTATGTAAATGGGTGGTAATTGTGCTCAAAAGTGGATTGTTTTGTTCTCTACACTCAATTTAATCTCAGTTTTTAGATTATGGTTGTCAGTGTCACTTGTACATAATATAAATATGTTTTTTTTTTTTAAAGATGGATAAAATAGCTGCTGTATTTGCTGTAAATCAGGAGGAATATTTGCATTCGCCATGGATTATACACGCTAAAAAATTGCTGGGTTGTTTTAACCCAACTTTGCGTCAAATATGGACTAACCCAGCCATTGGGTTACATTTTTATTATTACATTTTTAACCCAACGTTTGGGTTTGTCCATATTAGACCCAAAGTTGGCTTAAAACAACCCAGCATGTTTAGAGTGAAATTATGGAGCCAATTTTTAACCCAATTTTGGGTCAAATATGGACAAACTCAAACATTGGGTTAAAAATGTAATTTAAAAATGTAACCCAATGGCTGGGTTTGTCCATATTTGACCCAAAATTGGGTTAAAACAACCCAGCATTTTTAGAGTGTTATTTTTTCAATATATTCTTCTTTCTAATAAAAAAACAAGGATGCTCATATGTTTAATTCTACCAACTCCTGCTTTAAGTTTCTAGTTCGGATGAACTTGTCCGGTGTCGATTCATCCCAACTTAATGAGTCTGTTTGCGTTTTCATCATCCGGCTGCAGCGATAAGCGGCAAATCCCTGTCGTTCCACACTCCCTCTCTCATCTGTGAACTCAGATGTCTGCCTCTTATCACGGCTCGCCTCACAGGTGAAGATTCCCCATGCGGACTCATCTCCAAATCCACAGAGATGGAGCCGCAGATACGGCCGCTCTCGGCGGTGGAAACGGGGCTCTGTGGAGACGAATGTCAATTCCAGTTTAGCCCAAACATCTGCATTGGGCATCAGATTGTTCTTTCTTTTAGTTTAGGATATTATAGAAATAATGCTGTTGTACATGGTTCTCTCAGTATCAGATCTGTTTATAGCTCTTAAAGGAGTAGTTCACTTTTGAAAAAAAACGTTTGCTGATAATTTACTCACCCCCATGTCATCCAAGATGTCCATGTCTTTCTTTCTTCAGTAGAAAAGAAATTAAGGTTTTTGATGAAAACATTCCATAATGGACTTCAATGGGAACCAAACGCTTCAGTGCAGCTTCAAAGGGCTTTAAAAGATTCCAGACGATGAATAAGGGTCTTATCAAGCGAAACGATCGCTCATTTCAAAAATAAATAACAAAGTTTAAGTTTTATAAGCACCAATGGTCACCTTGCTCTGTTCTGTGAAGCCCGTTCGTGACTCTCCTGAACTCACTTCATGTGTGTTTTTACGGTTTGTTTGCTGAGCGTCAATGTGCACTTTAACACTAAACACTCTAAACAATGCTGGGTTGTTTAAACCCAAATTTGGTTAAAAATGTCATTTCAAATTTGAACCCAACTTCAACTTTCAACTTTTTATAGCATTTTTAACCCAACATTTGGGTTTGTCCATATTTGACCCAAATGTGGGTTGAAACAACCCAGCATTTTTTAGAGAGTATAATATGTGTCATATGGCTCTTCTTTTGTGCTCAGTCTTTTATTGACATTTATGTTTTCATTATTTTGCAGATGATTCTACTCATTTATTGACACACAGAATTTACACGTCAAATTTGTTCACAATGATGCAAATAATGTTGTGTAAACATGGCTGAATTAAACAAAATTGAATTAAAATGCAATAGAGTTCAAAGACAATTATACTGTATAACTGTTTCAAAGTTTCAGTATGAATTACCCATATATTAGATTATGATAATAATACTAAATGAATTAATTAAATGCTGCACTTTAATTAATTCTTAATTTATATTTATTATACTAAATAAATTAACTTTGATTGTATGGATCATAATAAAAGCAGAATTTTCCCAGATTTTGTGATTTTGATTTTTTACATTTTGTAATCATTTTTAGGGAATTAAAGAACACATATCGTATGTTACAGAGAATAAACCCATTTATTATGAGCTCTGTTGTGTGGCATGTATAATTCAGTAAATCCATCATTCAAATTCCATTTTAACATCCTGTGGAATGTGTCCAATTCAATTCAATTCAATTCAACTGAAAGGGAGCCAATTCTAAAGGAAAATATACAAGTCTTCTCTATTCCATGATCATCTCTCACATGGACGTCCTCAGGCCTCCTAATCTGACTCTGTGAGTAGATAAACAGCTTTCAATACGTCTCTCTTTAGCATACAGAAGCCTGATGTGGTGTGTGTGTGTGTGTGTGTGTGTGTGTGTGTGTGTAGATGTGGAGTCTCTATGGAGAGGAACAGAGAGCCACAGGCATCCTCTTCTCTCTGTGAGTGTGTCTGTGTGTACGTTTGCAAGTTTGTTTGTATGTATCGTTGTTAAAAATGCCCTCACATAATAGTGAAACTGAATTGGGAGGACATTTAAAGTGGTCCACAATCCTTAAAAGAATCAGCCACATCCTAAAGTTGCTTTCAATCTCATCGTGTCAACAGGTTTGTGTGTGAGTTTAGGGATGGGGTTATAGTCAATGTTGTCTTAGTATGATGCATCTATGAGAGATCCTTACAATAATAACATCAGCAAAGGTGACATTTGGAATAATATCTCTACCATATAATGAGTGAAAAGGCACAATGAAAGTATCATAAACAGTAGTTATTGTGACTCATGCACTATGAAATGCTGAAAATGTTGCCAAGTCATATATGGCACCAATGGACGTGTTAAATCGGGTTTAATTTCTAACTCTTCTTTTATAAATGTACAATTTTGTGTTCATCAGTTCATCTCCTCTGGAGATATCATTTCTTTACACACAAAATCAGTATATTTTGTAATTAATAATACTTCTATTTATACTGAAAGTCTTAAGGGGACCATCAAAATAAAGTAAAACCAAACACCCCATAGGGTGGTAAAATCGCTGTGACAGCCACTTAAGGCTTGATTTATGTACATTTTCGATGCTAATATGTACATTTTAAGTGTTAATATATACATTTTAAGTGTTAACATGTACATTTTAGGTGCTAATATGTCAATTTCAGGAGCTAATATGTCCAT
This sequence comes from Pimephales promelas, assembly GCF_016745375.1. Next base: position 382,718 of record NW_024121777.1, on the reverse strand, counting down.
TTTAGGTCCTTAAATGTACATTTTAGGTGGTAATATGTACATTTTAGATATATCTGGGCCAGAAGACCTCCTTCTGGTCTACCCCTAACCCTGATTTTGTCTGTGAGGAATTGATTGAATGGTTTTGGTTTGCTATTGGCTGATCTCATGTGAGTGACAGGTTAAAGCCTCACCCTCGTAGAGAAGAGATGCTGTGAAAGAGTTATTTCAGGAAAGATGTTGGAAAACTCTTAATTAAAATTAAAATTAAATTTAATTACCATTGTAAACAGTAGGATGCCTATTGGCTATTTTCACTCCCTAATAGAAATTGTTTCACTCGTTTTGCTTTTTAATTAATATTAAGACATTATCAATGATAATAATTCAAGTCTACACCCATAATATAAGCTGTTAGTCTGGAGCCCTGAACTTAAAATAAAACTGCACATTGTAATATCTGTACATTAAGTCTACACTCTTAGAAGAAAAGGTTCTATCAGCGCTACGTATTTGGAACCTCTGGGTTCTATATAGAACCCTGGGGTTCCATACTTGGCCAATAGAACCTTTTACAAAAAAAAAAAAAAATGGTTCTATATAGAACCATTTTGGAGTTCCATATATGAAGCGGGGGATGGAACCATTTCTGGTTCTAAATAGAACCATTTCTTCTAAGAGTGATTTATTATCAAAGAATTTGTCAGTATTACAGTTATTTTGGGAGATATTATTTTTCTGCTTGCGCTCCTAAAATGTTCAGTCAGGGCCTACAGCACTCCTAGTAAAGTTAGTCTGGAGCCTTGATGTGCACGGACAAAGCTTGTATAATAAAGACTGCAATATTCTATTAAAAAATAAAAGAAAAAGATTTGTCCATTTTGATTTCATAATGACTAAGTATTTGACTTTTTATATAATTACAAAGTTAAACAGGCATTATTTGAAAAAAACAAACAAAAGTAATTTAAAGGAAAAAATAACTATTTGAATGATTTAGTCTAAAATTAATCTATGTGCATTGATTGTGACATGTTTGTAAAAATCCCTAAAACTACATCCGTTGAAGAGGTAACTAAATCTGGGTAGAGTCTTGTGATCTGATCAACTGTACATTCTTACACAATATTGCTGCCGTGGAGTGAAATGAAAGAGATTTTTATTGAGACGACTGCTCACCGAGGACCGAATTATGACCATCTGCTCAGGGTGTTTGTTTAATTGGTTCAGGGATTACTTCATTGCTTAACTGGCTGATTATTTCTGAAGGATTTCATACTACCCCATGTAAATAATGTTAATAATTAAATACATTTAATCTATTCAAAAGGACTGTATCATATTCCTCAAACAGTCATTTCTGCAGTTAATTCAGTCTGAGCCGCTTAATGTGCATTCACGCCACGTCTTATTTCCCTTAGGTACGAGATTCTGACTCGTATCAAGCGTTCACGTCCTTGTAAAATGCGTAATTACAACTTGTAAACTGGGAATATTCTGAGAGCAACAACCACATTACCACTGTACCACCTGAAGATTCATTGTGGCATTATAGTTTTGCTATAGAAATGCAAGGATGTGATCGTCACGTGAGGTCACTCATCCCCAAGGCGTCATATAGGTGACGCTTTTGACATTGCGTCTACATCTGACCCTTTAGCGTCAATATGAGATGCAGATATATATGGGCAGATATATATGGGCACAAATGTACATATTAGCACCTAAAATGAACATGTTAACACTTAAAATGTACATATTAGCACCTAAATGTTCATGTTAACACTTAAAATGTACATATTAGCATCTAAAATGTACATATTAGCACCTAAAATGTACACATTAGCACCAAAAATGTACATATTAACACTTAAAATGTACATATTAGCACCAAAAAATGTACATATTAGCACTTAAAATGTACACATTAGCACCAAATGTACATATAAACACTTAAAATGTACATATTAGCACCTAAAATGTTCATATTAGCACCTGAAATGTACATATTAGCACCTAAAACCACTAGTCATGTGTCCAGTGTTGACTGGTTTAAAGCCTGGCGGCTGTATTTCTAATAAAAGTGAAGCCAAACCATGGCAACACCGTGGGTTGTAGTAGTCATTGTTTGGAGTTATTATTAGTAGTTCTGCGTTAGAGTGGATTGAGTTTATTTTAGTGTTGTGATGGACTCTGTGGGTCTCTACTGATATGTGTTGGGTTATATTGGTGGGGGCATTGGATCCTAATGGAATATAACCCAAACACCCTATAAAAAAGAGTTCTGTAGTGGTTTAAATGGTAAAAGCCAATGGTTCCTATTGGTATTTTAATCGAAACCATTATATCGCTGCTCGACTACAAACATGGCATTTCACAGAAAAACGTTGAGCTAAAGCCTAGTGCACACTACATGATTTTAAGCCAGATTTGCTAATCGTTGAGCTCCCCGACAGATGTGTTTGGTAAAATCACTCTAGGGAGTTGCATGATGGGAAATGTAGTCTCATCGTGACAGGTTCATTCTCTATGGAGTGCCGATGTTACGACGTCACTCTGTAGGCCAAAACGCGGAAGTGAGTTAGCATTTTAGCACTCCCGGTTCCCTCGCCCTAAAATCTATGGGATTTTTGAATGGGTTTTTGCTAAATCTAAATATTTTCACGTTTTGATCTATGACGTAGAACACACAGTTATAACCTGCTTGTGTTTTTTAAACTTTATTGTGTCTGCTTGTGTTTTAAAAAAAACTTTATATAGGCTTCAAAATGTATACATTTTGGATTAACTTGATAGACAAAACGTGTAAGGGTCACAACTCTTTGTTGAACACAGATCTTATTTTTTTGCAATTTTCCAAAAGTCTATGGGGAAAACGCATAGCTTTTCGATCGAGGGAACCCATGCGCCACTAGTTGTCCTAAAAAGTGTCGTCATCACTTCTATAATCTATAGGTCAAACAGGAAGGCAAACGAATAGCAACACACACCCGACACTGAGCTGAAACAGAACTGAACATATATACAGGTGTTAATGATGGTGACTGATTATCTGAGGACAAACTAACGTGAATGTGACAACAATGAGATCGTCCTTTTGTTTTTTTAAAATTTTATTTATTTATTTGTTTTTATTTTTTTTATTATGCAGTAAACAACATATACAGAATTATAGAACAAGCAATAAAGCCAGGGGAATAAAGAAAAAAAAATAATAATAAATTAAAGAGAACAAATAAAAATAAATAAGTAAAGTTTACACTCAAAAAACATTTACATTACTCAATTATTTTGAAGAAAGAACATAGACGGACAGTTTTAATAGCCTTTCTGTTAGCACTACTCCGAATAGTACAAAGGTAACTTTCCAATTCTTTAGAAAACACTATAAAACAAGGTTTTCTGTTCGAAAATTGACACTTGTGGATGTGAAACTTAACTAAAAGAATAAACAAATTAATAACAAAAGCTTCGTTGTTCATCTTCTCCTGAATAAAAAATCCAAAAAATGACATTTTCAAAAAGCAAAATAAAATTAGAGAGCACGTCCTTTTTTATTTGACTGACACTTGCTGAAAGGAATGACATCAGTGCCGATTCTGCGTGCGTGTATCTATGGACGCATGCTTTAGATCTGTGGTGGCATTTGCCTGTTATTTCTGACCTTCTGTTAAAAGATTAATTAGCTCTGTCATATCCCGACTTAATGTGAAATGTAAATGTCAGCATGTTCCTTTCAAACTTAAACGTTCTAAACAAATGTCAGTGTCGCGATATCCGCATCCCAGTGATAAACTGCTGTGCTCGTTCATTTAATCCGATAGAACGTCAAATGTTTTCTTCATTCATTTTCAGAAATATAAACATCACCTGCTTGGAACATGGTGACTTTTTAATACATTACTGTTCAAAAGTTTGGGTTTGCAAGGCTGCAAAAATTGTGAATATGTTAAAATGTAATTTATTCACCATTACTCCAGTCTTCAGTGTCACATGATCCTTCAGAAATCACTCTAATATGAGGATTTGCTGCTCAAGAAACGTTTCTGATTATTAGCAATATTGAAAACTGCTGCTTAATGTTATTGTGGAAATTGTGCACATTTTTAGGATTCTTTGATGAGCAGAAAGTTCAAAAGAAAAACAGATACACACACTCAAATCAGTGACTAGCTATTGCTCTTTTTCAAAACTAGTGCCTAGAAACAATGCCCATCGTGTTTGTCACTTCAGGAAGAAAACATATGGCAGAAACAGAGTTGTTCTCAGTTGAGTGATGTTGTACTCTCCGTTTAACACTCTTCAGCACTCACCTTTCGTCAAGAGTCCCTCTCTTTACCTCCACACCTGCATGGCAGATCCTCTTCACTCTATCTGCATGGGTCTCTTGTGTAATAGCTGCTATAATATCGGCTTCTGTATAGTAGGGACTTAAATATAGGTGGTTGTAGGTTTTTTCTTGTTTTTCTTTGGATATAAGGTCTAGGTTAACATAACTTGAACATGCTGCTATGTGTCGTGGTAACTGATTTCAAATGCTTTATTTCACATTTGCGTCAAGCTCTACGCTGTGAAACTTAGTTTATGCTTAGCTCCGGTTACACTTTATTTTAAAGAGCACCTATCATGGATTTTTCAAAAATGACTGTTAATGTGGTGTGGAAAATAGATCTAAGGGAATGAAAACATCCTGCAGAGATTTATATCTGAAAGTGCACCGTATATAAAGTTATTGTCTTTTAAAAGTGAGAGTCGACTCTGAGTCTATGAAATGAATTGTTTTTGAAACGAGTCATTAGCTGTTTTAGAAACCCGAATAGTGACTATAACCCGACCATAAAATTGTCTGCATGTGAGCGTAGTCCATGTTAGAGTGTCATTATAGATTTAAGTACTGAGTAATAATCATTTACTACATGTACGAGTTAGGTTTACATTTAACTATGCAAAATGTGTAGTTATCACTACAGTAACACATATAACTTATTGTAATGAATCCTTTTGAGAATTAATGCTAGATTTCTTGGCTTTAAATTACAGACATGCCATCTGAGGACTTATTCTCATTGTTCTCAGTTGTTTTGCTTTATTTCCAGATTCAGTCACAGGCTTGTTCTACTACAGCACACACACACACATACACTTAAAAACTGTGCTTTAAATCTCTTAAACAAACTAAAAGACTAAATGGACTCAAGATAAGGATTTATTAAGTCCACATGTCACAAAAACATGTTCCAACCATATTACATTGCAATGTTGAGAATGTTTGTTCGAGCTATGGATTCGGGAAACACCGACTTGCTGATAACGATGGAACTTGCAGCCATAGTTGGCTAATGAAGATTTTGGGAAACGCACCCCAGATTTCAGCCCACACTGTAAAAAAAAGCCCGTTGTTTTTAGCTGTGGTTACCAGAACTTTACCGTCAAAAATACGGTATCAACGTTATTGATTTAACAGACTCAGCTTAAAATTTACAGTACAAACCCAATTCATTATCTGATCTAATGTTAATTTTAGGTTTTTCGCAGTAAATTATTGAATGAGTTGTTCTTTTTCACTTTCAAAAACTTTCAATTTAACGGTATTTCTAACACAGTCTCATCCCAAAAAGTCATATAACTGTCGTTTTGGGACGTATTTAGACCATACGTCAATATCCGCCTTTTTAGGGCCCCCTTAAACGTCGGTAGATGGCGATCCCGGGCCGTCATACAACTGACGCTTTACCTTTAACGTCAGTTAGGTGACGGGTTAGGTTTAGGGTTAGGTTTAGGTATGGGGTAGAGTTAGGATCCCATAACCTCATCTACCGACGTTTAAAGGGGCCCTAAAAAGGCGACTATTGACGTATGGTCAAAAGACGTCCCAAAACGTCAGTTATATGACGTCTTGGGATGAGACCGGGTTGGTATTTCACAGTAAAATTACATTAAATGTACCGCTAACAGTTATTCACCGTATATAAAAAGGAAACTTTCTGTTAACCAATTAACAGTTTTGCACTGTAGCATTTTTACAGTCTTTTACCGTTAAAAAAAAAAAATCACGATTATTACGGTCTTTTACCATTAAAATCATGATCATTACGGTCTTTTACCGTTAAAAATAAAATCTTTTTTTTTTATAGTGGAGACAAATGAATGCAGCAACAAATAAAAACAAAAGCAAGAACACATTTGTAATAAAAGGTGTGAGCAGCAGCTTGTCTGTGCACAGTATCACCTGAGCACCAGATGAAAAGGCCTAAGCAGAGTGATTGGATTGCCTTCAAACCAAGAAAATGTCCTCAGAAACTCCACTGGCTCTGTCAGACCACAGTCCAGAGATTAGAGAACTACAGAGGGAAAGCCGGCTGAGAGAGAACCTAAAACCGAGTGAGGAGCAGAGCCTGGCCTGGAGAGGGATGAGTGAGCTCCAGTTTGGAAAAGAGTGAAGAGAGAGAGTAAAGCTGAGTGATCTTCCATCCCGCAGTGCTCAGGGATACGGACACACTCCCTCGCTCACACTGAGCTCGACAACCTGTGGTGCGTCCTGAGAGATCTGTACGCTATAAAACCGGATCCCAGTTATGGACAATCTGCTCTCCATCTGATTATGCTTTAAATACCATATCACATCACATCTCAGATCTTATAAATATACACTACAGTATATTGACAAAAGTTTTGGGACATCTGCTTGCCTGGATGCCAGCCCAAACTCCGCCCACAACATTGTTTGGTCGGGAAGTTCAGTCTGGAGTCGACCCATCGAGGAGTAATTATGATCGGTTCAGAAATCGTCAGGGCAATCAAATTGCCTGGGTGAGCTATATACGATAATGGACAGGTGATCTGCAGTTGCGTAATCATCGTGTTATCAAAAGCTCTTGGGTTGAACTGGTTTTCCTCAAAGATGGCCGCCGCTGGAGAACTGAGATGTGTAGATTCCGCTATAGCGTCTGTTGTTAAAGAAATCGACAGCGCATTCATTTTAATGGAGAACTCTGGCGCAAAATGAATCTTTGGTCTAATAAAACATCGGTACCTTGTCGACCGTTCTCTGAGATTTGTTTTCATGATAATCGAATGTAAAGAGTTTTATCTCTAAAACTGTTTAGCGTATAACGCTAGTATATGGGGGCATATAATAAGTTAAAAGAAATCGCTAGTTTATACCACTAACAAGGCTCAAAATAGCCCCACACTAACACAGTAACATAATGAGGGTCATATAATAAGTGTATGGGGCATATAAGCATATATAACTAGTATATGGGGGCATATAATAAGTTAAAAGAAATCGCTAGTTTATACCACTAACAAGGCTCAAAATAGCCCCACACTAATGCCTGGTTCAGATTACACGTTTTTAGGCCGATTTTGGCACGATCCTTTTGACGTAGGGTGTCGTGGGGATTCGTAAACGACAACAGGCGTCGGGACGCAAGATTCGATCTTATCATCTCGTATAATGTGTCATAGTGGGCGACAACATACGTCGCGTCTGCGATGCTTCACGACATCACGATAAAAAGACTAGCATGTTTAATTTTTTAAATGGTCGTCCACGACGGGTTCCGTCACATGTATGAGGTTGACCAATAGGAGCACAGAAGCGTTTTCGTACACAACTTTCAAAAATGGCGAAACGAAAGAGAGACGATGGTGCTAGGTGGAGTTATGACATGGAGGAAAGGTTCGTGGAGCTGTGGCAACAGCACTCCTGTCTTTATGATGTGTCATCGAGGGACTACCACGACAGAATTCAAAAAGAAAAATGCTGGCGAACAATAGCGGAAACACTACAGCAACCCAGTGAGTACTGAAATTAGCATTAGGCTAGCTAATCATTCATGTATGTGCGTACGTGTGTATGAGTGCGTGCTTGAGCGAGTCGAGTGAGTATGTGTGCGTGCGTGCGCGTATGTAGGCTATGTATGTGTGAATGAACGAGAGTGTGTGAGTTTGAGTGTGTGTGTGATTATTTATGTATGAGTGCGTGAGCAAGTCTGTCTGTCTGTGTGTGTGTGTGTGTGTGTGTGCGCGCGTATGTCATGTATGATGAACAAAAGAGATTGAGTTTGAGTGTGTTTGAGACTATGTATGTTATGTGTATGTGTGTATGAGTGAGTGTGTGTGTGTGTGTGTGTGTGTGTGTGTGCGTGCGAGTGAGTAGTGTGATTGACAATTACAGAGACTAGATTTTACATTTGTAATCTGATTTCTTACCTACAGCCGGTGAGGTCCAAACAAAAGCTGCTTCCCTCCGAACACAGTATGGGAAAGTTCTCCGTTCAAAACCGAGTGGCAGCGGCGACAAAGAATTAACTTCCAGACAGAAGTGGATTTTAAAAAACCTGCAGTTTCTACAGCCCTTTGTTGTACAACGCGTGTCTCAGTCTACACTTAATGTAAGTTTGGGGTAAAGGTTGTTACAGTCCTTTCTAACTTTTAAATACATGTGTGAGCTTTCTATAGTATATGCTTTCAAAACATGTATTGAGTCATTACTTGTTAATGCCTGATATTTCACACAACTTGTTTTATTGTAGTTGGATGACTTGGAACACAGCATCACAGATGAGGGTGGAGAAGATCAGGAGACAGAGGAGGATGTGTTCGAGTCATCCACCTCCACCTCCCACCACACATCTGGACCATCAACTCCACAAACCTCACTTGAAGCCTCATCATCACACCAGCATCGTCAGGTTCCTGAAAGAGCACATTACAAACCCAAACAAAAGTTACGAGATAAATCATTAGATGAACTTGAATTGGAGAAAGTAACCATTTTGAAAAATGTATCTGAAACTCTGGTAAATGCCAGTACGGATGTTGATCAAACATTTGCCAAACAGGTAGTTACTGAGATTAAGCTAATTAAAGACCCACTGACCAAGATGAGACTACGTCGCAACATCCTTATGATGTTATACGATGCACAAGAAAATGAGGCCAGATTAGCACTACATCCTGATCCTGAGCGACCTTTACGCCCCCAAACGCCTTGGCAGGGACACACAAATTTGAACCAACCCTACCAGAATACATCCATTTATGTACCCTCTGTAACCCCTCCAGTGAGCTACCTCAGGGCAGTAGAAGAGGCATATGACCAGGAAATAAATGGGGTCTAAGTTCAAGTATTGATCCCTTTTTTGTGTGTGTGTGATGGTGCTAAACTGCAGTCACATTGTGTCTGAAATGCTGTTTGTTGTTGGCACTTTGAATGCAGTTTATGTTTAAGCTGTTTTGCAAATGTTTGCACATTTTAAAAGGGTTAATGTTTGCGAGTCATTTTCCCTTTGTTCAAAACTTACGACTTATGAAATGAGTCAAGAAAAGTGTTATTTGATTTCAATAAAAGATTTTACTAAAGAAAATGTATCTTGTGCATTTTTAAAACACAAATCATTTTACATTCTTTAACCGTTACACATTCTACTAATTTTTTAATTACACATATATAATTAAGACTTTAACGGGTTAATTCACCCAGAAAAATTTATTCTGTCATTAATTACTCACCCTCATGTCATTCCAAACCCACAAGCCCTTCGTTCATCTTCGGAACACAAATTAAGTTGTTTAAAAGTATCTTAATTTGTTTTCTGAAGATGAATGAAGGTTTTACAGCTTTGGAACGACATGAGGGTGAGTAATTAATGACAGAAGAAATTCTTTGGGTGAACTATCCCTTAACATTTTACTAAAGTTTTCAACCTTTCAGTTGGTTGTATATTGTACTAGTACTAGTAATTTGTATAGTGTACAAAAAAAAAGTCTTTCTGAGCAAGTGTTCTATACGTCTTGCAATAGTGGTCAATATGAAAAGATTTAACCAGTTGGTGTTTAAATCATATTTTCCTGCCAGGAAACAGATCCAGCAGGTGAAAGAAAATATGCCTTTAAATTGTCTCTCTGATTTTTGGCGGCGGTTGTGGCATTCCGTGCACTGCTTGCTGCCACAGAGGGGAGTTCTCCATCCCTTCTCCAAGCTCCAGGAACAATGTTGTGATTGTCATCTTCAACATCTGCAAAGGCTGAAGGCAGGTACACATCTGACGCCTTCTTCCTCAGGAAGTTGTGCACACAGAGTGCAGCTAGTGTAACTGTTGTCACTTTCTCAGGCTCCAGTGCAATGTTGGAAAGGAAAACACGGAGTCTATTGGCCAAAATTCCAAATGCGTTTTCAACTGTACGCCTTGCCCTTGATAGCCTGTAGTTAAATATTCGCTGCCCATGGTCCAGATTTCGGAAGGGGTATGGCTTCATCAGGTCGATTCGAAGAGGGAAAGCTTCATCACCAATAAATGCATAGGGCAAAGATATGTTACTCCCTGGTAGTGGCTCTGGGGGTGGGACATTCAGCAGATCTCTGTCCATGGCAGCTCGGAGGTCTGACTGGCCAAATATTCCTCCATCTGACACTCTTCCTTGTACGCCAACATTTGCGTAAATAAATCTGTAATCTGCGTCGACTACTGCCATGAGTACAACAGAAAATCTGGACTTGTAATTGTGGTAAGTACTTCCAGAGTTAGCAGGTGGCTGGATGTAGATGTGCTTTCCATCTATGGCTCCTAAGCAATTAGGAAATTGCCATTTGTTTTCAAATCCCATTGCCACCTCTCTCCACTCTGCCTCCGTTGTGGGAGTCTGAGAAAAAAAAAGAAACACCATATATAATTAATACATGTAATGTTCTCTCATTTTTACAGAGGTTATACCTTTTTTTTAAAGAATTTTTTTCCTAAAGTCCACTAATTATAATTTAGAAAATGATTCATTATCTACTCTGGTTTTGACTCTCTGGGTAAAACACTTGGTTTTGGGACTGCTCCAGTAAAGGCTTCTCTTTATGTGTCCACCCACTGTTGTGAAATGTACATCTGTTATTTACATCAAATTACTTACCTTTAAATGATCATCCTTTAAGACTTCATACAAGGCTTGACAAGTCTCCATTACTATCTCACTGATGGTACTACGGCCGATCCGGTACTGGAAGCTCAGAGATCTAAACGTCTCTCCTGTGGAAAGGAGCATGTGTATAAGGTGTATAATACATCATGGCCTGATTTTACAGAAATGGCTAATTAAGCAAAGATTAGGCATTAAATTAATTAGGTCATTTGAGTAGCTTTTATAAACTTGCCTTAAAAACATTACTGGTGTGCATCTTGAGACAAAACAATGTCACTGATATATTTTAAGTGCATAGGCTATTCTGCCCTACAAAGGCAAAGTGCAGTAACTACGCAAACAAAGAAACGGAGAAAAAGGCCTTTAAAGTTTTTATACCAGCCAGTCAAACATGTTATGGGTAGATTATGTGGTAATGCATCTCCGAAGCGGGACATAATTTAAACCAGATATTTTTTCACAAGACAGAACACGTCATAAAGCCCATTAAGCCCGGCTTAACTCATTTTTGACCAAATATGTAGTTACTGCGCTTTGCCTTTGTAGGGCAGTATTCCTTTCAATTTAAACAGCTCAAACTTGCATTTTGTCTGGGACTAGCTTACATTTTGTCTGTGAAACCAAGGTCATATGATTTTTTTTAAAAATTTACTTTTTACCGGTAGCAAGAAATCGTAGCGTAAGTGACAGCCTCATTCTTGCACTGATTGCTCTTCTCAGTTTCGTGTCCCTTCTTTGGATAAATGGTCTGACTTTGCCAAGCAAGTAGCTGAAATCCTCCACATCCATCCTAAGCAGTTCACGAAAACCCTTCCTGTCACTGTCCTACAGTGTAAATAGAAAACAAACCAAAAAAAAAAAACATGGTCTGGTTGTTTGGTTTACAAAGACAACAAATAATCACCTCCAATTAAAATGTATGTGATTTTCACAATACATATAATTTCAAAGCAGCTTTACGATGATGTTAGTGTTTTTAATAATTTAATAGCTTTGATTAGAGATGGTCGATAGCATAGTTTACATTTGTATACTAGTATAGTTTACAACACAAAATATTTTTAGTGAGAGTAAAAAAAAAACAACCTCCTTCTCTTTAATGTTTAATGTCTTTAAATGTTTATTTGTGTACAGTTGGTGACTTTAAAGACATTAAGGGAAGGAGGGTTTTTTTTTCACTCTCAATAATAATATTTTTGCGTATAATGGTATTGCAATTTTTATAATTGAGATTAAGCCTATAGATTATGGTGTTATGAATCAATCAAAGGCATTAAACCATTGAACTGAAACTTTATGTTAAAGGCTAAATTACCCCATGTGACTGCATAACGAAAAACGTTTACTTCTGAACATTAGAAGTATTTAATTACATTGGTGAACAATTAAATTTAAATTTTAACAGTCTGTTTTTGTAATATGTTATCGTTGTGGCAAACTAGCAACATTATTAGCACTTGTACTACTGGCTAAAAGTAAAAATATATAAGAAAACAATATTTTTTACCTCAAGTTCTCTTTGAAGGATTGACAGCCCATACTGTTCTCTTCCAGCTATCCAGGAACGTGTCCATTGTCGGGTTTTCTTTCTTTTTTTACGTTTTTCTGCACACAGGACAGCCAATACAACACTCGCCGCTTCATCCATTGTTTGTTTACGTTCGTTTCCGGAAGTCACTCGCTAGTAGTTTCGCCTTCTCGATGACATCACGCGCGTCGTTAAAGACGGCACACGATGACTGGTCAGGAAGCAACGTGTAGTCTGACATGTTTCTTGTCCACGACAAGACAAGATTTTAAGAGTCAAAATCGCGTAATCTGACACAGTGACTATCGTAACAGACAAAAAAAATCGTGTAATCTGAACCAGGCATTACACAGTAACATAATGAGGGTCCCTTATCGAGACTGTTTTCCAAAGATGGCTCCTGTCTGTATAGACAAAGTGAACTGTCTTTATAAAATATCTTCTTATTAAACGGTCTGTACACTTACAAAGTTTCTCAATGCTTCGTTTTGCATGTATTTTTTTTCATACATGCAAAACATATGGACTCTTCTCAAGAAGATGTGGTTTCTCCTTTGGTCACACTCATGGAGGACCAAGTAAAAGAAGCGACACTCATCTTTTTCCGAGTCAATTCGTTCGTTAAATGAACCAAATGATTCGGAAAAAGATTCGTTCATTTCGATGAATGAGTTCAAGCAGGAGAGTCACGAACGCTCATCACAGAACAGAGCAAGACGAGCATTTGAGCTTATAAAACTTAAACTTTGTTATTTATTTATTAAATGAGCGATCGTTTCACTTGATGAGACACTTATTCATCGCCTGGAATCGTTTAAAGCCATTTGAACAGTTTGCAGTTTGCGCTGAAACTGTCTTTTGGACCTTGAACCATTTGGTTCCCATTGAAGTCCATTATATGGAGAAAAATCCTGGAATGTTTTCCTCAAAAACCTTAATTTCTTTTCGGCTGAAGAAAGAAAGACATGGGCATCTCGGATTACATGGGGGTGAGTAAATTATCAGCAAAAGTTTTTTTTTAAAAGTGAACTACTCCTTTAAGGGGCTAAGCCCAACCTCTGACAAACAACCCCACATCATTATCCAAACTTAACGCTTGGTGTGTGAAATCATGTTCATATGATATTGATACGAACATCCTTATTTTAAAGTGTTTTTACAAGTAACCAAACGGATAGTTCTGCGCTCACGAACTCACATTACTGGTACTTACCTAGAACAGTGTTAGCCTCAAGGATCACGTGTGTTAATTGCTGTTTGTGCACATTAATCTGGGATAGAAGAAAGTATTTTTAACAACAACAAAAATTAAATCAGCTTTGTGGTAAAGCTGTAACTTGAACCTATTTCAGATTTGATCCTATGAGCAAAAAAAAGAAAAAAAGAAAAAAAAGAAATTGTGGTTTGTCCATTCTTGGCCACAACCTGATTTAACGCTCATTCTCAAAAATACAACATAGACACTGCTAAGCAATAGTGGTTTGTTTTTTACTAAGCTTCAAATGTGGAATGAAAATTTGGAATGTGTAGGACATGGTCAGGATGAAGACCACGCACACACACACACACACACCAACAAGCATCTTTATAGACGTTGTAGAGCTAATATGATGCATTAGTCCAGCAGCGAAATCTCTGCTACGTGGCACGCCAGAGAAAGACACATCAATATATGATTTATGGTCTCATTACTGGCAGCAAATGGGACTTGGAGATGACACACTCTGAAGAGCTGCTGCTCAGATAAACACACGTTAGCACAGAGATGCTGAAGACAGGTGGCTCTGAAAGAAGAAGGAAGGTCATTCTTAATAGATGCTTTGATTTCGGGATCCTTTGAAAACCCGGGATACTTTGAGGGATGAAATTAGGTGGGGAAGTTGTTATTTGTTTGGACTCAGCGTGAGTAGATGATCTGAATAATTTAACATAAGCTTGATTACAGAGAACGCTTGACACTTGATTCTGGCATCATATTCTATAACAAGGGTCCAAAATGAACACTCAAACAGGCACCAGATGCATTCAAATTAGATATTTATATCAATAATGCATTTTTTATTTCAGTTAATTTAATTTTATAATTTCTTCAATAATAATAATATTAATGAAAAGTAATCATGCATTTTGGTAAAAAAAAAATTTATTTTATATATATTTATAATAAATAAATATTATAAATAAATAATATTTATTATATAAAATATTATTTAATATTATTTTTATATATTATATTAATATTATTGTATATTATTTAGGGGGGGCAGTGAGTGTAAGAATGGACTGCGTTACTGTGGTAAACCAGATTTAAAAGCAGAGTGTCTTACATGACCTTGTAAGCTGTTTTTGTCTTTCTTTGCTCTTCTGCAGCAAAGCTTTGGAGTTCAATAATAGCTGGCGTTCCTCTCTGACTGTGTCAGTCCTGAAGTGCCGTCAGACACGATTACTCGTTTGACGCTTATATCAGTCTTGGTTTGTTAAAGTGGAATGTGCCTCGGGAATCATCAAATTGAAAGTAATTAGCTGAACAGCACATTAATTGCTCAACACTTTTGGAAAGTATTCTTCCAATTATATATCAGTTTATGACGATCACAGTTGCTGTAAAGTGCTGAAAATGTTCCTTTTAATTACACAAATATAGTTTAATGACATTTACTTCTGTTCTGACATCTACATAGGAGGTTATAGACACACACACACACACATATATATATATTGATATAGATATTAATATAGATAGATCGCCACCAGTGGATGTCTGAGAAGAAGTCATTAGCCTAAAATGTTATGATTGTTTAAAATTCAAAACGCTGAATCTATGTACAATGAACTCAATATGGGGAATCAGTTGTCTCAATAGTCTTATTATAAATTCCAAAACTCTGTCTTGTATGAATTTAAAGGGATAGTTTGGCCAAAATACAAAGTCTGTCATCATTTACTCACCCTCATGTTATTCCAAATCTATATGACTTTTTAACTTCAGTACAAAAAAGCTGATTCAATAGAGGCTGATGTAAAGTTTGAGAAGTAAAGGAGTTGTTGAAAATTGAATCATTACTTTGAACTGTTGCTGTATGGGAAACAACTGTGTGAACTTTCTTCTAAACATCTTTTGGGATGCGTAAAAGAAAGGCAAACTAGTGTGGAACGACATG